>BSBK01000117.1:1415000-1737978 GCA_027943335.1 Chamaecyparis obtusa | reverse complement strand
CTATAATAGCTTCTGTGAAGCACATTTCCTATGATCTTTCATCATAGATTAGAGCAAGATTCCCTCCAGTCAAACTACTTGAATCCATGGCTATTGTGTTTCCTTGATATTGGAGTATGAACAATTTGAAAGATTTTAAAACTAGGCTACTAACTTTGATAGATCATTTCTGCAAAACCAAATAGTTAAATGGAGTAACTCTAAATGAAATTTTAGATGGAAATCATTTGAGAGAGAAATCAGGCCATTTTTCTTTGATAATGAGGGAACAATATAATATTATGCAAAACCCTTGCGAAGATGGATCGGTATCAAGGCTTTGGAAAAGTCTAGCTGAGAGAGAATTGTTGACTGATATAATATCAGAATATTTCAAGCTTGTTGATTTATGTCTGACCATGATATTGGGGTTAGTGGAGGATGAGAGAGTTTTCAGTGCTTTGGGATTCCTAAATTCAAAGCTAAGAAACAAACTAGACAAGAATATGGAAAATTGCTTGAGGCTCTATTCATCTAGGTATGAAGTCAATACTTTTCCTTACGAAAGGGCACTAAAATTGTGGAGGAAGTAATGTCAGAGAAGAGGGTTGGGAAAAATTTCAAACCAAAGTGGGACTAGGAGTGGGAATGCCAGAGATAATGATGTCATTGAGTCATTGTACTGGTACTAGTACTGCTAGCGGTGAACATCAGTTAAGCGGTGGTATGAAGAGTGAAGAAAACATATCAAAGAACCAAGGAAGCTATGAAGTTGATGGTGCTGAATCTGATGATCTCAATGAAAACATATCAAAGAACCAAGGAAGCTATGAAGTTGATGGTGCTGAATCCGATGATCTCAATGATGATATGATGTGATAGCTTGAAGTTGAACCATTTTAGAATTATTAGGTCCTAGGTATTTATTAAGCTTTTTCCTAAACTCTACTATTATTTTTTGTATCTCATCATCAACCATGCATAATAGCATATTCCAATGTCAAAAAAATGAATGTGGTTGATAATGTCATCAAGATTCAATTCCATAATTAATAATGGTTTTCATTTTCATTATTCATCTCATATGGTACAATTCTTGTAGATTTTTCATTTTTTTTTGACAAAATAGCAATTCATATTTTACAATTCTTAGAGTTAGAAATACCGATTCTCATTAATTTAATTAAAAATATGATACAATGTAACAATTCATTCATTAATTAATACTAGTAAGAAACACAACTCTATGATTCTATTTACAAAATTCAATGACTCAATACCCATTGGGAAATTTGGCACATTGCCCAATTTCAATTTCAATATTACCCTAAGCCAATGACCATGAATTCCCTTTTATAGAAACAAGGGAGCGACAATGACTTTAGGTAGATTTGCCTAATGTGAAGTGAGAAGTCTCAAAATCTAAATCAGTAAGACAACTAAAAGTCTACAACGTCTCTACAACTTTAGTTGTACATTTCTTCATTTGACATACCGGTTTAGTAAATTAGCATTGGCAATAGCATCTGAAACTGCAAGACTACAACATTGATCCTGTTCAAAAAACAAAGTTCAAACTTGTTACTTTAAACTCAATTCTAGACTCTAGTATTTAGGATAATATCAAAGATATATACTAAAGATATAGAGATGATTGAAACTAAAAGTACTTTCACATACTATGATTAATGAGATCAAGATGATTCTGTCAGTTTCTTTAGTATGCTCCATTCTTCATCGGTTGGAAGGGGAAAAAATTGTGATGTTATAGTAAATGACCTACAACTTCGTCAGCCATCCATACTTGGAAGAGTGAGTTGAAAGCAATGTTCCTTCCATTACTGCATTCAAAATTGTGAATGTTTTGATGCACTTTGCAATGCCTTCATGAGTTTTGTCTTGAGGAAGGTTGCCTAAATTAGATGTCATTGTGTCCTCCAACTTTTTTTTGTAAACTTCTCTTCCAACAAAATTCACTGATGAGTAATCAGGTCCAGGACTCGGCAAACCAACAAATATCAATTTGGTTGTTTTACTATTCATCTTGGCAAGCTTTGGCCCAAATAAGGAAAGAGTTTCATTTGCTTGTGTTCATTTCTGATATATTTGAAAGACAAAGTTTGCCTTTATTGTTGCACCAATGCGGTCCTGAATTCCCTTGCTTGCCAAATGCCTGTCACTAGTTCTATTGATTTCTTTTATAATTTGCTTTGCAATTTTATGTCTCTGACAAAAACTTTTGTTCTTCTCAATGTGCTCTTTCAGCTTCCAAAAACATCTGTAACAGTTTCATTCAGTTCAAACCAATCACACAACCTATCACTAGACATCTTTATTTGCTACCAGAAGATTTTTTTTATTTGCTTGACTGTATTATTTACATTGTCATTCAAGATGTTTTCATAATTTTTAATTGTTTTATTTGTGTTCTTTAGGTCTTCTCTCATTTCTGAGAACTGGTGTTCACCATGTTGTCTTATTTTCTCTATTTTCTCTTCCCACTCTTTTGCTTTCTCTTCCCACTGTTTTGTTTTTACCCTCTCATTCTCCAATTCTTTCTTTAACTTATTTTTTGCCTATCCCGCATTCTCCAAGTTTTTGTATAAACTTAATGAAGAGGATTTTTCATCCTCAAGTTTTTTTTCATTTTGTTCCAATTTTTTCCTCAGAGTTTTCAGTTCTGTTTCCATATGTTCTTGTTGTCCAATTTCTTCTTTAGAGGATGAATTTTTTATCCTTTTCTCTAATCCTTTGCACCTATTTTTTGATGTTTTCTCAGTTGCCTTTACATTTTCCAGGTCTATGTTTAACTTATCTATCGTGCCCTAAAGCTTTCCTTTCTCTCTCTCCAACTTCACCAGTGAACTATAGACCACTTGTTTGGTCATTTTCGACACATTTATCTTGTCCAAATTTTTAATTTTGGACAAATCCATTTGGAGGGTGTTAACTTGAAATTGAGATGGATCTAACTAACTCTTTGGTGGATTGTTATCTCTAGCTGGGGGCATAACAACCATGAATTCCATCATATCTTTATTTGGGTCATATGTGGGAAATAACCTATTGGATGCAAGTTCTACATCACGAGCTACAGCAAGTGCTTCCATCTTCATTTTCTTACTATTTTCTCTATTCCTATTTTTTGATTGTTCATAGTTAGTTACAAAATCATTGTAACAAAAATTAGGGTTTCATGACACAACTGAATATTTGAATGGTGAAATAGCACTTCACTAATGTATGAGCTTCCACTTATGTTGCATGTGGTTCTTCTGAGGATTAGCATTACCCTGACCCATTAAAAGTGGATTTTTTAGACTATTATGAGGGTTTTATCTTGAAGGTTGGGTAATTGTTGGACTCATTGTCACCATTGGCATTGTTGTACTAATACTTGTCATAACCTTTTGCTTCTTTACACTACCTTGATTTATGGGAACAATTTTTTTCATGTCTATCTGTAATGTCCTTTTCAGACCACTAGTTGTAGTTGTACCCATGATATCCATAGCTGTGGGAGTGGCAATTGATTCAGATTGAATATGAGTGCTTGCAATAGGTGGAACTGTATTTGAAGCTGAAACTAATGGAATTGACTAAGTTGATGAATGTGATGATTGAACTCCAAGCCCAAGGCCTGGTTTCTCACCATGTTTTGGTGGAGCTAGTGGGTCAGGTGTAGACCAAACCCCTTGTCCACTGGGACCCAAACCACCAATACCTTGGTAGCCAATTTTTTGTATAATATCTACCCCTTTGGTATATTTATCTTTTGTGTACTTATCAAATCCTGTACTAATTGTGGGATTCACAATAGATGTGGGATCCACAGAATCCTAGTCATAGTCATCATCATTAGTGACATTTGCTTCAGCTAGATGCTCCTTATTCCACAAGTCATTAAACATTTTATCCTCTTCCACCTCATAAAGATCTTTAGAGGTCTTTGGCTCACCAAGATTCTTCCTCATTTCCCAAAAATCTTGAATTTTGGTTCGAATCCAATTATCATCCATACATTCATCCATTAGGTCATTTGGAATAGATTTTGTAGATGGTTGAGAAGATTTCTGGTAGAAATTGTATGATGTCATGGCCTGCACTTTTCCTTTTTGTTTGTGCCATAATTTGTGATGACCATTCCTGTATTGACATATTATTTTCAGCATCATATTTCTCCATCTCTTTTTTGACCTCATCCCAGGAATCCATGTTTTTAAATTTTTCAATCAATGACATACTTTCATGTTGACATTTGATTGTAGATTTCCCATTCTCTCTAAGCTTTATTCCAATTATGTTGAGTGGATCATACTGCCAGTGACTGTCAACATCAAAGCAAAAAATTGTAAAAAAGGCTTGTGCCACTTTGAATCCTCTTCTCTCAAATGTGAACCCTCCAAATGAGAAAGGCAAGGAAGGAAATATCATTTTCTTTTGCTGACCATTAAAGAGTACATCTATGCTCTCCATCTGCCATACATATTCCAATGCAAATACCCTCTTTGTGACATGTATGGGAAGTTTGTAGGGTTCTACCACTGAATTGTAAAACCTTAACACTATGTACTCTTTTGTGAAGTACTAGTCAACCAGATGTATTTTACTGCCAAGTTGAATTAAATCTCTACAAGTAGCAGGAAATCTAGGCATTAGAGTGCCTATAATTTTATCGTACATTGGTGCCAAAAAGAAGTCTACAAAATTGTTGTAGTTCCTGAACTGTTATCAATCATCCTTATCTAAGGTGTCCACTCATATATTGGATTTTGGCCCTGACTGCAAAGCTTGTTTGTCTAAAATATTGCATGATGCTTTGCTAAGAGAAGATAGCACAAGTAGGTTGTGAATCTAAATGTCTTCTATGAACCTGTTTTAATCATTAGTAATTGTTCTTGCATGCAACGAACAATGTGCTCAATAAAACAATATTTTACTATTTTTTTTTCAAAATGAATATGAAAAAGCATTTCAAGAATGCTAGCACCCACTTCTTTGTTACTATCCAATCCCAAACAAAATGCTACCAAGGAAATCCTATCCTAAACCCATGGCACAAAAATTTCATAATCATAAGGAGGCATATGATCTGGACTTAGGGTAGAACCATTTTCTATTCCTCTGATATAAGAATATCTCTATGTTGCATCTATTTTTTCATAATCCTCTACCAACTTTCTTAGGTCAGTTTGCATGTTTGAGTTTTGTTGTTCAAACCCTAGGCTCAAAAGACTAGCAAATTCACTCTCAGTTATGGACAAAATTTCCTCCTAAGTATTTTTATTCACAATTTCTTTTCTATTTTCATCATAATTTTTGGCGCAGACCATGAAAATTTCTAGCCAAGGGAATACTTGCGGTAACACCATGCGTGTCGACCTAGCATTCCACGATGCAATTTTATTTTCCGTTGCATTTACCTTTGGGTTAAATGAAGAAAATTTTGAACCCTTATTTGGATCGTTCCACTTGTTTTCAATTGCAAATCTAATTTCTATTATTCCCTTATTTCCATGAATAAAAGGATCATAAATATCATGGAATAAATCAGTGAAACTTTATGTTTTAAGTAGATTGTGGAATTCTATTATTTGACTTGGCTTTTTACTCATAGTCTTATTCTTGATATTTTTTTTGCCCATCATGGTAAGCTGGTAAGTGGTAACCTAAACCAGTATCACTATTTACTCGTAGGAAAATTCAAATATTTATACACAGCTACAAGCCTACAATTTACAGGGGTGATTCAAAATTAAACCCTAACAAGTAACATGATAAAAAAATTTCTATAATATAGCAGTAAATTTGTAAATCAAGAGATTTGAAAAATTTAAAATGCGGGACCTAGGTGTTCAGGATTTTAGTAGTTACCCGTTACCCTTAGTTTTGATTTTTGCAAACTATGACTGGGAAGAGACTCGAGAGCTGAGAGACTTTGTTGCTTTCCTCAGACCTCAATCCTCAACTTAGAAATGTATACTACAAACTACTTAATAACTTATACTTATAAGTGAAAAATTAGATTGGAAACTTAAAGCACAAAAAGTGTACAATCTACAGTCATCACACTTGTCACTAACCGTGTGAGTGGACACGCGTCATGAATCCAAAATGGGTTTGCAAAGAAGTTGTATTTCTTTTCCCTTTCAGCCCAAAATATAGCTTCAGTCGTTGATCTACAATCATCCAATGGCCATAATGTTAATGCAATGTTAGTCACTATCTGATGTGGTGGCACCGTGGGTCCCATTAACTCACCTTGTCACCTGACGGCTGAGTCACCTCATGAGTCAGACGTGTCATGTCATCATCAAATGACATTGTTGGTAAGCTGTGCGAGACTATGAGTGGAATGTGTTTAGTGACACATGTCATGATTCTGGAACAAGTTTAAAAAGATGGGGTTTCTTTTTCCTTTTGCCCCAAAATACAACTTCGGTCATTGATCTGCAATCATCCAATGGTCATTATGTCATTGTTAGCTAGTGTGGTGGCCCTATGGGTCCCATTAACTCACCATGTGAGACTACGAGTGGAATGTGTTTAGTGACACGTGTCATGATTCCAGAACGGGTTTGAAAAGATGGGGTTGCTTTTCCCTTTCACCCTAAAATACAACTTTGGTCATTGATCTACAATCATCCAACTATCATTATGTCATTGTTCACTGGTGTGGTGGCCCTGTGGGTCACATTAACTCATAGTGCAAGACTGCAAGTGGAACGTGTTTAGTGACACGTGTCATGATTCTAGAACGGGTTTGAAAATATGAGGTTTCTTTTCCCTTTCATCCTGAAGTCCATTGTACATCATCGATCTGTGCTAATTCTTTCTCTAACCTTATTAATTCATTTGTCCTTCAAATTGATTATATAGTATACTTAATGTTAAAATGATATTTTTTATTGATTATAACTTTAACATTGATAATTATAATCACATATAATTCTCATACATTATAATTAGAAAACCATAAATTCTTTCTATAACCTTATTAATTCATTTGTCCTTCAAAATTCTATAAATCTTTCATATTAACTACAATTGTCTGCATTGTACAACTGTGATACATTTTAAATATTTAGATTTAAAAATGGAAATACCATCTGCATCATTTGAACGTTTCTATATTTCTACTGAAACATACTTACAAGCTACATCATACATGTCAAATACACAGATAAAGCAACTAATTAAAATATTGCAATCACAGTGATAGAGAAGTCTAAAAACCATTTTTTGTACCCATAAAACACAAATTGAAATGAGCTAAATCTTGCAAAATTTTCATTGTACTTTTTTATAAAATTATAATTACATTGTCCACTTCCAGTACAATACTACAAAGAGAAACCTACTATTATACTATAAACAAAAAAAACCCAAAAAATGAGGTATGCTTTTATATAAAAAAACCACTAGTAGTCCACTAGTGATTTTGCCCTTCGGCTCCATCTAAGTAGAATTCTGCAAAGAGGATTAACTACTAGAATTTTTCAAAGCACTCGTATTGCCCCACCTAAGCCTCTTCTTTGTGAAGCATAAACCACTTACGAAGAAAATCCTTAGCAATCAGCACCCATTTCCTATGGCGCTTCAACTGCCCAGCAGTCAGGCCCAATAGAAAAGGTTGCATGGCCATATTCTGGCCTGCGAGGAGAAGCTTGGGTATTTCACTTGCCCAAGGGATCCCCACCCCCATTTCTGTGAACACGGAAACATTAACATTTTCACCCAGGTATTCTTCTTTAAAAACCCTCCTCATAAGCATTAACGTGTCCACCTTCTCTCCTCTGAGGTCGAGAAGAGATTCCAAAAAATGGGACGTAATGTCCATGTTGACCCAGTGCCTATCTTCATTGTTTAGAAACTCTCGGCCCAACACCATTTTCACAACCTCTATTACGAGAAGCACACCCTCCTTACAAATGGATTCTAAATTTTCATCAGAAAAGGAACCCAGAAAGGCATTCTGGGCCTCTTTAGATGTGCATCTTAGCCTAATTGGAGTGTCCATCTAAAATAGTAAAACTTTAGAAAACTTAAAAATAAATTATTTGCAGAGTGTAGAGTGTAGACCCTAAACAAACAAATTATCTAGCAAAGATGAATAGATGAATAATGAAGCTAGATCATCTATAAATAGCCCTTGAATCCTTGATCATTACTTAGCACTAAATTATTCTTTCTTTAATGGTATTAAATTCATTATCCTTAATATGCCTCTAAATCTTTCATGTAAATCTTTCCCCTAAATGCATGCACACGAGAAATTAAAATTGTGTAGTTAATCTTTCATATCTAGTAGTAAATCTTTCCCATTTATGCAGAACTGTCAAAAATCGGCTAGATCATCTATACAAATTTTGAAGTGCTACGTGATAGCTAAAGAATGTCACTTGTCACTCACAAGGCATTTATTTCTTACCAAATTAAGAGGTTACAAGTTGCACTATAGTAATAGGACTCTGATTATCGATACCAACATGTGTACATTGTAGTCTGCAGACAAGTTATCCTTATTTGATACGTGTTAACATTCTGGTGACTTACTCGACAACTCTGTTTCCTTCAAGAAATTGGGGACGAAATTAAACTTTAACCATTGATCTTGGAAATCACCAACAAAATATTTTTTTTGCCATAATTAATGAACGATTAGCCAATAAAAAAATAAAATTCAAACGGTACATAAAATTTGCCAATACAATGATTTTTTACCCTTCAAAAGAATATCATTCGCCTCATATATTATAATTTTTTACTTCATAAGAAAATTATTCACCTCAAATATTATAATTTTTTACTTCAAAAGAAAATTATTCAGCTCATATATTATAATTTTTTACTTCAAAAGAAAATTATTCGCCAGCAATTTATGAAATTTTCATTCGGCAGGGAAAAAATCACCAATACAAACTATGAAAAATCATGGATTTGAAAAAAAAAATCGCATGCATTAAAACAAATTCCCCCCTAAAATAATGTATGATCCGCCAGGATTTTACACATTTTCCAAAAAAGGGGTTTCTTAAAGTTATCCCTGAGTATGATCTATTTCTCTTGATGGAAAAACTAATACTTATAATGTATTTCTTGTTGATGGACTTAAGCATAACCTGTTGAGTGTTGGACAACTTATCGATAAAGGCTATTAGTTATAGTTTAGTAATGGATCATGCACTATTAGAGGAAGAAAGGGAAACCTAATTACATCAAGAAAAAAGACAAGAGATAATATATTTCATTTGAATACCACTGATGCAAAATGTTTTGTTGCTCAAATTGATGAAAGTTAGCTATGACATAGAACCTTTTTTCATGTGAATTTTGATAACATTGTGAAGGAAAGTAATATCAACATAATTAGGGACTTACCAAAACTTGTGAAGCCCCCTAACACCATTTGCAAAGAATGTGTAATGGGAAAGAAAACAAAGGGGAGTTTCTAGAGAAGGTCATACACTACCAAAGGGAAGCTAGATCTAGTGCATATAGATCTCTATGGTTCGATAAGGGCTGGATCCTCTTATGGTGAAAGATATTTCATATTATTTGTTGATGATCATTCTAGACTGATGTGGGTTTATTTTCTTAAAGAAGAATCAGAGGCATTTGACAAGTTCAAGATCTTCAAGGAAAAATTAGAGATTGAATCAAGTCTGAAGATAAGATGTTTGAGGTCAGACAAAGGAGGAGATTTTACATCTGTTGTATTTAATTCATACTATGAAGAACATGGGATATGCAGATAGACTTTTTCTCCTAGGACTCCACAACAGAATAGGATTGTAGAAATAAGAAACAAAACTATATTGGATGCTGCTAGAATAATAATGATTGAAGGAAATGTATCAGATTTGCATTGGAGGGATGAAATTAGTATCACATTTTACACTTTGAACATAGTTCAGATTAGGAAAGGTAATACTAAAAAATCTTATGAACTTTGGTTTGGATATGCTCCTAATGTGAGATATTTTAGAGTCTTTGGTGGCAAATGTTTTTTCAAAAGAGATGATGAGGTACTTAAGTTTGATTCTAGAAGTGATGAAGGAATATTTATTAGTTATTCTACCAAAATCAAAGCTTACATATATTTCAACTTGAGATTGAGAAAGATGGTTGAGAACATAAATATAAGAATTGGTGAGATGTTTCAAGTTTAAGAAAGAATCTATGATCAAAAGAAAAAGACTATTGACGCATAAGAGTTGGTTGAATTTGACAATAACATGCAAATATGTGAAAGTGAACAATCCAATGCTCCTAAAACTCTAAGCTATGTACCAAGAAATCATATGAAGATCAAATTATTGGTGATAGGAAGAGCCATGTTAACTAGGTCTAAGGCTAGAGAGGAATTATGTCTAATTTCACAAGTGGAACCTAGAACTACTAATGAGGCTCGCAAAGATTCATCTGAAGGTGAACCCACAATAGCAGGTTACACTTTTTTGCCTGAACAGACACTGAACTCTATATTTTGAAAAAAACTTTCAGATTCATATGCATATTGTCATTAAACCATTTAAAATAGGAAGATGAAGTAAATTAGAGTCTTTTAGGATTTTTTGTCTAGATTCTAAATATATTTTTTATTTTTATTTTTAAATTGATTTGAATGGTTTTTCCTTTCTCCCACAAAAATTGGTATGTTGTTGAAAACGTCATTTTCAAAGAGTTGCATTATTTTCATAGAGCATAACTTTTTTTCTAAAATAGATATCAATGTGATTCTTTCAACTTTAGTTTTGTAACATCCATATGGAGGGCATGTAATTGGTTTGACAACAATACCATGACTATTGCATATTTTATTAATGTTTGAAGTTGACTAAACTGTAATTTTTACATACCTTGACTACATAGCTTATAACTTGTCGTGTATTTGTCTAATTTTTTTAAATTTTTTTTTAATATTCTTTTCTAGAAATTTTTTTGTCTCATTACTAATTTTCCATAAGTGTCAAACATAGAGGTAGACATGTGATGAAATATCTATGTTTAGTAAAACTAAAAATACAAAGTCATAATAAACTTAATATATATTAACATTATAATCATTCGAAAGATTTTTTTGTAGTAGTACCTTACTACATAGATAGGTTTCTCAAATGGATTCATTTGATCTGCCAAAAAATAAAGTCAAAGTGATTTTTTGTCAGCATTTTAATAGGTGTGAAGGAGACTCCATTACAGGTATGAATGAGGATTATAGATGTTATATGAATGTTTTTTTAATCTAAGAGGCTTTGAGCTAACCATTTATAATTAATTCCTTCAAATGGAACCTCTCAAGGCTTAAATCATCATATTTTATTAAAAATGTGTCATTTCAGCAAAAATCAACATGTCTAAAAAAGTGTAACCCACTATTGTGGGGTCACTAATGAATCATGGGTTAATGCAATGAAAGAATAACATGATCTGATATAAAGAACAAAACTTGAGAACTGGTTTCTAGACCTCAAGGAAATAATATTTTTGAAACTAAATGGTTATTCAAAAATAAAATGAACAAAGAGGGAACAATTATAAGGAACAAAGCAAGATTGGTTTGTAAAGGCTACTCGTAGCAAGAATGAATAGACTTTGAAGAAACCTTTGCACCTATGGCTAAATTGGAGGCAGTAGGATTATTTCTTGCCTTTTTTTCCCACAAGGACTTCAAAGTATATCAGATGGATGTGAAATCTACATTCTTGAGTGGTGATCTAGAAGAAGAGGTCTACATTGAGAAGCCCAATGGTTTTCCCTTTACAGATGAAAAATATAGGGTTTTCAAGTTGAATAAATCTATGTATGGACTGAAGCAAGATCCTAGAGATTGGTATTGTCATGCCCTGACCCTTCTCTTTTAGATTTTCCATTTGAATCTAATTGATACACTTATATTTTGTCCTATCTAGTTGGTTGGATAGTTATTGCTAAACATTCTATGATTAGCTTGTGTTGTTTTGTTTTCAGACAGTATCTTTAATTTGGAATTTTGGGTTACTTAGTTATTTTAGACACTATTCATAGTTTGATTTTTATGATGTATTCTCTATTTGATTAGTTCAAATCAAACGTTTATTATTTCTGAACTGTCTAAATTTGGAAATATAAGAATTGTGTTAGATGTTGTAGCATTTCTTATGGGGTTTTGATTAATTGTATGCTCAGTAAAAATTGTTTACTTCTGTACTAATGAATTACTTGTGCAGAGAATTCTAGTAATATTGTATAGTCCATTACTGAATGATTTCAAACATGATTGGAAAATATATTTATATGATTTATGTATTCCATTTTAATTCATAACTAAGTTTTAGATGTATTCAAAATTAATTAAAGGGGTTATTTATATATATATATGTATGAATTTGTATTGTCAAATTTATACATATACATATACGTGAATTGATATTATATTCTCAATATATAAAAGGTGATATTCACATACACACACACACACACACACATATACATATATGTGGAAATATAGTTGAGGTTGATAATTATATATATATATATATATATATATATATATATATATATATATATATATATATATATATATATATATATATATATATATATATATATATATATATATATATATAGATAGATATATATATATTTATGTGTGTGTGTGTGTGTGTGAATTGGAATTCACACATATACATATATATATAGGTTTTACTGCTTTTTGAAATTGTTTCATTTTGTCTTAGCATGGGATTTTATGAACTCCCTAACCCACGCGACATCTTTGGGTTAAGCATGAAGTGCATTGTTGCATCCACTCAAGTTATTGATGTGACTTTGCTAGTGTCACTTGTGTATTCATTTCTGCCAATAGTGCCGCCTATAGTTGGAATGTGGGTACAGTCCATTTTGAGCTTTTATTTTGATCTTATCTCTTCAACAAATAAATGGCAGATTCAATGGTGAGGTTGCTGGGTAATGTCGCTCTGAGTTTTGTTGCAAGATTTGAACTACAAAATTATTTCTTTTGTTATGTCTAGCTATTATGATGGCAGTGTTTGTGGCTAGAGGTTGGAACTGTAAGGTTTTATCTTCTATTTCTGTTATGACTTTCCAAGTGAAAGCTCGCAACTTCAAGATATTCTTTTGTGTTTTCATCTGGGATGTTGGTTAGCTAGTTGGGAACTTTATTTTGTTCAATGGCACATATAGTGCTTTTCCTGTGACATTATTTGGTTCTTTTTCATTACATCTTGTGGCATTTTGGAGATTACTGTTGGAGCATTGCTCTGTTATCTGGCCAACTTCGTAAGGATAGTGTACTACTCTCTATTTCAAGCTGGGTCATGGGCTTGGGAGGAGATAGTCTATGCTTCAACTCTCTATTTTCTTTTAAAGGTTAGGGCCAACATTCTAACCCTTATTCCTTAAGATGAGCATTATTTTTAAGATATGTTAAGTCTCTGTTATTCTCAATGAGGAAGATTCAGTTATGGTTGAGAGAGAGATCTCTCACACATATCTGAATCCAACCTTTTCTTAGCTTGTGATGAGAATGCTAAAAATAAAAATGTTTTCCTTCATATGCGAAAAGACATGGTAATAGATTGGAAAACACAGTTCGTATTTTTGATAGATAACTATGTAGTTGGAATATCTTGCATAGTTGTAATGCTATTTAGGAAATGTTTCATTACAGTTTGGGGGTTTAAATTGAGGAACCTTAGATGGTCAAAACACCCTAGATTCGGTCTGTAATTTTAATTTATCATTCTAGAAAATTTGAGTGAAGTCGAACGTCTAATTGGGTATTTGGGTTTTGTATAAGTTCGTTAGTGGATTTGACAAGGGGTTAGCTGTTAAACTGTCCAAGCCGTGAAGGGTTTATTCTTATGAAGCAAAATAAGATTTATAGGTGGGTGTAAGACATAACTATACATTAAAAAAAAATTAGCTCATTTTCTCAGCTATTACATATAGGCATCAATCGACACCGTAATGCTCTGTTCTTATAAATTTGGGGGAAACAGTAAAGTTTTAGTTCTAGTCTTGAACAACTGTTAGGCATGTAGTGGTAGTAACTGACATTATGGTATCGAGTTACTTATCTTTCCATACTTTTTGATTCGGGTTGAGTTTTTGGAACCGTGTGTGGACTTTCTGAAAAAACTCAGTATGTAACTATCATTTAATTTGTTTAGTTCGAATGTTGTCATGTCTGTTAGTATTATAATGAATTCATAGTTTTTTTTTTGTGTAGGGATGTTTCTCAGCACTATGGAAACATTTAGTATCCATTTTCTTCAAAGAGAAAGCTCTAGTCATCATTTGATATTGAATATTAATGATTTATGTTGACAATTCGAATCATTTGAAAATCTTCAGACTAGCTACATTTGTAAATAAATTGATTGTTTATTGTTAGGAGTAACAGTTTACACATTTGACCAGTGGGTCTATTTTTATTAGAATAAGAATGAGATAATGGTTAATGGTTTTGAAATGGAAATTGTCTTTTAATAAGGAAAAGTGATTTATACAATTTCTAATTTTAATGAGAAACTCCTATGAAACCTTACTTTGTCATTTTGTTTTAAAGTGTGAATATATTTCTTGAACAGAGATGTATTTAGGAGAATGTCATGGTTGTGATATGTAATCTATTTTTGAACAGTGAGATCTTGGTTTATGTTTCTCTCTGTCACTATAGTTTTGTTGTTACTTACTTTTGATATTGAATACTGAATTCCTCTCTTATTCTGCTATTTTGATAGTTGGACAGATGAGTATTATGAAGTGGAATGCAGATATAAATTTTATATCTCTGATCTATTTCATTACCAGAATTGTAGAATCATGTGGAATAATAGATTGATTTCTATTTACATGTACATGTCTGGATTTTTCAGTTGTGATGTGATTGTTAGGAATACAGTTGATGATCGCATATAGAGGTGGCTGAATTTGGATAACCAGTTTAGTGAACAAGTGATAATCCTTTTTAAAATTAATGGGTTGGGAATTCATTCTTAAAAAGATAATTGTGCCTCCCCTATGACTGAGATCTACATGATCAAGTACGGAGTATGGGGCTAAGGTGTTGTTACATTTTTAAATGAGTACAACAGATAGCTAAGGCACTGTTATGTTTCTAAATGAGTACAACATTTACCTTCCACTATAAGTTTTCATGAGCATAACCATGGATGCAGAAACATGAAACTTTAGTGATAATCACCTCAGAGGATATGTGTATCATCAATCTGATATTCTTATTGCGAGTTTACTTTCCTTTTGTCCCATAATGTTATATTATTTACAAGTGGATGTTGTATTGATGTACTTGCATTATGCCTGCTTGGATATTTGCATATATGGTACTAACCCATGTTGCAAGTGGCACAAGGTTGTTCATTTGTGTATATATGATGAGCCCTTTTTCTCTTGTCTTGTGGTTGATATGTTGATTTTTAGGTTCATATAGAGAAGGATCAATCTAGAATAAGAAGATAGTTTTGGATTGCTCTCATGGACAGAAAATTAATTTTTGAGATCAATGTAATTATGATGTACTCTATGACAGATTGGATTAATCATTGTAATAAGACATAAAAATTCTTATATACATTGATGATGTATTATTTGGTAACAATAATGATTGTTCTAGTGATTATCAATTGATGTAACTTATCATGAGTTTAATAAATTAAAAAAAAATTATTGGTTTCCGGGTTTTGTTATGGTTATCTTTTGTTTTGTTAGTTTGGGGTGTTACAGCTATGCATGACTTGATAGGTATTTATTACATGTTGGTTTTAGAAAAGGTAGTGTAGATAGTAATTTATATTTGAGATATAGCAAGTATGGAATCCTGATTATAGAAGTATTTATGGATGATATTATCTATGGGGGAAATGATGAAACAAGAAATAAATTTTTTGAAGAAATGAAAGATAAATTTAAAATCTCTATGATTGGTGAAATGAAGTTCTTTTTCTGGTTTGAAAATTACATAAAGTAAACATGGCATTTTCTTTTCTCAAGTTCCAAGTATCTCAAGGAGTTACTGAAAAGGTTTGGCATGAAAGGTCAAAAACCTATTGCAACAACTATGATTACTGGATGCAAGATTACTGCAAATGATGAAACTCAAAGTTTCTATCAAATAAAATACAGATCCATGATTAGAGGATTATAGTACTTAACACATACTAGACCAAATATTGTGAATGAAGTTGGAATTGTTGCAAGGTTTCAAGCTTATCCAAAAGACACTAACTATATTGCGGTAAAAAAGATATTTAGGTATTTGAAAGGTACATTGGAATTTGGGCTATAGTATGATAAGATAGATGACTTTATCCTCTATGCATATACTAATGTAGATTAGAAAGGATGTATTGATGACAGTAAGAGCACCAGTGGTGGTGAATTATTCCTTGGGAAGAGGTTAGTCTCTTGGTTAAGAAAAAAGGATTTTGTTTCTCAATCTACTAATGTATCATAATACGTGGTAGCTTATTTAAAATGTTCATAGGTTATTTGGATGAAACAGATGTTGAGCAATATTGGAATAAGATTTGAAGAACCAGTTGTGATTCATTGTGACAATAAAAGAACAATCAATATGTCAAAGAATCTTGTTATGTACTAAAAAATCAAACATATCTTAATCAAATATCATTACTTGAGAGAGAAAGTTGCAAAAAATAAAGTCAGAGATGAGTATGTCAATACAAAGGAGGAATTAATAGATATATTCACTAAACCTTTACCAAAAGATATCTTTGAGTATCTTAAAGATATGCTTGGGGTGAAAACCCCATCTTGCGAGAACTAGATGATGAAAGAAGACATCTTTCCAGTAGCTATTAGAGCTATATTCTTCTCTGGACTTGATGCTTGGATGCACTCCTCAGGGGATGAACTCACAATAGTGGGTTATAGTTTTTTGCCTGAATGGACACTAAACTCTAGATTTTGAAAAAAACTTTCAGATTCAAATGCATATTGTCGTTAAACCATTTGAAATCAGAAGATGAGGTAAATTAGAGTCTTTTTGGATTTTCTATCTAGACTCTAAATATATTTTTTATTTTTATTTTTGAATTGATTTGAATAGTTTTTCTTTCATCCAAAAAAATAGGTATGTTTTATAAAATGTCATTTTCAAAGAGTTACATTGTTTTCATAGAGTATAACTTTTTTTCTAAAAAAGATATCAATGTTCTTCTTTCAAATTTAGTTTTGTAACATACATATGGAGGACATGCAATTGGTTTGATGACATTATCATGAATATTGCATATTTTATTAATGTTTGAAGTTAACTAAACTATAATTTTGACATACCTTGACTACATAGCTTATTTTTTGTAAGTGTCAAACATAAAGCTAGAATACAGTGAAATGTCTATGTTTAGTAAAACTAAAAATACAAATTTGTAGTAAACTTAATATATATTAACATTATAATCATTGGATATATTTTTCTCAATAGTACGCTACTACATAGATAGGTTTGTCCAATGGATTCATTTGACCTACCAAAAGATAAAATCAAACTGATTTTTTGTTAGTATTTTAATAGGTGCAAAGGAGACTCCATTATAGGTATGAATGAGGAGTATAGATGTTATATCAATATTTTTTTTATCTAAGAGGAATTGAGATAACCATTTGTAATCAATTTCTTCAAATGGAACCTGTCAAGGCTTAAATAATCATATTTTATTAAAAATGTGTTATTTCAACAAAAATTAGCATGTCTAAAGAAGTGTAACCCACTATTGTGGGGTCACCCTAGGGGGAGTGATTGCAGGATATAACAACACTTATCTGGGTGATTTGGCACCTATTTTTAGGCATGAAGATTTAAAAAAGGTACACTATATTGTGGTGAAAATCTCAGAAGGAAAAATAGTCCTTTTTCATTGATGTCAAAGATGGAGAAATACAAGAAAAATACCACTAGTTTAGAGGGAGATATGTAGAGGGTATTGAGATGACTATTGGGTTGATGATTTTTCTCATATATTTCCATTAATGCCAAAGGGGGAGATTGTTGGAATTGCTCCTGACATGTGTTGTCATTGATGTCAATATATATTGTAGAAGATTGACTTAACTATATTTGATGTTGTAGCAATAGTGGGTAAGATAGGAATAGGTAGAATCATCATGGTTGTACTGGTTGTGTACAAAATTTTTGACTCTGCTAGCTTGGATTTATGTTTCAGATGGAATTTAGATCTTATATCTAATATCGCATGCAACAATTTAATAAAAGGAATAAGTTACAACATTTTTGGTACTGATTGGTCATAGGAACATAAACATAGGTCTATGGCAGAGTTAGTCTCTGAATTTCTGTGTTTTCTTGGATGTGAGATGGATTTAGGATATGTGAGTTTAGGATATTGTAGAAGATTCATTAAGGAATAATTTCTCTTCTTCCTTGATCACCAAGATCTTGGTGAAGTTAGCTATGGTGTGTGACCTTGCAAAGTTTTATTCGGTGCCCACCTATGGGATGTGGCATGTTCTACCTTGTTCGAAGATAAGTTATGGATTATGGAGTATACTAGCTAACTGATGTTTTTTATTTTCTTTTCCAAGATCCTATGCCTATCTTGACATGAGTTAATGTAAATCATTTTTATTACAAAAGTCCTAATTTCTACCAACTTAATAAATCATTTATATCTTTTATAAAGGAGTAAATCAAGTGATGCGAAGGGTGTGGTTGTGAATGTTGTTAGGAATAGTCCCAAGAGATAACTGAGAGGGGGTGGGGTGGGGGTGAATCAGCTATCTACAAGATTCACTTCTTTATCCAATTAAGTACAGAAGAATATTAAGCATATACACAACAAGATAACACTTAACACAATACCACAATTTTGGTTACGGGGAAATCCAAATAGGTAAAAACCCTGGTGGGAATTAGCACCCACTATAAACTACACTAGAGTATAATGATCCATGTTAGAAGATCTTACAACCCTATTAGGAGTTGATCTTTACAATACATGAAGTACAGTGACCTGGTCAAAGGTCAGACCCTGTTAGGAGTCTTTTATAAATAACCCTGTTAAAGGTGAGGACACATTGTTTGGGAGCACACTACTCAAATGGTGAAGGTTGCAACCTTCTACACAACAAATACACACTATAGGGTGAACCCACAATAGTGGGTTACACCTTTTTCCCTTAACGAACACTGAACTCTACATTTAAAAAAAAAAAATCAAATTCAAATGCATATTGTTGTTAAACAAATTGCAATAGGAAGATGAAGTAAATTAGAGTCTTTTAGGATTTTTTATCTAGATTCTAAATATATTTTTTATTTTTATTTTTGAATTGATTTGAATAATTTTTTCTTTCTCCCACGAAAACTGGTATGTTGCTGAAAACATCATTTTCAAAGAGTTACATTGTTTTCATAGAGCATTATTTTTTTTATAAAATAGATATCAATGTGCTTCTTTCAAATTTAGTTTTTTAACATCCATATAGAGGGCATGCAATTAGTTTGATGACATTACCATGATTATTTCATATTTTATTAACGTTTGAAGTTGACTAAACTGTGATTTTGACATACCTTGACTAAATAGCTTAGAACTTGTGTATTTGTCCAATCTCATTTTTATTTTTTTTACAGAAAGAGAACTTCAATACCTAGGGCATATATATTTTTTAGAATTTTTTTTCTCTCATTCACTATTATTCCATAAGCATCAAATGTAGAGGTACACATATGGTGAAATATCTATGTTTAGTAAAACTAAAAATACAAAGCCATAATAAACTTAATATATATTAACATTATAATCATTGGAAAAAAAATTCTTAGTAGCACCTTACTACATAGATAGATTTTTCAAATGGATTCATTTGATCTTCCAAAAGATAAAGTCAAACTGATTTTTTGTCAGCATTTTAATAAGTATGAAGGAGACTCCATTTTAGGTATGAATGAGGAGTTTAGGTGTTATATCAATATTTTTTTTTATCTAAGAGGATTTGAGCTAGCCATTTGTAATTAATTTGTTCAAATGGAACCTCTCAAGGCTTAAATTTAAAGGAACCTCTCAAGGCTTAAATAATCATATTTTATTAAAAATGTGTTATTTCAGCAAAAATCAGCATGTCTAAAAAGTTGTAACCCACTATTGTAGGGTTACCCTATATCTAGATCTTGATGAACTGTGAATTAGACTTGTTGTCTTGATCAGTTCCAATGGATAGCATACACTCTTTACTTCTTCACATAGATCTTCAACTAATGATTGATAAGGCTTTACTGGCTCATTACTTCGTACCTTCTACTCTGCTCTTTTCTTCACATCATTTTTTTCCACTAAGCGATCACAATTGATTGGTTATTGTATGCACCCTAAAATGGTCAACTAGACTTTGGGCCTTCATTCATCAATTTATCAATTTCTTGAATCAATGCTTTGCAATATTTTCAATTTAAATCAATTTCCTTGATCAAATCGTAACTAATTCAATTATTTTAATATTTCCTAAGGTTTGATCATTTTATCCTAAGTTTTATTTAATTAAGAAAATATGCTCCCTTTTAATTAAATAAAAAAATTATTTTAATTAAATAATAAAATAACTTTATCCTAAACCACATTTAACTAAAAGAAAAAATCTCTTTTAAATAAATAAAAAATCTTTTAATTAAATAATGGAAACCACTTTGCTAAAAATAATAAATAAATAATAAAATAAAAATAAAAAGAAAAAGACTTTTTGTCTACACATTGAATGAACACTTTCCAAGATGAGTGGAATCTCATTTTTCCTCTTAATCTCTTCCACACATCTTTTTGCCTCTTAACCATGTCTATTGATTTTGCCTCTTTAGAATCTTGAGCACATGGATCAACCAAGATTAAATCTCCACCATTGCTCATTTCCTTTTGCCTCTTAATCTTGACCGTCCATTCATTTCTAAATCCTTTATAAGGAATCCTCTCCTCATTTTTATGCATGGAGATTTTAGAGATCCTAATTTTATGTTATTATTATGTGGGTTTGGAGAGCGATTTTGGAGGAGGATTTGAGCACTTGAGCACTTGAGCACTTGAGCTTGAACATTGCAACTTCTCTTTTCTTGTCTTCTTCTCTCATGCCTCCATGGAAATCCATTTAGATTACTCTTGCACTTGCATATTAGATTAGATTCATATTTCCTTTCATAGAATAATCTTGCATAAGCATTTCCTTTCATAGATTAGTTTGCTTTCATGCATTGTTATCATATAGAATAGCTTTCATTTTCATTTGCATGCATACTTGATGAATCATGGAGACTAGCATTCTTGCTTTTCATCTTTGAATTTCTCATTTTATGGTGTACTTGCATGGGCACAAACTAGGTCTAAGCTGAGGGCCTCCATTATAAACCCTTGCACTCCATGAATAGAGAGCTATGAATCACCATTTGAGACCTCATTCTTGAGCAATCTTGGATATAAAGACTCATAGAAGTGTGTCAACATTTTAGCACACATTTTTGGTGCTCACCATGGGGAATCCCACCTTTACATGTTGGTTTTGGTTATTTTTTGAGCTAACCCCCTTGTGCAGATTTGCTTGGAGACAAAAACTCTAGATTTTTAAAGATTTGATCATATCTCCCAAACAACTTGGAGTTTTAGTCTGAATTTTTTTTTTTTAGGTTAGTGACATATCAGAGAAGCTTCAGTAAACAATTCAAAAAATTTTGAGGTATTTTAGTTATTTTATAATTGTATCTTTATTTTTCATAAACAATTAATTTTCAACGCAAATGAACATATTTTTTTGAAATTTTTACATTTTTGGAAATCTATTTAAATTCTACAGGGGGATCATTTTTTGTGTTTTAAATTTGGATGCAATATCATAGCTCAAATAGTTGATTTACAAAAACTAGTCTGTTTTGGTAAAATGAGTCTCTAGGGCACAAATGAAGATATTTTTCTGAAACTTTTACATTTTTGGAAATCTCTTTGTTTTTTACCATGGATATCTATTTTGAATTTCTATTTTTGTGGCCAAAATCATATCAAAAAAATCAAATCTTGTTAATTAGGTCAAATGCAAAAAAATAAAATTTTGTGATGAGTATGCACTTATTTTTCACATGGTTCAATGCATGATATGAGTTGTCATTAGGATTATTTGCTGGTTATTATTGCTCCTAAAAATTTATTTTTAGATCTAACCCTAGGGTTTGCATAAGTTGAATATGCAATGCATATCTTATTTTCTTGTTCGCTTGTTTGTGGCTTGCTTGCACAAAAAAGCTCAACAAAAATAAAAATAAGGTAAATCTACTAAGCACATTGCTTTGGACTTGAGGTATTTTGTTTCATCTCTATAACATTTGGATTTTGAGAATAAAATGAATCTCTCACATGTTTGGCTTGAGTTTTTATTGTTTTCATAGATCACACTTCAATTTTGCTATAAAGGAGACAATGAATCTAGATTTTCTTTCTTGCATATATGTCTCACATAGTAATTAGGCCCTATGAACACTATTTGTGGAATTCTTGAGAGAGTGGGCTTCATGCTCTTGTTTTACATGCGAAGCTCTTTTTGACAATAGAACCCCTTGTAGGTAGGGAAGGAAGTTGTTATTATCTCATGATCTTACTTGGTTTAGTCCTCAACTTTGATCGGTACGTTCTCTCTTGGACCCGCTTAGAGAGATTGGTAGACATTGTTGTTGACGTATGAACCTTGGTGAGGTGATTTCAATTTTAGCATGTCAATGAATTTTCTTTCTATGTTTGGGTGAGGTGAAGAGGCTAGAGGATTATTCTTTGTTCCCCTTTGGGCACATCAGAAACTCAAATCCTTGAATCTGAGCTAAGTCCCCATGTGGTCCTTTTTGTGAGTCTTCCTTATTAGAGAGGGTTAACCATAGTAGACACGCCCTTTATTGGGTCAACCACATGGAGAAAACCTTAAGAGGTAATAGCCATTTTCATCATGGTAGCAAAAATCACTATATAAATGTCCATGTGGAAGAAATATCTACGGGTGTAGTTTCTTGTTGGACTGTCAGATCTCCTCAGCATTTTCGATTGATTAAATTCTCAAAATGTGTCAAAAACCCGGTGCACCTAGATTGGAGTTTGGCCTCTTGAAATTGAAAAAGTTGCAGAGTTGACCATTACTACAAACCATAGTGCAACCAACTTTTTCTTTGCTAGGACTATATGCATGATTGAAAAACATTTCGAGAACATACACAAGTAGAATCTTTAGGGAGTAGAATACTATGTCACTATTCTTGTTCATGCACAAGGTTGCTTTGTCCCTTGCTCATTGTTTGAAGATAATTTTTTTCTTGAACTCCCTAATTATTGTCTTGTGTGCCTGATTAATGATAAAAATTTTTTAATGCATCTCGTTGATCAATTAAAACAAAAAAAAAACTGAGTTCCCGAGTCAAAAAACCATCTTTTTTTACAACTTGCTTGATTTGCTATCCTATCATTTCCAGTCTTCCTTGGTCGATCCAGATTATATCAGGTCACTTACCCCACTGTTAGAAGCCTATTTTCACCTTGGGTTCCTATGTTTGGACCCTTTGAACTAGTAATCTTTGATTTCACAAGTTTTTTTTCTTGGAATCTGTGAGCTAGAAACCGTCCTTGTTGAGAAGATCAACCTTTGGATCCTTTGATAACACACTTGGAGACTTTTAGTAATCTCTTGTCCATTCACTTCCATACAAATTCAAATTCAATCAATATAACTTGGGTAAATCATCCTCCTGATCCATATGTGTTAGGGTATTCACCCCTTCATTGGGCAACTTGGTGGTAGTGTTGGTTTATGTGTCTTGCAAAAATTCTATCTTATCACCTCTCTTATGGACAAGTGAGTGCTTTTACTATTCTAGTTTGGTACCAACATTTCTTAGGGTCATCCTATCACCTAGTGCCCTTTCTTTCATGTTGGTTACAAAAAAATATCAAGTAAATCAAGAAGAGCAACCTCAAGTAGTCTTTAACCAATTAACCTTAGTTCAAACTTGCCAAAAATGTAAGGGAAATGAACCCATATTTGATCAATCACCCAGGAACAACTCAAAATTTTGGTTTAATCCCAAGAGTAATCTTGGTGAGTTGAGTACACCCTTAGCATCTTCTCACTCAGACATGGATATGAGTTACACAATGACTCGATAAGAGAGGGAAGAAATGGATAAAATCCTAGATAACATATTTGAAAGGCATAGAGATACCATTCTATTTGGTAGTTCTTCTCATGAAAATTAACCAGTCTCACCCCTTATCTCAACTAGATATTTGGATGCACACCAAAGGGTTGAAAGAGATAAGAAGCAAGCCTATCAAGAAGATCAATCACAGCATGAAAGCCAAGATGATGAACCTTATGAAACTCATGTGAATGCAACATACACCAATGACTTGTTTAGACATTCAAGACCAATTTCACTACTCAAAACAACTTCAAGATACACAAGTGAAAGACTTAAGATAATTGATCATGAAAAGAAAGCCTTCCTAGATGAACAAGCTAAAAAGGAAGAGAAATTTAGACTCTGAGAATCAGAGAGACAAGCCTTGTTGGAGATAGAAAGGAGAGCCTCACAAGAAGAGAAAATAGACTTTTGGCTCAACAACTTAATGACTAATTCAAAAACATGTGTGTTGGTGGTGGAAACAACTCTCCTCCATCCACTCCTTCCAAGACTCCACAAAGTGGAAGACATTCAAGAACACCTTCATGATCTCCTAGTCCTAGAGGAAGAATGGCTTGACAACATGATCATTATATGAGATGAACACCTCCTAAGAATTCAAGAAAACCTTTACAATGTTCTCACCATGGTTCACAATATGGGGGTAGTAGTTCAAGTTTTGACCTCAACTCCCAAGACTTCATGAAGATACAACAAGAACCACTCTTCCAGTAGTATGTGGAGAGATACTTGGAGCAAAACAAAGACAAGTTCTTAGAGAGTTTAATCAATAAAGGTGCTAAAGTCCCCTATAATTTTGATGTGGGAAAGAAGATTAAGAAGCAAGGTCCATAACAAGAAGAAGAGATCAAATAAATTAAGAGTATGATGGAGAAGATGTTGGCACCCAAGAGTTCATTCTCACTTGACTCAATTTTTCCTAATCCTTTTGACAAGAGTGTGAGCATGAAGGACTTTCCTAGAAAGGTTGAGATCCCTTAATATGACAAGTATGATTGGAATGGAGATCCACATGATCATGTGCATCAATTATATATGATGATTTTTGAGTTCCATCAAGATGATTCATACCTCATGAGATTTTTCCCAAGGAGTCTTAAGGGTTAGGTGATGGAATGGTTCACCAACATAACTCCCCCCGTCAAGACTTTCAAAGAACTCATCCATAGATTTTTCCAACACTTTGCATACAACCTTTCAAGATCTGTCACCATGATGGACTTATGAAACTTAAAGAAAAATCAAGGGGAATCCTTTGTCACTTTCTTGCAAAGGTGGAGATGACAACGCTCTCGCTACTCTAGGACCATTCCTGAAAATGAGAAGATTGACATCCTTGTTAGTAAGTTTGTTCCCAAAATGTGGTATGAAGTTAGGAAGATGGTTTTGGATTCCTTTGACACCATGGCTGAAACTGCATGTAGGATTGACGATATTTTGAGAGAATAAGGAATTTTGACCAAAAATGGAAACGACAACAACAATAATGGTCAAAATAACAACTCTAACAAGGATAAAGGAAGGAACTCACATTGGAATAAGAACAAACAAGTGGTCAATGATGGATTTTTGGACTCCTCTCAACCTAAAGATCAAGTTGTTCTCCAATTTTCTAGTGTTTTTCAAGCCATGAAACTCAATGCATCTCATCAACAAGAGAGCAAGCCAAGCTACCAAGATAAGCCTAAGAAAGAGAGACGTTAGTTTTCAAAACTTGGTGATTCATATGAGGATGTCTTGAAAACACTCATTGCCAATAATATTCTGCATCCTCAAGATCCCACAAAGCATTATATACCTAATGTTAATACACATTGGTGGGATGAGAAAGACTTTTGCAAATTTCACAATGGCATTAGTCATGATATTGGAAATTGCTGGAAACTCAAACATATCATCTAATATCTCATTGAGAGTGGAAAAATTAAGGTGGATGGATTGAACACCAATGCTGATCATAAGGAATTCAAAGAACCTTTTCCCAAGTATGAGAAGGGGGAAAGCTCTAAACCTAAGAATGGAAAGGCTGAGGTCAATTACACTTACATAGTTGTGGAGAATGTTGTCAACATGCTTGAAGCTCTAGAAGAAAATGTCAATATGATGAGGGATAAAGATCCGTATGGTTATGATTTAGACATGGACTCTCCTATCTTTGATGAAGAACCCATCGTGGTGCTAGGGGGTCCTAACTCCAGAGTGTCATCTCAAACTCTCAATGTTGTCACATGAAGTCAAGGTCCCATTGTCATTAGAGGACCCAGTTCAATTCAACCAAGTAAACCAAAGAAAGTGGCATCCATGAATATCACCTCAAAACCAACAGTCAATCCTAAGTTGAGCTATAATCTTGTCAATCATTTGTAAAGAATCCCAGCTCAGATTTCGATCCTTGAGCTCTTAGAGTTGTCCCCAAGACACAAGAAATTCCTTGAGGATGATTTGTGTGCAGTGAACATCCCTAAAAACTTAGATTTTGACCAATTCCAAAACATGGTTAACCATATTTCTATCCCTCATTACCTTACCTTCTTTAAGGATGATGATAAATCTTTGAGCCACCCACACAATCTCGCCCTTCATATTGTAGTCATGATCCACAAAACCCATGTTAGATGCATGTTGATAGATGGGGATGCTGAGCTTAATATTTGTTCCTTGAGTCTTTTAAAGACATTGGGTTATTATAAACAAGTCATAGATACCAGAAAGAAGATCACTATTAAAGCCTATGATGAGGTGGAAACAAGTTCTAAGGGGTTGGCCATCCTTCCTTTTAGGATTGGCCCTGTTGAGAAGGATATTTTATTTCAAATTGTTGATGTTTGTCCCCTTGCATACAATATCTTACTTGGTAGACCATGGATTCATGATATGCAAGCACTGTTGTCTACCTATCATCAGTGTGTTAAGTTCCTCTACAATGGAGTAGAGATTTGTATACCTGGGGATAGCACTTTATCTATTAACTTAGTTTTAGCGAGTCCTCATGTTCCCCTCAATAGACAAGTAGAAGACTTCAATGCAACCTTAGTGGAATGTAAACACAAGATTAAGTTAGTATACCTTGGCATGGGGGGGTATCAACTCAACTCCTTCGTAGCACTACCAGTTTCACCTAGGTCTTATGGTAGGCCTTCACAAGAAATGAGACCTTCCTCTTTAGCTATGAATTTATTTGTCACATTTGTAGAGTCCTTAGTGCCTATTCAAGATGAGAAAGAAGAGGTGGCTGTTAAATATTGGATTTATAGAGAAGAGAAATACATGCACAATGAGAAATTCTCTCCCTCTCCTAAAGCGTATGGAAGAGGTTATACTTTTTTCAAATAGATGGGCTATCCTAGACATGGCCTTCTTAGTCACAAATTAGATGCTAGAGCTAAACCTCTTGATCATGCTCTTTTTGGATGGAAGTCTAAGAAGACAGTTGGCCTAGGCTTTGTGAATCATAACAAGAACATTGCTCCTATTCTTGATGAGTTGGATAGTGAAGATGAACTAGAATACATACCTAATTTGACAAATCAGCAAGATATGTGTGAGGATTGGGTTCCTTCCACTAATTTCCTTTGGGGAGATTCAGATACTCCATTCACTCATGAGACAGTTGCAACCTTAGAACATGATGAATCAGATGTAGAAGATCCCATTAGAGAATGTCAATGCAAGAATATTGTTCATTTGATGGAGACAGAAGGTGTTACTCTTGATGATGTCAGAGCTTCCATGTCAAGACATCCCAAACCTTCATGGTGTAAACATCCTAGTTGAAGTTCAGACACAAGTTCATATGAGTATGAATGGGATTCCTTCTCAGAGCCTTCTATAGTTGACATGGATGTTGATGTCATCCACACTTATAGTTCTCAACATGAGGTAGCCAATGAGTTACATGTAGGATTGGAGGATTTGAACCCACATGTTGCATTAGTGGATGATTCTTCACTTGTTAGGACAAATCTTGATTTGGGTAGCTTAGAAGGATACTTGATGGACTATGACTCTTTGGTCACCAGAGTTGATATCATTCACATTTACAACCTTAAACTAGTCATTGACTTACCTCTTGTTCATCCTAACCTCATTGATTGATCCCAATGCTATCAAGAACTTGAGCTCTTAACATTTCAAAATGATTATGAGATAACCTATTACTTGAATGCCATTGAACCTATAGTCTATTCCACCAGTGAACCGACTACCAGCATGACAGAGCCAAACATCAAGTACCTTAGTCACAAAATAAAAAGAAAGGAAAATCAAAAGAATAAGAGTTTTGATGGTGAAAACCACTATGTGGTGGTGTTAGAACCAAAAAAAGGTAAAAATAAATGACATATCCAAGGGTGAAACCTCTCTAAGGCACCTAAGGATGAGGTACTTGATCATCTCCCTAGCTAATTTCAAGACAAATCTTCAGTTCTCATCGAACTAACACAAATAGTCAATTTGGGTATAGATGAAGCTCCTCAAATAGTACACTTGGCTCAGTCCTTGTCACCACAAGAAAAAGAAGCTTACAATAAGTTCTTATAGAAAAAGAAGATCAATTTTTCATGGACTTATTTAGATATGCCAGGGTTGGAAACTAATCTTATCATGCATCACTTGTCCAAAGCTGTCATTGTCAAACCAGTTAAATAGAAATTGAGAAAGATGCATCCTCACATAGCTCTCCTAGTCAAAGAAGAATTAGAGAAACTCCTTGGTGCAAGATTCATAAGAGCTATTGACTATGCTGAATGGATATCAAATATTGTACCAGTTTCCAAACACAATAAATCCATTCGAAGTTGAACAGATTTTAGAGATGTTAATAGAGAATGCCCAAAGGATGATTTTCCACTTCCCAATATAGACATGATAGTGGACATGACTACGGGTTATGAGATTTATTCCTTGATGAATGGTTTTTTGGATACAATCAGATTAAGATAGCTCCTAAAGATCAAGAAAAGACTACATTTAATTTTGCATGGGGTACGTATTGTTGGAACGTTATGTCTTTTGGATTAAAAAATATAGGAGCCACCTATCAATGAGCTATGACAACCATTTTTCATGACATGATGAATAAAAATATGGAAGATTATGTGGATGACACCTTGTCCAAGTCTAAGAAAAGAGACACACACTTAGATGATTTAGAAGTCATTCTAGATCACATGGAACAATTTCAACCAAGGTTAAATCCTAGAAAGTGTGTATTTGGTGTCACCTCTGGAAAACTACTAGGATTCATCATTTCAACAAAAGGAATAGAGGTAGACCGTGAAAAAGTCCAAGCAATAATAGATATTCCACCTCCTAAAAACATTATTCAAATGAGGAGTCTTCAAGGATGTCTTCAATCCATAAGGAGGTTCATTTCATAGTTGGTAGATAGAGCTCAACCTTTCAATAAGAACTTACAAAAAGGAATCAAATGTGCTTGGAATGAGGATTGTCAAAAGAGTATAGATCAAATAAAGAAATACTTGGCAAATCCTCCCATTTTAATTCCTCATATCCTAGGGAAACCACTTATTCTATACATTTCAGTGACACAATCTTCCTTGGGGGCATTACTAGCTCAACTTGATGAACATGGGAAATAAAGAGAAATATATTACATTAGCTGCACTCTTGTTTCATATGAAGCTAAATACACTAGCATTGAGAAAGCTTGCCTGACAGTTGTGTTTGCTTCCCAAAAGTTGCAATATTACATGCTTGCACACACTATACACCTCATAGAAAAAATAGATCCACTCAAGTATTTACTAGGTAAGGCTTCCCTCATAGGTAGACTTGCTAAATGGATGATGATCCTTTTAGAATTTGACATAGAGTACATTGAGCATAAAGAAATCAAAGGAAAAGCCATAGTAGATCAATTGGCTGATTTCCCAATACAAGATAATGCACCTATTCAAGTTGACTTCCCAGATGAACATCTCATGTGTATGACAAAAAGAACATGGAAGATGTTCTTTGATGGATCCTTTATGCAAAATGGTTCAGAAGCTAGTGTGTTGTTTATTTCTCCTCATGGGTACACGATTCCTATGTCTTACAAGTTATTGTTCCCATGTACAAACAACATTGTTGAGTATGAAGCTTTAACAAATGGACTTAAGATGGCCATAGAATGGAAAATCATAGAGTTACACATCTATGGGGATTCACATCTGATAATCAACCAAGTCAATGATGAATATCAAACAAAAAATGAGAAACTGGTACCTTACAAGAAAATGGTTGATTCCTTGATATAATACTTCAGATTTGTCACATTTCAAAAAATTCCTAGAGCAAAAAATAAAGCAACTGATGCTATGGATACACTTTCTTCGCTTCTTTAGGTAGGGGAACATGAATCCAGATTTGAATTCTTGGTGGAAGAGCTACATCACCCTATCTAAGACTCCCAAGAAAGTCATGTCATTTTTACCCTTGTTGGTCATGAGTCATCCCGTTATGGTGCCATTTACTCATACCTTCATGATGGCATTATCCTTGAAACCTTTAACTGATCTGAATGTAGAAACCTTATCCAAAATACGTCTCTCCATTCCCTTATCTCTAGTGATGTTTATAGGAGGGGTCTAGATGGAACACTTCTTAAATGCTTAGAAAAGGAAGAATCTGACCAAGTGTTAGTTAAAATTCACAAGGGCATCTATGGGGGACATACCAATGGTCTTGCCATGGCCTGAAGGTTGCTTAGCGTAGCATACTATTGGCCTAGAATGTAGATTGATGTAGTAGATTTTGTAAAGTCATGTGAAAAGTATCGAAAAAATGGTAACCTGATACATGCTCCAGGTAGGAAGCTCATTCCTTCTATATCTCATTGGCCATTTCAGCATTGGGCCTTTGATCTTGTTGGTAGATTCATCCCAACTCATCAAGTGGACACACGTTTATTATCACTACTACTGATTATTTAAATAAATGGGTAGAAGCTATCGCACTTTCTGTTGCCTCGGGCAAGACAGTCTCTCTATTTATCCTGAACCATATCATCTGTCAATATGGAGTGCCTTTCAAGATTATCAGTGACAATGGAGGCTAGTTCAAAAATAAGGACCTTAAACAACTCTGTAAGAAATTCAAGATTAAATAATATTGGTCCTCCATTTAATTCTCGAAAGGAAATGGTCAAGCAAAGGCATCAAACAAAACCATTCTTAAAATCTTGCATAGAATAGTTTGTAAGAATGGTAGAGATTAGCATTTATATATAAATTTGGCTTTGTGGGCTTATAGAATGAGTATTCGTACTCCTACCGGGGCTACTCCTTTTTCCCTTACATATGGTGCTGAAGTAGTGTTACCTCTAGAGATTGATATTTCTTCACTTAGAGTTTCCCTCAAAGGTCTAGTTACAGATGAAGACTGCCGTGCCATGAGACTTCAAGAGTTTGAACTTCTAGATGAGAAATTTCAAGCATCATTTTGACCATATGAGGGTTTATCAAAAGCGCATTTCCAAAGCCTTCAACAAAAAGGTTCACCATAGATAATTCCAAGAGGGAGATCTTGTCTTGCGTGAAAATCCTAATAATCAACAACATAGAGATCAAAAGGGAAAATTTGAACCTAATTGGCTTGGACCTTACATTATAACAATAGCTTTTGGGATAGGTGCTTATTTATTATCTATTGCAGAGGGATAGTAGCTCCCTAGTCCTATCAATGTCTTGCATCTGAAGAAGTTCTATCCATGATGCCCATTCTATTTGGGGGCATCCTTTGTACATAATTATTGATCCTGAAAAAATCCAAGAAAATGATACATTGTCAAAAATTATTTAAAATAAAAAATGTCTTAAAAAAATGATCATCTTAGTGAAAACCTAGCAATAGGCGCTTTGTTGTATCTCCAAAAAAAATTATATATTCCAAAAATTCAAAAAAATAGAAAAAGTGCCTTGGTGAAAACCTGGAAATAGGCACCTTGGTAGCAAAATAAAATTACAAAAAGTCCTGAAAAAAAAATTGCAATAAAATCCAAGTGGTGAAAATCTAGAAACGTGTGCTACTTGAGGCCTTTGAACCCCTATTTCTCAACATGCGTCCTCGACACTTAGCCTTTCTCCATCTTGCCTTGTCCTTGTTGGCTTGGTTTGGAATTGGTCTTTTTCTTTGTCTAGGGGGCATAACTATGTTAGCTTTGGTCTCTTAGATGCATTAGTCTTTAGGAAACCTCACAAACGGTGTTTTTAAACACCACCCCAACTATGTTTTTCAACACAACCCCTTGTGTGATAGAAAATGGTCGCACTTTTGTGAATCCTTGCATTCAAGAATACCCAATAATGAGCTCTCGAATATTGATTCATAGCTCTCTATCTATGGAGTTCATGAATTGTTATGAGGCCCTTAGATTGACTGAGTTGAACCCATGCAAGTACACCACAGAATGAGAGATTCAAGGATGAGAAGCAAGAATGCTAATCTCCATTGAATCATCAAGTTCTTGCATGCAAATGAAATTAATCTATATGATTGCAATGCAAGAACATAAACTACTTTTTTGAAATGAAATTTTTACTCTCCTTTGCTAATTAAATTTATGTGAAGATTTAACCTAAAACAATGAAATAAATTATACTAAAATGCTATGAGTATTAAACTATATGTAAATATGCAAACTAAATAATGATCTCAAAAACTCTAATGTAAAAACTTGCAGCATAACAATATTCTGAAAATTTTGGATCTTTAATTGAGAAGGAGAAGGCTCCTTATATAGGAAAATGAGGAATTGAATGCATCTCCAAGAACAATGTGGGATTAATGCAAAAAAAGGAAAGAAAAATCATTTTTAGAAAGTGTGGAGAGAAAAGGAAATCTCTTTATTTTATTTATTTTTTATTTCACTTATTTCCTTTTTCATCACAAAAGATCTTTTGAGAGGATTTTATTTATTTTAAAAGAATAATTCTCATTTAATAAAATAAGGTTATTTAATTAAAAGATGAATATTAATTAACTAAAATAAAATCATTTAATTAAAAAGGGTTTTAATTAAATAAATTTATTTTACTTAAGAAATATTACTTTCAATTAAATAAAGTTATTTTATTTATTTAAAAGGGATTATTTCTTTTAATTAAATAAAACTATTAATGACATGATTAAACCTAAGGAGATTATTGAAATGATTGAAATAGTTATGATTTGATCAAGGAAATTGATTTGAATATATTGTAAAGCATTGATTTAGAAAATTGATATTTGACAAATTGAATAAATGGGGCCCAAAGTCTAGGTGACCATTTTAGGGTGCATACATTTGCCCCTCTTTGACTAATGTGAGGTTGACTCAAGATCACATGCACTCAAAGAATGGAATTGAAGTGTGAGATTGATTTGGGATCACAAAACAAAATAGATGTGTGTTCGACAGATGGGAACACATCAGGAGATAGATAAGCAGATTGAAAAAGACAAGGCCAACACCTGTGAATAGGTAATTGTCAAGTCTCAAATAAGAGATAAGAATCTCAACCAAGGTTTCCCCAAGAGAAGCAATTGATAAATTTGATAAAGATGAATCAAGCATTGAAGTTTGGTAGGTATTGCCCCCTCGTGAACAAAATTGAAATGAGATAGAGGAGAAATAGTAAATTGATAAATTTGATTAGATTGAACTAAATATAAGGTTCTTGATGTAAGATGAAAGATATAAGAATCACAGAGCTAAGGTAGCTTACCAAGAAAGATTATGCCCCAAGGTTGAATTAGAAGAAAAGGAAGTGGGGTGAAAGCGAATGGAAGATAGAAGTTTGGAAGAAATGGAAAGAAATGGAGAGAAGAAATAGAATTTGCCTCTAGAAAGAAGATGCCCCAAAATCAATCAACTATTTTATGATAGGGAATTTTGATTGAGATCATGAAAGAAGGTAAGGAAATCAAGATCAAAACGTGACCACAGTTGACTAAAAGTCCACAAGAAAGATGAAGGAAACCAACTCAAACTCATAATGCAGCCTAAAAGTGCAAATTTAACATGAAATCTAAATAATCCAAGCTACATGGAAATGCAAAGGTTTACTTTCAATAGGGTAACATAGGATTTTTGTGTTCATCATTCATTAGAGAATGTAAGAGAACTTATTTTCATCATAGGGCCATTATTACCGGACATCAGACGATCACACAATCATCACTAGTCACAAACGCAACTATGAAGATATGAATGTGATTTATATCAGATTGGAATGTGGAAAGATTCTAACATGAGCATCAAGGACATAAAGGTCAAGATGACTACAATGTTAGCTTACCCATTTTAATGTAGCAAAACCACACTCACATCAAGGCATAAACGCCAGGATGTCCATAAGAACAGTTGTGAAAAAACTATCAAGGATGATGTCTTAAATCTCCTAAGTGTGTCAAGGAGACAACAAGAGACACTGAAGAGGTTCAAGATGAGACCCACAAGTAGAAAGAAAATAAAAACATGCCCCATGCCCCAATTCTTCTAGCTATGCATCATTGAGAGACTTATTAGATAGGGACACTCAACGAAAATCAATAACAGTCAACACACAAAAAAAAAATCATGACATATCTGAAGCATTAAATGTTGCATTTAAAAATTTAAGTGTGTAAACTGATATTGAGTTTCGAGGATAAGTATCAAATGCTTGCAAGCAGGTAAGATCACATGACAAAATTGGATAAGACCAAACTGATAAGTGTTGAAAAACATTCGATGTCAGGAGTTGTGTTGAAAAACATAGTTGGGTTGGTGTTGAAAAACACCATTTACGAGGTGTCCTAAGGATAAGCATATCCAAGAGACCAAAGCTAACACAGTGATGCCCCCTAGACAAAGACAATGACCAATTGCAAACCAAGGTGACAAGGACAAGGCATGATGGAGAAAGGCTAAGTGTCGAGGATGCATGCTAAGAAATAGGGGTGCGAAGGCCTCAAGTAGCACCTATTTCCAGGTTTTCACCACTTGAAGAATTTTTTTGGGACTTTTTATAATTTTTTTGGTTTTTTTGCTACCAAGGCGCATGTTTCCAGGTTTTCACCAAGGCACTTTTCCTTTTTTTTTTTTTTTTTTGTATTTTTTCAGCATCATATATGAATTTTTTTGGAATTTTTTCAGGATCAATAAGGTATATACAAAGGATGCCCCCAGACAGAATGAGCATCAAGGATAGTACTTCTTCAGGTGCAAAACATTGATAGGCTCAGGGAGCTACTCCCCCTCTTCCATAGATAGTAAATAAGCACCTATACCAAAAGTTGTTGTGATAATGTAGGGTCCAAGCCAATTAGGTTTGAATTTTCCCTTTTGTTCTCTATTTTGTTGGTTCTTAGGATTCTCTCATAGGACAAGATATCCTACTTGGAATTCTCTAGGGTGAACCTTTTTGTTGAATGCTTTGGACATTCGCTTCTGGTAGAACGTCATATGGTCAAATGATGCTTTATGCTTTTCATCGAGAAGTTCCAATTCTTGTAATCTCATGGTGTGATAATCTTCATCTGTAACTAGACCTTTGAGAGAGACTCTAAGTGACAGAATCTTAACCTCTAAAGGTAACACTGCTTTAGCACCGTATGTGAGGGCAAAAGGAGTAGCCCTAATTGGAGTATGAATACTCATTCTATAGGCCCACAAGGCTGGATTTATCTATAGGTGCCAAGCTCTACCATTCTTATGAACTATTTTGTGTAAAATCTTGAGAATGGTTTTATTTGAAGCCTCTACCTGACCATTTCCTTGTAGGAAGTAAATGGAGGACCAATGTTGCTTTATCTTAAATCTTTGCTAGAGTTGTGTAAGGTCCTTCTTTTTGAACTAACCTCCATTGTCAGTGATGATCTTAGATGGCACTCCATATTGATAGATGATATGGTTTAAAATGAATAAAGACATGGTCTTGCCTGAGGCAACAGAAAGTGGAATAGCCTCTACCCATTTTGTGAAGTATTCAGTAGCAGTGATAATGAACTTATGTCCACTTGATGAGTTGGGATGAATCTGTCCAACAAGGTCAAAGGCCCATTGCTAAAATGGCCAGTGAGATATAGAAGGAATTAGCTCCCTACCTAGAGCATGTATCAGGTGTCCATGTTTTTGACATTTTTCACAAGACTTGGAAAAAGCTACCACATCTATCTGCATCATAGGCCAATCGTACCCCACCCTAAGAAACCTTCGAGCCATGGAAAGACCATTAGAATGTCCCCCACATATGCCCTTGTGGATGTCAACTAGCGCTTGATCGGATTCCTCCTTTTCTAAGTACCTAAGAAGTGTCCCATCTAGACCCCTCCTATACAAATCACCAGAGATGAGGGAATGAGGAGAGGCATTATAGACAAGGTTTCTTCTTTCAGATCAGTTAAATGTGTCAAGGATGATGCCATCACTGAGATATGAGTAAATAGCACCATAGCAGGAGGATTCATGATTGACAAGGGTACAAATGACATGGCTTTCTTGAGAGTCATAAATGGGATAACGTAGTTCTTCCACCAGGAATTCATATCTGGACTCATGTTCCTCTAACTAAAGAAGTGAAGCAAGGGTGGCCATAGCATTAGCTACTTTATTCTCAGCCCTAGGGATTTTTTGAAAGGTGACAAAATTAAAGTACCGTCTTAATGAATCAACCATTTTTTTGTAAGGTATCAACTTGTCATATTTTTTTTGGTATTGCTCATTGAATTGATTGATGATCAGCTGAGAATCCCCATAGATATGTAGTTATGAGATATTCCACTCTATAGCCATTTTTAGTCCATTTGTTAAAGCCTCATATTCAGCTATGTTGTTTGTGCATGGGAAGAGTAACTTGTAAGATTTGGGAATAGTGTACCCATGTGGAGAGACAAACAACACACCAGCTCTAGAACTGTTTTACATGTAGGAACCATCAAAGAATAGTTTCCAGGATCTCTCAGTCATGTATATAAGATGTTCATCTGGGAAATTGACTTGAATGGGCATATTATCTTGAATTGGGAAATTAGCCAGTTGATCTGCAATAGCTTGGCCTTTGATTGCCTTGCGCTCAATATACTCTATTTCAAATTTAGAAAGAATCATCATCCATTTAGCGAGTCTACCCGTGAGAGCAGCTTTACTGAGCAAGTATTTGAGAGGATCAATTTTTTCTATGAGGTGTATGTTGTGTGCAAGCATATAGTGTCACAACTTTTGAGAGGCAAACACTACTGCAAGGCAAGCTTTTTCAATACTAGTATAATTGACCTCATAAGAAACAAAAGTGTGGCTAATATAATATATGGCCCTTTCTTTCCCTTGTTCATCTAATTGAGCCAACAATGCCCCCAGTGAAGATTCAGTAGCTGAAACATACAAAATGAGGGGTTTTCCTAGAATGGGAGGCATTAAAATGGGAGGACTTGCCAAGTATTCCTTAATTTGATCCATGCTCTTCTGGAAATCCTCATTCCAAACACATTGAACACCTTTATGCAAGTTTTTATTAAAGGGTTGTGCTCTATCTACTAATTGTGAAATAAACCTGCTTATGGATTGAAGGCATCCTTGAAGACTCCTCATTTGACTAATATTTTTGGGAGGTGGCATGTCTATAATGGCTTGGACCTTTTCAAGGTCCACTTCTATCCCTTTGGCTGAAATGATGAATCCCAATAATTTGCTAGAAGTAACACCAAATGCACACTTTTTTTGGGTTTAATCTTAGTTGAAATTGTTCCATGTGATCCAGAATTACTTCTAAATCAGCCAGATGTGTTCCTCTTTTCTTAGACTTAGTGAGGGTGTCATCCACATAATCTTCCATATTCTTATGCGTCATGTCATGGAAGATGGTTTTCATAGCTCTTTGATAAGTAGCTCCTACATTTTTCAATCCAAAGGGCATGATGTTCCAACAATATGTACCCCATGTGCATGTGAATGTAGTCTTTTACTGATCCTCAAGAGCAATCTTGATCTGATTATACCTAGAAAAACCATCCATCAAGGAATAGATCTCATAGCCCACTGTCATGTCCACTATCATGTCTATGTTAGGAAGTGGAAAATCATCCTTTCGGCATGCTCTATTAAGATCTCTAAAATCTGTGCAGATTCAGATGGATTTATCATGTTTAGAAATAGGTACAATGTTGGAAATCCAATCAGCATAGTCTATGGCTCTAATGAATCCTGCACGAAGGAGCTTTTCTAATTAAGCTTTCACTAAAAGAGCTATATGAGGGTGCATTTTTCTCAACTTTTGTTTGACTAGTTTCACACCTGGCTATGGACAAATGATGCATAATGAGATTAGTGTCCAACCCTAGCATGTTTGAATATGTCCATGCAAAATTAATTTTCTTCTTTTGGAGGAACTCAGTGTAGGCTTTCTTTTCTTGAGGTGATAAAGATTTAGCCAAGTGTACAATTTTTGGAGCCTCTTCTATGCCCAAATTAACAACTTCAGTAGGTTCAACCAATACTGATGATCTATCCTGAAAATATCTTGGGAGACTATCAAGTACCTCATATGTAGGCACCTCAAAGAGGTTTTCACCCGTGGATACATCTTTTATTTTTACTTTTTTTGGTTCTGACACCGCCACACAGTGGTTTTCACCATCAAAACTCTTATTCTTTTTTTCTTTTCTTTTTATCTTGTGACTAAGGCACTTGATGTTAGGTTCTGTCATACTGGTAGTAGGGTCACTAGTGGAAGAGACTGTAGGTTCAATGGCATTTAGAGAGCAGGTGATCTCATAGTCATTGTGAAATGTCAAGAGTTGAGGCTCTTGATAACGTTGAGACAAATCAATAAGGTTGGGGTCAATAAGGGGTAGGTTAATGACTGGTTCAATATTAAGGATATAGGTCATGTCATCTCTGGCAATCACAAAATTGGAGTCTGTCAAGTATCCCTCTAAGGTGCCTAAATCAAGATTTATCCTATCAATTGAAAAATCATCTACTAATGTGACATGTGGGTTCCAATCTTCTAATCTGACACACGACTCATCAGCTACATCAGGTTGAGAACTATAAGCTTGGACAACATCCATATCCAAGTCAACTGTTGCGTCTGAGAGTGAATCCCATTCAAACTCATGAGAGTCTATTTCTAAATTATTGTTGGGGCCTCGTGATGTAGAAGCCTCAAGGTTTGGAAGAGTTTCCCCTCCTCTAACAATTTTCTCAATCACAAAATTATTTGAATTATCACCATCTGTCACAGCTAGGATGGACACACTATCCATAGTCAATATAGCATTCATATAGTCACTATCTGTCACAGCTGGGATAGGAGGACTGTCAATTGTTAAATATCTTGAATCTCCCCAAAGGAGATTTGTTGAAGGTACCCAATCATCTATCATGTCTTGTTGATTTGTCAAATCTAGTACATATTCTGTGTCATCTTTACTATCTCGCCTATCATGAATGGGGAAAGTGCACTTGTTATTATTCATAAAGCCTAGGCCAACTGGTTTCTTAGACTTACGTCAAAAAAGATCATGATTGAGTGGTTCGGCTCTAGCATCTAACCTATGACTAAGAGGGCCATATCCTGGATAACCCATCTTCTTAACAAAAGTATATCCTCTCCCATAGGACTTAGAAGAGGGGGAGAAATATTCATTATGCTAGTACTTCTCCTCTTTCTATATCCAATCTCGAATAGCTACTTCCTCTTTTTCATTTTGTATTGGTACTAAGGATTCAACAAACATGTCAAATAGTGTCATTGTTGAAGAAGATGGTTTCATCTCTTGTGAAGGCTTTCCATAGGTCCTAGGGGAAATAGGCATCTTTGCAAAAGAGTCAAGTTGATACCCCCCCATGCCAAGGTCTAATGATTTAAACTTGTCTTGATAGTCTGCTAAAATTGCTTGATAATCCTCTGCTTCTCAATTAAGAGGGACATGAACATTAGCTGAGATTGAATTGACTGATAAGGTGTTATCCCCAGGTATGAAAATTTCTACTCCATTGTAGGGGAACTTAACACACTAGTGGTAGGTAGATGGCACTTCCTGCATGTCATGAATCCATGGTCTACCCAATAAAATGTTGTATGCAAGGGGTCCAACATCAACAATTTGGAACAAGACATCTTTTTCAATTGGGCCAATCCTGACAAGAAGGACAACCAACCCCTTATAACTTCATTCTACCTCATCATAGGCCTTTATAGTGACCTTCTTTTTGGTATCGATCACTTCCTTAGAATAACCCAAAGTCTTTAACAGACTCAAAGAATAGATATTGAGCCCAACACCCCCATCTATCAACACACACATGACACAAGTTTTGTGGATCATGACTTCGATGTGAAGGGCAAGATTATGCAGGTGGTTGAAGGATTTGTCATCATCTTCTGAGAATGTAAGGTAGTGAGGACTGGTAATATGATTAACCATGCCTTGGAATTGGTCGACATCTAAATTGTTGGGAACATTGGCTATGCGCAAAGTATCCTCAAGGACCTGGTTGTGTCTCGGGAATAACTCTAAAAGCTCCAAGATTGAAATTTGAGTTGGTGTTATTTGTAATTGATCAATAAGGTTATAATTCAGCTTGGGGTTGATAGCTAGTTTTATGGTGGCATTCTTGGATACCACTGGCATTGGTTTATTGGGCTGACCTAAACTGGGCCCCCTAATGACAACAAGGCCTTGACTCCTTGTGACAACATTAAGAGCCTGGGATGACATCCTAGAGTGAGGACCCCTCAGAACCACAATAGGTTCTTCATCAAATATAGGGGGAGAGTTCGCATAGGAGTCATAGCTAGATGGATCCTTTTTCCTCATCATGTTGACACTTTCCTCCATAACTTCAAGCATGTTGACAACATTTTCCAGAACTGTGTAGGTGTAGTTGGTCATAGCTTTGTCATTCTTTTATTTAGAGGTTTCCCCCTATTCGTAATTAGGCAAAGGTTCCTTAAAAGCCTTATGATCAGCATTGGTATTCAGACCATCAACTTGAAGCTTTCCACTTGCTATGAGATCATGGATGATATGTTTTAATATCCAGCAGTTTTCAATAGTATGGCTAGTGCCATTGTGAAATTTACAGAATGCCTTGTCATCCCACCAATGTGGCTTGGGTTCAGGAATGTGAAATTTTGCAGGATCTTGAGGATGTGCCAAGTTGTTAGCAATGAGATTTCTGAGAACATCCTCATATGAGTCACCCAATTTTGTAAATTGCCACTTCTCCTTTTTGGGCCTCTCCTGATATCTTGGTTTACTTTCTTGCTGTGGAGGTGCATTAAGCTTCATGGCTTGTACAACAGTAGTCAAATTAAGAACACCTTGATCTCTTGATTGGGAAGAGTCCACAACTCTATCATTGACAACTTATTTGTTCTTGTTCCAACTATTGTTCTTCCCTTTATCCATGTTGTTGTGTTGACCATTGTTTCCATTGTTGCTATGTCTGGTCAAAATGCCTTGTTCTTTTAGGACATCTTCAATTTGACATGTAGTTTCAACCATGGTATCAAAGGAATTGAAGACTATATTTTTAATCTCATATCTCATTTCAGGCACCAAGTTACTGACAAGTATTTCAATCTTTTCATCCTCATGGATCATCCTAGGATACTGAGAGCACTATCTCCTCCACCTCTGTAAGAAGGTAACAAAGGGTTCCCCTTGATTTTGTTTCAAGTTTCATAGGTCCAACATAGTAACAGATCTTGATAGATTATATGTGAAGTGTTGAATGAATCTATGAACAAGTTCTCTAAAAGTCATGACGGGGGGAGTGATATTGGTAAACCATTCCATTGCTTGTCCTTTAAGACTTCTAGGGAATAACCTCATCAAATAGGAGTCATCTTGATGAAATTCAAAGCTCATAGTATAGAACTAGCACACATGGTCATGTGGATCACCACTGCCATCATATTTATCATATTGAGGGAATTCCACCCTCCTTGTAAAATCCTTCATACTCACACTCATTTGCTTCATTTTCTTCATTTGGTGGATTTCTTCCTCTTGAGAGGGATTTTGATTTTGTATTTTGTTGTCCACATCAAAATTATAAGGGACTCTGGTGCCCTTTTTGATTAGACTTTCCAAGAATTTATCTTTGTTTTGTTCCAAATACCTATCCACATACTATTGGAAGATATGCTCTTGTTGCATTCGCATATATTCTTGAGTATCAAGGTCATAATGTGAGCTACCACCTCCATGTTGGGAACCATGATGTACATGTTGGGAGTGTGGTCTTGAGTTTTTGGGAGGGGTTTGCCTCCTATAGTGAGCATACTGACAAGCCCTTCTTCCTCTAGGACTAGGAGATCTAGAAGGGGTTCTTGACCGCCTTCTACTTCTTGGTGTTCTGGAAGGGGTGGAGGGAGGAGAATTATTTCCACTGTTAGCACCCCTGTTGTTGAATTGAGTGTTTAATTGTTGGGCTAATAGCCTATCTTGCTCCTCTTGGAATTCTTTTCTCTCTATGTCCAACAAGGCTCATTGTTCCTCTTCTAGAAGCCTAATTTTTTCTTCTTTTGTAGCTCGTTCATTTTTTGCAACCTATTTTTCCCACTCAATTCTTTTTAGCCTCTCACTTGTATACCTTGAGGTATTTTGAAGTGGTGAACTTGGTCTAGATTGCTTGAACACATCATTGGTATACGTTGCATTGACATGAGCACCACTAGGTTCATTGTCTTGGTCTTCATGTTGTGACCATTTTTCTTGGTGAGCTCATCTCTTATTCCTTTCATCCCTTTGATGAGCATCCAAATATCTAGCATTAATGAGGGGTGAACTAGGTTGATCATCATGAGAAGAATTCCCAAATATAATGTTGTTTCTATGTCATTCATAGATGTCATCAAGAATTTGATCCATGGTTTCCCTCTCTCACCGAGTCACGGTGTAACTCATATCCATACCTAAGTGGGAAGGTGTTGAGGGGGTACTCAACTCACTAAAATGGCTCTTCGGGTCAAACGAGGTTTTAGACTTACTCCTAGGCGACTGGTCAAATATTGGTTCCTTTTCCTTTCTCTTTTGATGAGTCTAAACTGGGGGTAGTTGGTTGAAGACTATCTGAGGTTTCTTTCCTTGGCTCACTTGATATCTTGTTGGTACTAACATGAAAGAGAGAGTTCAAGGAAAAAAGACAATTCTAAGAAATGTCAATACCAAACTAGGATAGTAAAAGTTTTCTCTTGTCTGAGAGAGATGGTGAAATAGAACTATTGCAAATAGGTGCAAACCAACACTGCCACAAAGGTGCTCAATTTTTGGGTGAATACCCTAGCACATATGGATCAGGAGGATGACTTATACAAATTATACTAAATTTGAATTTTATGAAAATGGATGGACAAAGAGATTACTAGCACTCTCCAAGTGTGTTATCAAAGAGTCAAAAAAATTATCTATTTGCCAGGAACAATTCCTAATTTGTCACTCTCAAGAAAAATATCTTATGGGATCAAGGATCACTAACTCAAAAGGTCAAAAACACAAGAATCCTAAATACAGAACAGGTCTCTAAAACTGGGACAAGTCACCTAATCGAAAAACTTAGGATTTCAGTTTCTTTTTCATTTTCAAAGATCAAGTAAGTACATCAATAGATTTTTATCATTGGTCAAGAACATAAGACAACAATCAAGGAGTTCAAGCAAGCAATTATCTTCAAACAATGAGCAAGGGGCAAAGGAACCTTGCACATGAACAAGAATAGTGACTTAGTATGCTACTCCTTAAAGATTCTACTTGTGTATGTTCTTGAAAATGTTTTAGCAGGCACTTAGATCACAACAACATCTTGCCAAGCTGTCTACAAGGATATACATGGCTTTTCTAAAAGGATTCCTTGATATACACAAGGTACGTGAAGCACAAATCTGTAGATGAGAAGAATTTGAAATCACACAGCCTGGGGGAGACGGTAACCCAAATCTCCTCCTTCACTTCTCAAAGGTATAAATTTCTTTGAGGCTTAGCCAAGAGTGAAATCTAACTCATTCCCAAGAGAGGTGTCTTTGGATTCACCTCCTGATACTTATACTCCGCCGGAACACGGGAGTTAAGGTCATCTATTGAGGTGATGAAATCCCCAAGCCGACCTTCTAAAAATAAAAAAAGTAAGTAATTCACTATCAAAAGTATTGGAAAGCACTAAAGGTGGTACATTTAACCCTTCAAGTAAATGTGAGGTGATTCCACAAAGTGGTGCATTTAACTCCTCACACAAACTCAAAGTGAGTCCACACCTTAGAACACTAATGAGATCAAGAAAGCACAAAATGGGAAAAACTTTGTGGAAAACTCAATGCTTCTTTAGGTAGACCCATCCCCTGAATATGGTGTTGAGATTGCATCCAAAGGGTTGAACAATGGGTGATTAAAAAAATTGAGTCTAACAACCCAATTTAGCTAACAAGATCAATCAAAAGTACTCTAAGATTGCCTATCAATACTACTCATAAGCACAAGAGGGTTTGAATCATGGAGTATTTAACTTTCCAAGTAAACATGAAGCGAGTCCACAAAGTGGTGCATTTAACTCTTCATGTAAACAAAGAATGAATCCATGTCCTAAATTACTCAATGAGATTTTTTGATATTAAAACCAAGAATGACTTAATGTTTAAACACAAGCATTTACTTAAACAGAAACTTGTATTAAAGAAAATCTATGTTCATTCATTTCCCATTAAGAGAATTAATTGAAATGTGTTTTATGAAAGCATGTAAAAACTCAAGCCAAACACATAAGAGATTAATTTTATGTCCAAACCAAGTGTTATAGAGATTGTAGTAATGTACCTTAGGTCTACAATCCAAAATTTAGCACACATCTGAAAGTACAGAATCAAGACAAATCAATGGAAAACTGTAAGTGTTAGAAATCAAAATCCCAATCAATGACATCAATAGAATAATAATGATTAAGTGATTAAGCCCAATCAAAATCAGAATAATAATTGAGTTGCAAGCAATATAAATTTGCAATAAAATGCAAAAGATTTAACTTTTGAATCCCATACGACATTAACAGTTTAGTAACTCTTCTCAAAACTATATAAATAATAAACTTCAATGAAACTAGTTCAATCAAAATAGAAATGAATATCCACCTGATGTAGAGAGATTCAAGATGAACACTCAATCTACATATCTTTTAAAAAAATTTCTTAGATCATCATTAAAATAGTCTAAAAATCTGCATGAGTTCTTCTTTGTACACAAAAACTTATAATATACCGATGATGATAATGTCTTCTAAATAATACCAAGTATATTTTATATTGCACTTTGAATCAATCATTCATCACTTCAATACTTGATAACCACATGATTTTATCACTAAGATTGACCTTTACACTTCCACTATAAAATTTTCGAGTACTAGCAATTAGATTTTACAAAGTCTGGACACAATGCCTGTGACTTAGAAATCTTCTTCGAATTCATTTGAATCACCCGAATAACTCTGCAAATGATTTATGTGTTCTGTCAATGTAACTGTCCCAACACAAGTTTCTCGGGCTCTTTGCAGCTTATACAGTTTTGTAAAACCAATCTAATTGCATTTAGCGGTTTCTCTAAAAACTATTATGATTTTAATGCAATTAATAATGAACTCACTATTTTTGAATCATTTATTTATCATAGCAAACTGTTTCCACAACATTGCATGCTCTCAAGAATTTAACTATTCTCCAAAATAACCAAATACGGTTGCATTGAGTACAAACCAAATGCCGAAAGTAAACTATTCTACTTTGAATTGAAACTAGCATGAATTTTGTATCACGGTTCTTGAAACAAACCATTATAAACTTAATGCTTATCCAAAAGTTTGATACTCAATTTTTACTATCATGAACATTTTCAATAAATAATTGAAATTTCTTCCATAAAATCGATACACAAATAATGTTAAACTTCCCCTTAAAAATCTGAGACAAGGAATTAGATCATACCCTATTAAAACAGAGATCTTTCCAACATAAAATTCTGATCCATAAATCCCAAATAGTTTTGATTATCAATTTCTATTAAGGAACCCAAAATCAATTTCAATAAATTTCCACACTCCTTCCATATAGTCGATACCAATAACCAGATATCAAATCAAAATAGAGACTCACAAGTGTTGAAGAACCAAAGATCTAAACAGAAAATTTGATTCTCCTATTCAAAGTAGCAGAGACCAAATAGAAAACAATGATTTATAAGGTGCCTTAACGCATAAAAGATTCTAAAGTGCAAGCTTATCAATTCAATTCAATATCAAATTTGAAGTTCAGAAATCAAAGAGTTTATGCTAGTATTCTGAATAATAGAGAACAGAGCATGGTGGGCACCAAAAATGTGTGATAGAAGTTGGTCACACTTCTGTGAATCTTGGCATTTGAGAATTTCCCAATAATGAGCTCTCGAATATCAATTCACAACTCTCTATCTATGGAGTGCATGAATTGTTATGAGGCCCTCAGATTGACTGAGTTGAACCCATGCAAGTACACCACAGAATCAGAGATTCAAGGATGAGAAGCAAGAATGCTAATCTCCATTGAATCATCAAGTTCTTGCATGCAAATGAAATTAATCTATATGATTGCAATGCAAGAAAATAAACTACTTTTTTGAAATGAAATTTTTACTCTCCTTTGCTAATTAATCTATGTGAAGATTTAAGCTAAAACAATGAAATAAATTAAACTAAAATGCTATGAGTATTAAACTATATGTAAATATGCAAACTAAATAATGATCTCAAAAACACTAATGTAAAAACTTGTAGCATAACAATATTCTAAAAATTCTGGATCTTTAATTGAGAAGGAGAGGGCTCCTTATATAGGAAAATGAGGAATTGAATGCATCTTCAAGAACAATGTGGGATTAATGCAAAAAGAGGAAAGAAAAATCATTTTTAGAAAGTGTGGAGAGAAAAGGAAATCTCTTTATTTTATTTATTTTAAAAGAATAATTCTCATTTAATAAAATAAGGTTATTTAATTAAAAGATGAATATTAATTAAATAAAATAAAATCATTTAATTAAAAAGGGTTTTAATTAAATAAATTTATTTTACTTAAGAGATATTACTTTCAATTAAATAAAGTTATTTTATTTATTTAAAAGGGATTATTTCTTTTAATTAAATAAAATTATTGATGACATGATTAAACCTTAGGAGATTATTGAAATGATTGAAATAGTTATGATTTGATCAAGGAAATTGATTTGAATATATTGTAAAGCATTGATTTAGAAAATTGATATTTGACAAATTGAATAAATGGGGCCCAAAGTCTAGGCGACCATTTTAGGGTGCATACATTTGCCCCTCTTTGACTAATGTGAGGTTGACTCGGGATCACATGCAGTCAAAGAATAAAATTGAAGTGTGAGATCGATTTGGGATCACAAAACAAAACAGATGTCTGTTCGACAGATGGGAACACATCAGGACATAAATAAGCAAACTGAAAAAGACAAGGCCAACACTTGTGAATAGGTAATTGTCAAGTCTCAAATAAGAGATAAGAATCTCAACCAAGGTTGCCCCAAGAGAAGAAATTGATAAATTTGATAAAGCTAAATCAAGCATTGAAGTTTGGTAGGTACTACCCCCTCATGATCGAAATCAAAATGAGATATAGGAGAAATAGAAAATTGATAAATTTGATCAGATCGAACTAAATATAAGGTTCTTGATGTAAGATGAAAGATATAAGAATCAAAAAACTAAGGTAGCTTACCAAGAAAGATTATGCCCCAAGGTTGAATTAGAAGAAAAGGAAGTGCGGTGAAAGTGAATGGAAGATAGAAGTTTGGAATAAATGGAAAGAAATGGAGAGAAGAAAGAGAATTTTCCTCCAGAAAGAAGATGCCCCAAAATCAATCAACTATTTTAAGATAGGGAATTTTGATTGAGATCATGAAAGAAGGTAAGGAAATCAAGATCAAAATGTGACCACAGTTGACTAAAAGTCCACAAGAAAGATGAAGGAAACCCTCTCAAACTCATAATGCAGCCTAAAAGTGCAAATTTAACATGAAGTCTAAATAATGCAAGCTACATGGAAATGAAAAGGTGTACTTGCAATAGGGTAACATAGGATTTTTGTGTTCATCATTCATTAGAGAATGTAAGAGAACATATTTTCATCATAGGGCCATTATTACTGGACATCGGATGATCACACAATCATCACTAGTCACAAACGCAACTATGAAGATCTGAATGTGATTTATATCAAATTGGAATGTGGAAAGATTCTAACATGAGAATCAAGGACATAAAGGTCAAGATGACTGCAATGTTAGCTTACCCAATTTAATGTAGCAAAACCACACTCACATCAAGGCATAAATGCCAGGATGACCATAAGAACAGTTGTGTAAAAACTATCAAGGATGATGCCTTAAATCTCCTAAGTGTGTCAAGGAGACAGCAAGAGACATTGAAGAGGTTCATGATGACACCCACAAGCAGAAAGGAAATAAAAACATGCCCCATGGCCCAATTCTTCTAGCTATGCTTCATGGAGAGACTTATTAGACAGGGACACTCAACGAAAATCAGTAACAGTCAGCACACAAAACAAAATAAAAAAAAAATCATGACATATCTCAAGCATTAAATGTTGCATTTAAAAATTTAAGTGTGTAAACTGATACTGAGTTTCGAGGATAAGTATCAAATGCTTGCAAGCAGGTGAGGTCACATGACCAAACTGGATAAGACCAAACTGATAAGTGTTGAAAAACATTCGATGTTAGGAGTTGTGTTGAAAAACATAGATGGGTTGGTGTTGAAAAACACTATTTGCGAGGTGTCCTAAAGACAAGCATATCTAAGAGACCAAAGCTAACACAGTGATGCCCCCTAGACAAAGACAAAGACCAATTTCAAACCAAGGTGACAAGGACAAGGCATGATGGAGAAAGGCTAAGTGTTGAGGATGCATGCTAAGAAGTAGGGGTGTGAAGGCCTCAAGTAGTGCCCGTTTCCAGGTTTTCACCACTTGAAAAAAAAAATTCAGGACTTTTATAATTTTTTTGTATTTTTTGCTACCAAGGCGCATGTTTCTAGGTTTTCACCAAGGCACTTTTTCTATTTTATTTTTATTTTTTTTATTTTTTTATTTTTTTGTATTTTTTTAGCATCATATATGAATTTTTTTGGAATTTTTTTAGGATCAATAAGGTATATACAAAGGATGCCCCCAAATAGAATGGGCATCAAGGATAGAAATTCTTCAGGTGCAAAACATTGAATGGCTCAGGGAGCTGCTCCCCCTCTTTCGTAGATAGTAAATAAGCACCTGTACCAAAAGCTATTGTGATAATGTAGGGTCCAAGCCAATTAGGTTTGACTTTTCCATTTTGTTCTCTATTTTGTTGGTTCTTAGGATTCTCTCGCAAAAAAAATCTCCTACTTGGAATTCTCTAGGGAAAACCTTTTTGTTGAATGCTTTGGACATCCACTTCTGATAGACCCTCATATGGTCAAATGATGCTTTACGCTTTTCATCCAGAAGTTCCAATTCTTGTAATCTCATGGCGCGATAATCTTCATCTGTAACTAGACCTTTGAGAGAGACTCTAAGTGATGGAATCTCAACCTCTATAGGTAACACTGCTTCAGCGCCGTATGTGAGGGCAAAAGGAGTAGCCCCAGTTGGAATACAAATACTCGTTCTATAGGTCCACAAGGCTAGATTTATCTGTAGGTGCCAGTCTCTACCATTCTTATGAAATTTTCTATGTAAAATCTTGAGAATGGTTTTATTTGAAGCCTCTACCTGACCTTGTCCTTGCAGGAAGTAAATCTAGGACCAATGTTGCTTTATCTTAAATCTTTGGCAGAGTTGTGTAAGGTCCTTGTTTTTGAACTAACCTCCATTGTCACTGATGATGGATTTATCATGTTTAGAAATAGGTACAATGTTGGAAATCCAGTTAGCATAGTCTATGGCACTAATGAATCCTGCACCAAGGAGCTTTTCTAATTCAGCTTTCACTAAAAGAGCTATATGAGGGTGCATTTTTCTCAACTTTTGTTTGACTGGTTTCACATCTAGACCTATGGAAAAATGATCCATAATGAGATTAGTGTCCAACCCTAGCATGTCTGAATATGTCCATGCAAAATTAATTTTCTTCCTTTGGAGGAACTCAGTGTAGGCTTTCTTTTCTTGAGATGATAAAGACTTAACCAAGTGTACAATTTTTGGAGCCTCTTCTGTGCTCAAATTAATAGCTTTTGTAGGTTGAACCAATACTGATGATCTGTCCTGAAAATAGCTTGGGAGACTATCAAGTACCTAATCCATAGGCACCTCAGAGAGGTTTTCACCCATGGATACATCTTTTATTTTTACTTTTTTTGGTTCTGACACCGCTACACAGTGGTTTTCGCCATCAGAACTCTTATTCTTTCTTCTTTTCTTTTTATCTTGTGACTAAGGTACTTGATGTCCTATCATACTGGTACCCAGTTCACTAGTGGAAGAGACTATAGGTTCAATGACATTTAGATAGCAGGTGATCTCATAGTCATTGTGAAATTTGAAGAGTTGAAGCTCTTGATAATGTTGATACCAATCAATAAGGTTGGGATCAATAAGGGGTAGGTTAATGACTGGTTCAATATTAAGGATATAGGTGATGTCATCTCTGGTGATTACAAAATTGGAGTCTGGAAAATATCCCTCTAAGGTGCGTAAATCAAGATTTATCCTATCAAGCGAAGAATCATCTACTAATGTGACACGCGGGTTCCAATCTTCTAATCTAACACACAACTCATCAGCTACATCAGGTTGAGAACTATAAGCTTGGACAACATCCATATCCAAGTCAACTGTTGCATCTGAGAGTGAATCCCATTCAAACTCATGAGAGTCTATTTCTGAATTATTGTTGGGCCTCGTGATGTAGAAGCCTCAAGGTTTGGAAGAGTTTCCCCTCCTCTAATAATTTTCTCAATCACAAAATTATTTGAATTATCACCATCTATCGCAGCTGGGATGGAGACACTATCCATAGTCAATCTAGCATTCATATAGTCACTATCTGTCATAGTTGGGATAGGAGGACTATCAATTGTTAAATCTCTTGAATCTCCCTAGAGGAGATTTGTTGAAGGTACCCAATCATCTATCATGTCTTGTTGATTTGTCAAATCTAGTACATATTCTATGTCATCTTTACTATCCCACCTATCATGAATGGGAACAGTGCACTTGTTATTGGTCATAAAGCCTAGGCCAACCGGTTTCTTAGACTTACATCCAAAAAGATCACGATTGAGTGGTTCGGATCTAGCATCTAACCTGTGACTAAGAGGGCCATATCCTAGATAACCCATCTTCTTGACAAAAGTATATCCTCTCCCATAGGACTTACGAGAGGGGGATAAATTTTCATTGTGCTGGTACTTCACCTCTTTGTATATACAATCTTGAATAACTACTTCCTCTTTTTAATCTTGTATTGGTACTGAGGATTCAACAAACGTGACAAATAGTGTCATTGCCGAAGAAGATGGTTTCATCTCCTATGAAGGCTTTCCGTAGGTCCTAGGGGAAATAGGCATCTTTACAAAAGATTCAAGTTGATACCACCCCATGCCAAGGTCTAATGATTTAAACTTGTCTTGATAGTCTGCTAAAGTTGCTTGATAATCCTCTGCTTCTCGATTTAGAGGGACATGAAAATTAGCTGAGATTGAATTGATTGATAAGGTGTTATCCCCTCATATGCAAATTTCTACTCCATTGTAGGGGAACTTAACACACTGCTGGTAGGTAGATGGCACTACTTGCATGTCGTGAATCCATGGTCTACCCAATAAAATGTTGTATGCAAGGGGTCCAGCATCAACAATTTGGAACAAGATATCTTTTTCAACTAGGCCAATCTTGATAGGAAGGACAACCAACCCCTTAGAACTTCATTCTGCCTCATCATAGGCCTTTATAGTGATCTTCTTTTAGTTATCGATTACTTCCTCAGAATAACCCAAAGTCTTTAACAGACTCAAAGAACAGATATTGAGCCCAACACCCCCATCTATCAACACATGCCTGACATGGGTTTTTTGGATCATGACTTTGATGTGAAGGGCAAGATTATGCAGTTGGTTCAAGGATTTGTCATCATCTTCTAAGAATGTAAGGTAGTGAGGACTGGTAATATGATTAACCATGCCTTGGAATTGGTTGACATCTAAATTGTTGGGAACATTGGCTATGTGAAAAGCATCCTCAAGGACTTGTTTGTGTCTTGGGGACAACTCTAAAAGCTCCAACATTTAAATCTGAGCTGGTGTTCTTTGTAACTGATCAACAAGGTTATAATTCAGCTTGGGGTTGACAGCTGGTTTTATGGTGGCATTCTTGGATACCACTAGCTTTGGTTTATTGGGTTGACCTGAACTAGGCCCCCTAATGACAATAGGGCCTTGACTCCTTGTGATAGCATTAAGAACCTAGAATGACATCCTAGAGTGAGGTCCCCTCAACACCACAATAGGTTCCTCATCAAAGATAGGGGGAGAGTTCACATAGGAATCATAGCCAGATGGATCCTTTTTCCTCATCATGTTGACACTTTCCTCCACAACTTCAAGCATGTTGACAACATTTTCCACAGCTGTGTAGGTGTAGTTGATCGCAGCTTTGTCATTCTTTGATTTAGAGGTTTCCCCCTTTTCATAATTAGGCAAAGGTTCCTTAAAAGCCTTATGATCAGCATTGGTATTCAGACCATCAACTTGAAGCTTTCCACTTTCTATGAGATCTTGGACGATATGTTTTAATCTCCAACAGTTTTCAACAGTATGGACAATGCCATTGTGAAATTTACAAAATGCCTTGTCATCCCACCAACGTGGCTTGGGTTTAGGAATGTGAAATTTTGCAAGATCCTGAGGATGTGCCAAGTTGTTAGCAATGAGAGTTTTGAGAACATCCTCATATGATCTTACCAGTTTGGTCTTACCCAATTTTTTCATGTGATCTTACCTACTTGCAAGAATTCAATGCTTATCCTTGGAACTCAGTATCAGTTAAGGGTATGTGCAAGATCATCAGGGGCCAAAAAGTGGCAATGTGAAAAATATTCACTTTTCACTCATCCAAAAGCACATGAAAATGCTTGTTGACTTTTTAGTAGGCCTGGGTGTTAGTACACCTAGGAAAACTTGACACCCACAAGCCTTTTCGGGTACCCAAAAAAATTGGGTACCCAAATCCGGTGGCATAAATCAAAACCCGCTATTTTCTCAAATTTATAATTCAATACAATGAACAAGCAGTATTAATCTCTTAGTGGAAGTTTCAAATTTAACTTACTCAGAAGAAACAGATGTAGTTTAACTTCCATTTAATAGAGAAATGTTTTAGTGATGTTTAAAATATTTTTTTAGACTTATTTTGTTGTTTTTCTTTTAGATGGTGCTCTTTTTATGTCTATTGCAATAATTATGATGAATATCAAATTATTGATGTTATAATAATGAGATTTGAAAGCAAGACATGATGTGAAGAATTTGAATACTTTTAGATTAGATTTTATGTTTTTAAGTATTGACATCTGCTTCAAAATTGTTGTTTAAAAATAATATTTGAATGCTTTTATAGTATCAATATTTTGATTCAAAATAGTGATGTTTAGAAACAAAGTTTAATAAAAAAACATTAAGATTTTATAATAAAAACTCTACAAATATCATATACATGATATTTTTGGGTACTTGATTGCGCCCACAACAAATTCAACTTCATAGTTGATCCAGTAAGTGCTTTACACACCTGCAAATTGGTTGTGCTTTAAACATAACCCTAAAATGAGGGTTCTAACGTTTGCGCTTTTCTATGAAACCCTAAAGCCAATGCCACCGAAAGTGTGAAGAAGGTTTTGTCCGGCAATTTCCATTTGTCAAGAGAGTTTTGTGTTGAATGAAGGAAGATCATGGGATTGAATATGATGAAAAAGGTCGAGTTTCATTCAAAATCTTTTAAAGAGGTCCTTAAGACAGGTAAATCTTCTAAACGGATAGGTAAATATTCTAGTTTCGAGTTCCCATTTCTAAAGAGGAAAAAAAAATGTTGACATAAAATTATTCCTCTTTTTCCATACAAAAATTTCATGGTCTTTGACAATCAAAAACCCTTAAAAAGATGCCTCAAAGTTGGTTCGTGGGATTAAGTAGAGACGCAGTTATAAATTGGAGGATCAGTAAACAACTTCTTTTGCTAAAGTAACAAGACTACTATAAAAGGGACCACAAGTTGACAAGTTGACAAAAAAACAAAAATGGGTGCCAAATCTTGTACTTCTCTGGTATGTGGGGATAGGAAATATTTTGGTCAAATATGACAAGTCAATAATTGGGTACTTGATATTTAGAGGTACATGAAAAAAGGGTGGGAGAAAATGAAAAAATTAAACTTTTATATATAAAAAGAGGTATATAATATATATATATATATATAAGGTATATTATATATATACTAATGTATTGTATACTAATGTATTATATACTAATGTATATAATGTATTCAAAAAAATACCTGCATAGTTGATTTGATGATAGATAGTTTCAGCCCAAGTCTTCTTGAAGTATCCAACATAGGATTTTTCTATAGACTCGTTGTAATGTCAGCGGTCTAAGTATGCTAAATAAGTAGATGTCAATGGACATCCCCTCAATTGAATGCAATCAATTGATTTTTTAAATCTTGAAAAGAAATTTCACACATATGTATAACCACCGTATGCTCATCATAGGGTTCCAATGTGTCCATAGGGGTCATGGGGACTTCCTAGGGGTCCTAACATGTGATAAGGCATACTAGGACCCCTAGGATGTCACCATGACCCCTTTCGACACATTTGAATGCTCAAGTGTGTTTGAAGGGATCATAGGACCCCTTAAGACACACTTGAGGATTCAAATATGTCAAAAGGAGTCATGGAGACTTCCTAGGGGTCCTACAATGCATTATCACATGATATAGGGACTTCCTAGGGGTCCTAACGTGTGATAAGGCCTACTAGAACCCATAGGAAGTCCCCATGACCACTTTTGACATGTTTCAATGCTCAAGTGTGTCCGAAGGGGTCATAAGTCCCCTTAAGACACACTTGAGCATTCCAATGTATTCATAGGGGTCATGTGGACTTCCTAGGGGTCCTAACGCATGATAAGGCATACTAGGACCCCTACCAAGTCTCCATGACCCCTTTCGACACATTTGAAAGCTCAAGTGTGTCCGAAGGGGTCATAGGACCCCTTAAGACACACTTGAACATTCCAATGTGTCCATAGGAGTCATGGGGACTTCTTAGGGGTCCTAATGTGTGATAAGATGTACTAAGAACCCTAGGAAGTTCCCATGACCCCTTTTGACACACTTGAACAATCAAGTGTGTTCAAAGGGTTTGTAGTACCCCTTAGGACACACTTGAGGGTTCCAATGTGTCCATAGGGGTCATGGGGACTTCATAGGGGTCCTAACATCTGATAAGGTGTACTAGGAAGTCCCCATGACACCTTTTGATGCATTTGAATGCTCAAGTGTGTCCAAAGGGGTCGTAGTACCCCTTAAGACACACTTGAGCATTCCAATGTGTCCATAGGCGTCATGGGGACTTCCTAGGTGTCATAATGTATGATACTATATACTAGGACCCCTACGAAGTCCCCATTACCCATTTTGAAACATCTGAATGCTCAAGTGTGTTCGAAGGGGTCATAGGACCCCTTAAGACACACTTGAGCATTCCAATGTGTCCATAGGGGTCATGCGGACTTCCTAGTGGTCCTAACATGTGAGAAGGCATACTAGGACCCCTAGCAAGTCCCCATGACCCCTTTTGAAACATTTGAATGCTCAAGTGTGGCTGAAGGGGTTGTAGGACCCCATCAAACATACTTGAGGGTTCCAATGTGTCCATATGGGTCATGGGGACTTCCTAGGGGTCCTAACCTATGATAAGGTGTACTAGGACCCCTAGGAAGTCCCCATGATCCCTTTTGACATATTTGAATGCTCAATTGTGTCTGAACGGGTCGTAGGACCCCTTAAGACACACTTGAGCATTCCAATGTGTCCAGAGGGGTCATGAGGACTTCTTAGGGGTCCTAACATGTGATAAGAAATACTAGGACCACTAGGAAGTCCCCATGACTCCTTTTGACACATTTGAATGCTCAATCATGTCTGAAGGTGTTGTAGGACCCCTTAAGGCATAGTTGAGGGTTCTAATGTGTCGAAAGGGGTCATGGGGACTTCCTAGGGGTCCTAACATGTGATAAGGCATACTAGGACCCATAGGAACTCCCCATGACCCCTTTTGACAAATTTGAATGCTCAAGTGTGTCTAAAGGGGTCGTAGAGCCCCTTAGGACACACTTGATCCTTCCAATGTTTCCAAAGAGGTCATGGAGACTTCTTAGGGGTCCTAACATGTGATAAGGTTTACTAGGACCCCTTGGAAGTCCCCATGACCCCTCTTGACACATTTGAATTCTCAAGTGTGTCTGAAAAGGTTGTAGGACCCCTTCGGAGACTCTTGAGCATTCCAATGTGTTGAAAGGGTTCATGGGGACTTCCTAGGGGTCCTAACACATGATATGGCATACTAGGACCCCTAGGAAGTCCCCATGACCTCTTTTGACACATTTGAATGCTCAAGCATGTCCAAAGGGCTTGTAGGACCCCTTAAGATACACTTGAGGGTTCTAATGTGTCAAAAGGGGCCATGTTGACTTCTTAGAGGTCCTAATGCATGATAAGGTGTACTAGGACCCCTACGAAGTACCCATGACTCCTTTTGACATATTTGAATGTGCAAGTGTGTCCAACGGGGTCGTAGGACCCCTTAAGACACACTTGAGGGTTCCAATGTGTCAAAAGAGGTCATTTGGACTTCCTAGGGGTCCTAACGTGTGATAAGGTGTACTAGGACCCCTAAGAAGTCCCCATGACCTTTTTTGACACATTTGAACACTCAGGTGTGTCCAAAGGGGTAGTAGGACCCCTTAAGACACACTTGAGGGTTTCAATGTGTCGAAATGGGTCATGTGGACTTCCTAGGGGTCCTAACACGTGATAAGGTGTACTAGGACCCCTAGGAAGTCCCCATGATCCCTTTTGACACATTTTAATGCTCAAGTGTGTTTGAAGGGGTCGTAGAACACCTTAAGATACACTTGAGTTTTAAAATGTGTCAAAAGGGGTCAAGGGGACAGCCTAGGGGTCCTAATGCATGATAAGGCATACTAGGACCCCTAGGAACTCCCCATGACCCCTTCTGACACATTTGAATGCTCAAGTGTGTTCGAAGGTGTTGTAGGACCCCTTTGGGACACACTTGAGAGTTCTAATGTGTCAAAAGGGGTCATGGAAACTTCCTAGGGGTCCTAATGTGTGATGACACATACTAGGACCCCTAAGAAGTCCCCATGACCACTTTTGACACATTTAAATGCTCAAGTGGGTCCTTAAGATAGGTAAATCTTCTAAACAGATAGGTAACTATTGTAGTTTCGAGTTCCCATTTCTATACAGGCAAAAAAAAAATTGACATAAAATTATTGTACTTTTTTCCATACCAAAATTTCATGGCCTTTGACAATCAGAAACCCTTAAAAAGATTCCTCAAAGTTGGTTCGTGGGATGAAGTAGAGATGCATTTATAAATTGGACGATTAGTAAACAACTTCTTTTGCTAAAGTAACAAGACTAATATAGAAGGGACCACAAGTTGACAAGTTGACAAAAAAAAAAAATGGGCCCCAAATCCCACACTTCTCTGGTCTGTGGGGACAGGAAATCTTTTGGTCAAATATGACAAATCAATAATCGGGTACTTGATATTTCGAGGGACATGAAAAAATGGTGGGAGAAAATGAAAAAATTAAACTTTTATATATAAAAAGAGGTATATAATATATATATAATGTATATTATATATATACTAATGTATTATATGTATGAATGTATTATATACTAATGTATATAATATATTATATATATATTAATGTATTATATAATAATTTATATAATGTATTCAAAAAAATACCTGCATAGTTGATTTGATAAAAAATAGTTTCGCCCAAGTCCTCTTGAAGTATCAAGCACAGGATTTTTCTATAGACTCCTTGTAATGTCAGTGGTCTGAGTATACTAAATAAGTACATGTCAATGGACTTCCCCTCAATTGAATACAATAAATTGATTTTTTAAATCTTGAAAAAAAATTTCACACATATTTTTAACCACCGTACGTACACTCATCATAGGGTTCCAATGTGTCCATAGGGGTCATGGGGACTTCCTAGGGGTCCTAACATGTGATAAGACATACTAGGACCTAGAGGAAGTCCCCATGACCCCTTTTGACACATTTGAACACTCAAGTGTGTCCAAAGGGGTCCTAGAACCCCTTAAGACACACTTGAGGGTTCCAATGTTTTGAAATGGGTCATGGGGACTTCCTAGGGGTCCTAACGCATGATAAGGTTCACTAGGACCCCTAGGAAGTTTCCATGACCCCTTTTGACACATTTGAATGCTCAAGTGTGTTTGAAGGGGTCGTAGAACACCTTAAGATACACTTGAGTTCTCCAATGTGTCAAAAGGGGTCAAGGGGACATCCTAGGGGTCCTAATGCATGATAAGGAATACTAGGACCCCTAGGAACTCCCCATGATCCCTTTTGACACATTTGAATGTTCACATATGTTTGAAGGTGTTTTAGGACCCCTTGGGACACACTTGAGAGTTCCAATGTGTCGAAAGTGGTCATGGGGACTTCCTATGGGTCCTAACATATGATAACGCATACTAGGACCCGTAGGAAGTCCCCATGACCCCTTTTGACACATTTAAATGCTCAAGTGTGTCCTTAAGACAGGTAAATCTTCTAAGCAGATAGGTAAATATTGTAGTTTCGAGTTCCCATTTCTAAACAGGCAAAAAAAAAATTGACATAAAATTATTGCACTTTTTTCCATTCCAAAATTTCATGGTCTTTGACAATCAAAAACCCTTAAAAAGATGCCTCAAAGTTGGTTCGTGGGATGAAGTAGAGATGTAGTTATAAATTGGAGGATCAGTAAACAACTTCTTTTGCTAAAGTAACAAGACTACTATAGAAGGGACCACAAGTTGACAAGTTGACAAAAAAACAAAAAATGGGCCCCAAATCTTGTACTTCTCTAGTCTGTGGGGATAGGGAATATTTTGGTCAAATATGACAAGTCAATAATCCGGTACTCGATATTTCGAGGGACATGAAAAAATGTTGGGAGAAAATGAAAAAATTAAACTTTTATATATAAAAAGAGGTATATAATATATATATATAATGTATATTATATATATACTAATGTATTATATGTACTAATGTATTATATACTAATGTATATAATATATTGTATATACACTAATGTATTATATATTAATGTATTATATACTAATGTATATAATTTATTCAAAGAAATACATGCATAGTTGATTTGATGACAGACAAGTTCAACCCAAGTCCTCTTGAAGTATCCAGCACAGGATTTTTCTACAGACTCCTTGTAATGTTGGCGGTCTAAGTATACTGAATAAGTACATGTCAATGGACTTCCCCTTGATTGAATATAGTTAATTGATATTTTAAATCTTGAAAAGAAATTTCACACATATGTATAACCAATGTACGCTCATCATAGGGTTCCAATGTGTCCATAGGGGTCATGTGGACTTCCTAGTGGTCCTAACATGTGATAAGGCCTACTAGGACCCCTAGGAAGTCCCCATGACTGCTTTTGAAACATTTGAATGCTCAAGTGTGTTTGAAGGGGTTGTAGGACCCCATAGGACATATTTGAGGGTTCCAATGTATCCATAGGGGTCATGGGGACTTCCTAGGTGTCCTAACATGTGATAAGGTGTACTAGGACCCCTAGGAAGTCCCCATGACCCCTTTTGACACATTTGAATGCTTAAGTGTGTCCGAAGGGGTCGTAGGACACTTTAAGACACACTTGGGCATTCCAATGTGTCCATAGGGGTCATGAGAACTTCCTAAGGGTCCTAACACATGATAAGGCGTACTAGGACCCCCTAGGAAGTCCCAATGACCCCTTTTGACACATTTGAGTGCTCAAGTGTGTCCAAAGGGGTTGTAGGACCCCTTATGACACACTTGAGGGTTCCAATGTGTCGAAAGGGGTCATGGGAACTTCCTAGGGGTCCTAACATGTGATAAGGCATACTAGGACCCCTAGGAACTCCCCATGACCCCTTTCAACAAATTTGAATGCTCAATTGTGTCTGAATGGTTCGTAGGACCCCTTAGGACATATTTGAGCCTTCCAATGTGTCTAAAGGGGTCATGGAAGTCTCAATGACCCCTTTTGACACATTTGTTGGATACAATTGTCTGAGGGAGATTGTTGGATACAATTGTCTAATTGTGTGTTGTCTTTGATGTCACACAAATGTCATATCAATAAGTAGTTTTATGTGTCTACCGAGCTTAGTCTACCGAGCTTAGTCGGTCAGCAACGTAGTTTTTGGTGTCTACCGAGATCTCTCGGGTGTCAAAGGAAAGTATGGCAAAAAATATTGTTAACCGAGCTTCCATGATTATCAAAGGAAAGTTAGTGTTTACCGAGTTCACTCGGTCTCAAAAGGATGTTGTAGAATTCATAGTGGTAACCAAGTTCACTTGGTCACCAAAGGAAATCTTTTCAGGATTAGTGTTTACTGAGCAAGGTTGGCCCAAAAAAGGATTTTGTTAATTTGAGAAATAAAGTTTGTTTATTCCAGCCGACTATTATAATGATTGTTAACATTTGTAATGATTATTAGTGATGTCTTGACAATTTGAATGGTATATATAGAAGGTCAAGTGGTGAATTTAGTGTGGGAAGAATAATGTGCAAGTGTGGAAGTTTGTGAGTGAACATGCAAATCATTTTGAAGGAAGGTATGTGTGAATTTTGAAGGATGGTTAGATATCCTTGAGGAGCAGCAAAGATTTATTTGATTAGGAAGGATCTAGTGAAGCAAAATAGAGGTCTATAATCAGCAATTTAGTTGCATCATTATTCAGGTCATTTCATTGTTACTTTCTTACCATTGTAGCAGTGATTTCAAAATCTCTTATTCGAGTTGGTTTAACAACTATTTTGTAAATCCTCTAACAAGGTGATAGTTCTATTGAATTGTTTCAAGACCTCTTGCAAGGCACTCCTAACAGGGTGATTAAATCCTCTAATAGGTCACACCTAACAGTGTGTTTTGTAACCTTTTATCGGGTTGGCTCCTAACAGGGCGTCACTTTAGAAGAGTGAAAAACTGTAACTAGTTACATTGGTGGTTTTTCCCATATTGGGTTTCCACATTAAATATGGTGTCTCTTGTGTTCATGTTATTTTCTTTATGCATGCATGTTAATCACTGATGAATGCTTAAGAACTGTTATAATTAATACTCACTGCAATAACTGAGTTTCATCATTTCTCTATATGTTTACCGAGTAATAGTAGTAAATTATTTAATAAGACATCTAAGGGATCTGTGGTAATATTTTTGTGGTTAACTAATTCACCCCGCCTCTTAGTTACTCCATCTATATTTCCAACAATTGGTATCAGAGAATTTAGTGCTTACAGGAAGGGTTTCAAGGACCTAAGCTAAAGATCAAGATGTCTTACAAGAGAGAAATTCCAAGGCTTAATAGAGATAACTTTTCAACATGGAAAGGTCTCATGAGACTTCATCTAGCTTCCATTCGTGATTCAGGATGCAAATATCTTGATGAAGAATATACAGCTCCTACTGGCACATTATCTGTTGAAGACATTGCAGAGAAAAAGAACCATAACACCATGATGATAGACATTGCATCAACTCTTAGCTATGAAGAATTTGATGAGATCAAAGACTGCACAACTACTTATGCAATGTGGAACAAGCTAAAGAAAAAATTTATGGTGGTGATGACAATGTGAAGAGAGCCAAAGTAGAAAGCCTAAGAGGACAACATGATCAGATGAAAATGAGAGAAGATGAAAACATTGCAAAATATGTTGAAAGGATCAAGGCAAGTGTTAGTGCAATCAGATCTTCTAGAGGAACAATTAACAATGAAACTATTATAAGTAAGGTTCTTAGAACATTACTCCCTATCTATGCAATAAGAGTATCTGCTCTTCAAGAAAGAAGATGTGAAGAAAATCACAATATAACTTTGGATCCCTTAGTGGGAAGATTGATAGCCTTTGAGTTAGATAACTATGACAACTATGTTCCAACTTCCAAAAATATTGAATCAACATTTGAGGCCAAACTTTCTCTTAAGAAGGGAAAGAAAATAAAGGACATCTAGTTAGAGAGTGAAGAAGAATTAGAGGAAAGTTCTGATAGTGATCTTGAAGTTATTGAAGCATTACTTGCAAAGAAATATTCTAGAGGTAGAGGTAAATACAAAGGTAAAACTCCCTTAATCTATTTTTTATGTGAAGAAATTGGTCATATTGCAGCTAGGTGCCCAAACAAGCAAAGCAAGGATGAGAAGAAAGGTTACAAGTACAATGGAAAGAATAATTTCAAATCATTCAAGGATAAAGGTAAGAAAACATGTTTTATGGCTAAGGATTCTGATAATAGTGAAGATGAAATTGTCTACATTGCTATAAAAGATGAATCTGATGATGATGAAGATAAGATGGCACTTATCTCTCATATAATAAAAAATGATACATGGATCATAGACAGTGGATGTTCACATCATATGACTGGTGACAAAACAAAGTTTGAACATTTTGAAGACTATGATGATGGTAGTGTAAGGTCTGGAAACAATGAACCTTGTTGTATAAAAGGAAGAGAACAAATCTCATTAACCAAAGAACTTATATGTGATAATGCATATTGGGTTGAAGGACTAAAGCATAATCTTCTAAGTGTAGCATGGCTAATAAACATTGGATTCAAGGTTGAATTCATGCATGGAAAAGCAAGACTACTAGATGACAAGGGAAAACTGATTGGATCAGGCATACAAACCAAAGATAACTTGTTTTATCTTGATCTTGGTGAATACTCATGTTTTATTGCTCAAATTGAAGAAAGTTGGTTATGGCACAAAAGGTTATGTCATGTAAATTTTGATAATATGGTGAAAATAAGCAAATTCATGAAAGTAAGAGGTATTCCTGCTTTGAAGAAACCTAATGTTGGTCTATGCAAGAATTGTCAGATTGGTAAAATGGGAAAGACTAGCTTTATAAGTAAAAACTATCAGTCTGAAGATATTTTGGAAATTGTGCATAGTGATTTGTGTGGACCTATTGGAATTGAGAGCTATACTGGAGAAAAATACTTTATTCTCTTTGTTGATGATTGCTCTAGAATGATGACTCTTATGTATTTAAGAGAAAAGTCAGAAGCATTTAAGAAATTCAAGTGGTATTTGGCAAGAGTAGAAAAGGAAACAGGGAAAAGAATGAACTGCTTGAGATTAGACAGAGGTGGTGAATTCATCTCCCATGAATTCAATAATTTTTGCATTGAAAGAGAAATCAAAAGATAGGTATCAGCCCCAGGAACTCTTGAGCAAAATGGAATAGCTGAAAGGAGGAACAGATCTATCATGGATTGTGAAAGGACTCTAATGATTGAAAAGAACATTTCTATGAAATATTGGAAGGAAGCTATCAACACTACAGTTCATACCTTAAACTGAGTATATTTTTTAGAAAGACACATTCAAAACTCCTTATGAGTTATGGTATGGCTATAAACCCAATGTAAGTTACCTGAAGGTATTTGGTAGTAAATGTTATATCTTAAAAGAATCTAGAAAAGGAAAATTTGATGTCAAAAGTGATGAAGGAATGTTTTTGGGATATTCTTGCAAGAGTAAGGCATATAGATGTTTGAATTTGTCTACTCACAAAATCATAGAAAGTGCACATGTGAAAGTTGATGAGTTTGTAGAAAAGACTGAAGAAGAAAGCAAAAAGAAACTAGAGGATTATAGGAGATTTGTTTACATTGAACCTGATACATTACCAAACACATCTGTCAATAAGGAGACTGCATCTACCGAGCCCAGTACAGTAACAGAGTCACAAGAAGAAGTTCAAACTGACTCACAAGGAACCGAGTCTCAGTCTAAAGGTACCGAGCAAATATCTACTGAGCCTGAGCAACTAGAACTTGAAAATGAAATTCAAGAAGATGACAATGTAACTCATTCAAGAGGCAAGGAACCTGTATTGGCCAAGTATGTCAGGAGGCATCATACACCAAATTAAATTATTGGAAATAAATCAGAAGGTACTATGACAAGAAGTAAACTAAAAGTTACATGTTTACGGCTCAGCCCCTAGGACCCCATCGATGACTTAGTAGGTGGAGTTAAACTGCTTGGCTTTTCAGGGTGATGAGAAATTGGCTAGAATAAAGATAATAGGGGCCCCCCAGATCGAATCTTTTCCTATAGGTTTCATACCAATAGCTGGTTGGATGGGCCAGCGACTTTATTCGCCCCTCCAGATTCTTTAGCTTCATTGGGAGGAGGTATCGATCTCTAGCTACTCTCTCTCCCTATTTTTGTCTTTCGAGGCCAACTATAGCCCCAACTATAGAAAAAGGGGCTATAGTTAGGGCTATAGTGCTGATTTTGAACCTAGAAATGTTAAAGATGCAATGGAAAATGAAAGTTGGATTGAGGTTATGAATGAAGAAATAGAACAAATAGAGAAGAACAAAACATGGACTCTTGTACCTAGGCCTAAAGATAAAGATGTAATTGGAACAAAATGGGTATTTAGGAATAAGTTGAATGAAGATGATGATTCAAAAGAAGTAGATCAGACCTTATACAGATCAATGATTGGAAAATTACAGTATGTAGTTCATACAAGGCCTGATATTGCCTTAGCAGTTGGTATAGTAGCAAGATTCTTAGAAAAACTTAGACAAAATCATATGATGGCAATCAAAAGAATCTTGAGATACTTGAAAGGAACTGAAGATTATGGCTTGTGGTATAAATTTGGAGGCAATCTAGACTTCGAAGTGTTTACTGTGCTGATTGGGAAGGAAACATTGATGACAAAAAGAGTACAAGTGGTGGAGCATTCTTTCTTGGCAAGAGGTTAGTATCTTGGATGAGTAAAAAGCAAAATTGCACATCCCAATCCACAATAGAAGTAGAATATGTTGCTGCAGTAGTAAACTGCTCTAATATTGTTTGGTTTAAATAGTTATTGGAAGGCATGAAGGTTGAGATCAAAGAACCAATTTTTATGTTTTGTGATAATACAAGTGCAATAAATATTTCAAAGAATCCAGTAATGCATTCCAAAACCAAGCACATTGCTATAAAATATCACTTTGTCAGAGAATTGGTGCAAGACAAGGAAATCAGATTGGAATATGTTCATACAAAAGAACAAATTGTAGATATATTCACCAAGCCACTATCTAAGGATGCATTTTTGTATCTAAGAGGTAAGTTAGGGGTCATTCCCCTATTTGAAGTTCACTAAATAAAGTTTTAATGATGCATCAACCAGAGCATGTTGAAGATCAGTCAGTTGATGCAGCATAGTCAAGGAATCATTGCATATGAATCAGTACTTAAGGTACATTGGTATTCACTGGTAGTGTGTGAGTTGTCTTTGACATGTGTTGTCAAAGAGGGAGAGTTTTCTGTCATTTCAAGAAATTTCTAAGATGGAGAATTTGAGAAGTTAAGAGGGAGAGTTTTCAGTCAGAGAGAGAAGTTTGATGACTAAGATCGGAATCAGAATGAAGCTAAGGATATGTTCCTTATTCTATGTTTTCTATGAAATTTCATTGTGCTATGACATGTTGTGTTGCCATCAATGCCAAAGAGGGAGATTGTTGGATACAATTATCTAAGGAAGATTGTTGGATAAAATTGTCTGAGGGAGATTGTTGGATACAATTGTCTAATTGTGTGCTATCTTTGATGTCACACAAATGTCATATCAATAAGCAGTTATGTGTCTCTACCGAGCTCAGTCGGTCAGCAAGGTAGTTTTTGGTGTCTACCGAGATCTCTCGGGCGTCAAAGGAAAGTATGGTAGTAAATAGTGTTAACCGAGCTTCCATGATTATCGAAAGAAAGTTAGTGTTTACCAAGTTCACTCGGTCTCGAAAGGATGTTGCAGAATTTGTAGCAGTAACCAAGTTCACTCAGTCACCAAAGGAAATATTTTTAGGATTAGTGTTTACCGAGCAAGGTCAGCCCAATAAAGGATTTTGTTAATTTGAGAAATAAAGTTTGTTTATTCCAGCCAATTGTTGTAATGAGTGTTAATGTTTGTAATGATTATTAGTGCAGACTTGACAATCTAAATGGTATATATAGAAGGTCAAGTGGTGAATTCAGTGTGGGAAGAATAATGTGTAAGTGTGGAAGTTTGTGAGTGAACATGCAAATCATTTTGAAGGAAGGTATGTGTGAATTTTGAAGGATGGTTAGATATCCTTGAGGAGCAGCAAAGATTTATTTGATCAGGAAGGATCTAGTGAAGTAGAATAGAGAACTATAATCAGCAATTTAGTTGCATCATTATTTAGGTCATTTCATTGTTACTTTCTTACCATTGTAGCAGTGATTTCAAAATCTCTTAACCGAGTTGGTTTAACAGCCATTTCGTAAATCCTCTAACAAGGTGACAGTTCTATTGAATTGTTTCAAGACCTCTTACAAGGCCACTCCTAATAGGGTGATTAAATCCTCTAACAAGGTCACACCTAACAGTGTGTTTTGTAACCTTTCACCAGGTTGGCTCCTAACAAGGCATCACTTCAGAAGAGTGAAAAATAGTAACTAGTTACATTGGTGGTTTTTCCCATATTAGGTTTCCACGTTAAATCTGGTGTCTCTTGTGTTCATGTTATTTTCTTTATGCATGCATTTTAATCATTGATGAATGCTTAAGAATAGTTATAATTAATACTCACTACAATAACTGAGTTTCAACATTTCTCTACATGTTTATGGAGTAACAGTAGTAAATGATTTAATAAGACATCTAAGGGATCTATGGTAATATTTTTGCAGTTAACTGATTCACCCCCCCTCTCAGTTACTCCATCTATATTTCCAACAACATTTGAATGCTCAAGTGTGTCTGAAGAGGTCGTAGGACCCATTGGGACACTCTTGAGCATTATAATGTGTCAAAAGGGTTCATGGGGACTTCCTAGGGGTCCTAACACATGATATGGCATACTAGGACCCCTAGGAAGTCCCCATGACCCCTTTTGACACATTTGAATGCTCAAGCATGTCCAAAGGGCTTGTAGGACCCCTTAAGATACACTTGAATATTCCAATTTGTCGAAAGGGGTCATGGGGACTTCCTAGGGGTCCTAACACGTGATAAGGTGTACTAGGACCCCTACAAACTACCCATGGCCCCTTTTGACATATTTGAATGTGCAAGTGTGTCCAACAGGGTCATAGGACCCCTTAAGACACACTTGAGGGTTCCAATGTGTCGAAAGATGTCATTTGGACTTCCTAGGGGTCCTAACGCTTGATAAGGTGTACTAGGACCCCTAGGAAGTCCCCATGACCCCTTTTGACACATTTGAACACTCAAGTCAGTCCAAAGGGGTTGTAGGACCCCTTAAGACACACTTGAGGGTTCTAATGTGTTGAAACAGGTCATGGGGACTTTCTAGGGGTCCTAACATGTGATAAGGTGTACTAGGACCCCTAGGAAGTCCCCATGACCACTTTTGACATGTTCAAATGCACAAGCATGTTCAAAGGGGTCGTAGAACACCTTAAGACACACTTGAGTTTTCCAATGTTTCAAAAGGGGTCAAGTGGACATCCTAGGGGTCCTAATGTGTGATAAGGCTTACTAGGACCCCTAGGAATTCCCCATGACCCCTTCTGACACATTTGAATGCTCAAGTGTGTTCGAAGGTGTTGTAGGACCCCTTGGGACACACTTGAGAGTTCCAATGTGTCAAAAAGGGTCATTGGGACTTCCTAGGGGTCCTAATGCGTGATAACACATACTAGGACCCCTAGGAAGTCCCCATGACCCCTTTTCACAGATTTAAATGCTCAAGTGGGTCCTTAAGATGGGTAAATCTTCTAAATAGATAGGTACATATTGTAGTTTTGAGTTCCCATTTCTAAATAGGCAAAAAAAAATTCACATAAAATTAATCCACTTTTTTCCATACCAAAATTTCATGGTCTTTGACAATAAAAAACCCTTAAAAAGATGCCTCAAAGTTGGTTTGTGGATGAAGTACAGATGCAATTATAAATTGGAGGATCAGTAAACAACTTCTTTTGCTAAAGTAACAAGACTACTATAGAAGGGACCACAACTTGACAAGTTGACAAAAAACAAAAAATGAGCCCCAAATCTCATACTTCCCTAGTCTGTGGGGATAGGGAATATTTTGGTCAAATATGACAAGTCAATAATCGGGTACCTGATATTTCAAGGGACATGAAAAAAGGTTGGGAGAAAATGAAAAAATTAAACTTTTATATATAAAAAGATGTATATAATATATATATAATGTATATTATATATATAATAATGTATTGTATACTAATGTATTATATGTACTAATGTATTATATACTAATGTATATAATGTATTCAAAAAAATACCTGCATAGTTGATTTGATGACACAGAGTTTCAACCCAAGTCATCTTGAAGTATCACGCACAAGATTTTTCTACAGACTCCTTTTAATGTCAGTGGTCTGAGTATACTGAATAAGTACATGTCAATAGACTTCCCCTCGATTGAATACAATCAATTAATTTTTTAAATCTTGAAAAGAAATTTCACACATATGTATAGCCATCATACACTCATCATAGGGTTCCAATGTGTCCATAGGGGTCATGGGGACTTGCTAGGGGTCCTAACGTGTGATAAGACATACTAGGACCCCTAGGAAGTCCCCATGACCCCTTTTGACACATTTTAACACTCAAGTATGTCCAAAGGGGTCATAGGACCCCTTAAGACACACTTGAGCATTCAAATGTGTCAAAAAGAGTGATGGGGACTTCCTCATGGTCCTAGTATGCATTATCACACATTATGGGGACTTCCTAGGGGTCCTAACATGTGATAAGGCCAACTAGAACACCTAGGAAGTCCCCATCACCCCTTTTGAAATATATGAATGGTCAAGTGTGTCTGAAGGGGTCATAGGTCCGCTTAAGACACACTTGAGCATTCCAATCTGTTCACAGGGGTTATGCGGACTTCCTAGGGCTCCTAAAGCATGATAAGGCATACTAGGACACCTAGGAAGTCCTGATGACCCCTTTTGACACATTTGAATGCTCAAGTGTGTCTAAAGGGGTCGTAGGACCCCTTAAGACACACTTGAGCATTCCAATCTGTCCATAGGGGTCATGGGGACTTCCTAGGGTCCTAATGTGTGATAAGGCATACTAGGATCCCTAGGAAGTTCCCATGACCCCTTTTGACACATTTGAAAACTCAAGTGTGTCCAAATGGGTTGTAGTACCCCTTAGGACACAATTGAGGGTTCCAATGTGTCCATAGGGGTCATGGGGACTTGATAGGGTTCCTAACATGTGATAAGGTGTACTAGGAAGTCCCCATGACACCTTTTGACACATTTTAATGGCCAAGTGTATTTAGAGGGGTCATAAAACCCCTTAAGACACACTTGAGCATTCAAATGTGTCCATAGAGGTCATGGGGATTTTCTAGGGGTCCTAATGCATGATACTATGTACTAGGACCCCTAGGAAGTCCCCATGACCCATTTTGACTCATTTGAATGCTCAAGTGTGTTCAAAGGGGTATTAGGACCCCTTAAGACACACTTGAGCATTCCAATGTGTCCATAGGGGTCATGCAGACTTCCTAGTGGTCCTAACATGTTATAAGGCATACTAGGACCTCTAGGAAGTCCCCATGACCCCTTTTGACACATTTGAACACTCAAGTGTGTATGAAGGGGTTGTAGGACCCCTTAGGACATACTTGAGGGTTTTAATGTGTCCATAGGGATCATGGGAACTTCCTAGGGGTCCTAACACATGATAAGGTGTATTAGGACCCCTAGGAAGTCCACATGACCCATTTTGACACATTTGAATGCTCAAGTGTGTCCATAGGGGTAATGAGGACTTCCTTGGGGTGCTAACACATGATAATGCATACTTGGACCCCTAGGAAGTCTCCATGACCCCTTTTCATACATCTGAACACTCAAGTGTGTTTGAAGGGGTTGTAGGATCCCTTAAGACACACTTGAGGGTTCCAATGTGTCAAAAGGGGTCATGGGGACTTCCTAGGGGTCCTAACATGTGATAAGGAGTACTAAGACCCCTAGGAACTCCCCATGACCCCTTTTGACAAATTTGAATGCTCAAGTGTGTTTGAAGGGGTTGTAAGACCCCTTAGCACACACTTTAGCCTTCTAATGTGTCCAAAGGGGTCATGGGGACTTCCTAGGGATCCTAACATCTGATAAGATGTACTATGACCCCTAGGGAGTCCCCATGATCCCTTTTGACACATTTGAGTGCTCAAGTGTGTCCAAACAGGTCATAGGACCCCTTGGGACACACTTGAGCATTCCAATGTGTTGAAAGGGGTCATGGGGACTTCCTAGGGGTCCTAACACATGATAAGGAATACTAAGACCCCTAGGAAGTCCCCATGACCACTTTTGACTCATTTGAATGCTCAAGCATCTCTGAAGGGGTTGTAGGACCCCTTAAGACACACTTGAGGGTTCTAATTCATTCAAAGGGGTGATGGGGACTTGCTAGGGGTCCTAACGCATGATAAGGCATACTATGACCCATAGGAAGTCCCCATGACCCCTTTTGACATATTTGAATGTGCAAGTGTGTCTGACAGGGTCGTAGGACCCCTTAAGACACACTTGAGGGTTCCAATGTGTTGAAAGGGGTCATGTGGACTTCCTAGGGGTCCTAATGTGTGATAAGGCATACTAGGACCCCTAGGAAGTCCCCATGACCCCTTTTGACACATTTGAAAACTCAAGTGTGTCCAAAGGGGTCGTAGGACCCCTTAAGACACACTTGAGGGTTCCAATGTGTCGAAATGGGTCATGGGGACTTCCTAGGGGTTCTAATGCATGATAAGGTGTACTAGGACCCAAGAAGTCCCCATGACCCCTTTTGAAACATTTGAATGCTCAAGTGTGTTCAAAGGGGTTGTAGAATCCCTTAAGATATAGTTGAGGGTTCCAATGTGTCGAAAGGGGTCATGGGGACTTCATAGGGGTCCTGATGCATGATAAGGCATACTAGGACCCCTACGAACTCCCTATGACCCCTTTTGACACATTTGAATGCTCAAGTGTGTCTGAAGGTTTTGTAGGACCCCTTGGGACACACTTGAGGGTTCCAATGTGTCAAAAGGGGTCATGAGGACTTCTTAGGGGTCCTAATGCGTGATAAGGTGTACTAGGACCCCTACGTAGTTCCCATGACCCCTTTTGACACATTTAAATGCTCAAGTGTGTTCAAAGGGGTTATAGGACCCCTTAGAATACACTTGGGGGTTCCAATGTGTCGAAAGGTGTCATGGGGACTTCTTAGGGTTCCTAACATGTGATAAAGTGTACTAGGACCCCTAGGAAGTCCCCGTGATCCCTTTTGACACATTTGAATGCTCAAGTGTGTTCAGAGGGGTCGTAGGACTCCTTAGGACACACTTGAGCATTCCAAGTGTGAACTATTCTTCAAAGCCTCCATTTCTATGTAGCTAGGGTTTATGGTGCCTGTAAAAGGCATAACTATGCCCCTGTAGGGACTCATGCTCATGCTCAAAATCATATTATTTTCATGCATTTCCCTGACATTTAATACAAAGATTTAGCCAACCACCTTCAAAGACCTAAAAGAAATGAAAAATAAAATTTAAATTAAAAATACATATCGCATTTCTATATGTAGTATTGTCAGCTTCAATAATCCAGCCGACTTCCTCTGCTAAGGCACATAGAACTTCATTAATGTTTTCTCTGGGAGGAAGGTTATAATTTCCATATTTCTGCAAGCCCTAAAATATTTTTTTCATTATTTCTATTTGTGTCTACTCTCTCAATTTAGTCCTCTCCCTCTCTGATGCACTCAACTTAGCAATCCTTACATACTCTTTAACATAGATTCTCCAAAATTTATATACAAAGGCATGTTACAGGAAAAAATGAAAAGTTTCCCAGAGAATATCCATAATTCATATACAAAAGCATCATACAAGAAAAATGAAAAAAAATTAATAGCTAAAAGGTAAAATTTATCATTAACACTAGCAGTACCAAGGTCATACCCACTGTCAAATCTTGGCCTATGACGTGAAAAATGAGAAAAGCAAGTAAAATGAAAGGGAAGTATGGATAGCAAAGGTGCATCAAATCGGATCAATATCATAATAAATGCATAAAATACTGTTACGGACAAAAATATTTTCATATTAATGGCAAAGAGTGGGAAGAGCTTCTTGGACCCATGATAGAAGTTATAGATAAGGAGGAAGAGATAGGAAGGGGAAAGTGCCAAAGGAAAGAAGTAAGATATGTGTGTGAGCCTATGTTAGATGATGATGATGAGTACTCACCATCTACTAGTAGCTCAAGTAGTGCTAGAAGCTCTTCAATGCACATGTACACTGACACAAAAATTTTAGATAGAGAAGTAACAAGTGTTGTGGAATTATCCGCAGAGCAATGTGAAATGAAGCCTCAAATTGGTTCATAAGAAGGCAAAGAATCTGGCCATGCACTTCATTCTAGCACCACAAATATTTCTATCAAAAATGCCTATTCATCAATGGCCTTGCATTTATGGGACTTGGGAAACCAGGTTACCCATGTTGGGCATTATCCCTCAAATGTAAGTTCATTGCCACCTTTGGCAAGGCAATCTCACTCCTCATTTTACAACAAAAGGCAGCCATCTATGGTCCAAGGTTTTAATTCAGCTGACAAGTGGAGATCTTCTCAAGGTACTGATCTCTTTTGTAGAGAAGTTCCTAATTCATCTCAAGGTTCTCATTTAGGTGACCAACTCCTTGGAGGTCCACAAATAGACCCATTGATTTTCCAAATTGGTGAAAGGGTAGATGCAATTTTTTTAAGAGTATCCCAATTGAAGAGAAATGGAAATTCTAGTGAGCATAAAGTTATTGCAAATCCAATGGGTGTATCTCCTCCATTGACAAATATAACTACTTCCAAAGATTTGAGTTTAAATGGAGACTGTCTGTTCCCAAACATGCCCTAGTCAAGCAGATGAACCAGATGTGTCTTGAGTAAATAAGATAGTGGTTTATTAAATCATTTGCATTATCCCACTTGCTATCATTTACTACCTTTTGAGCGGCTTTCCAGCTGCTTCTCTGTGGGATTTTTGTAATATATAATGTCCTCATGCAAGTACATGCCAATTTTTGTAAACATTTTCTATTGTAATGTGTTAGTGAGCAATATCAAAGAAAAGGTTCTTGCATGTATTATTTAGACACATATCAATTAGGAAACCATTTTTCTCCCATTACATGGTAGAAATGCCTAGATTCACTTTGTCGGTATCAATAGGCAGCAAGACTAGGGATTAAATATTTGTGAAGAAGTACAAATGTTACTATCCAAAACCATTTGGAGAGTAATATTCTTCTCCTGATTGTAATAAGAAACTCAAAATGCAGAAGACAACAAATAGCTGGGGTATTTATTTCCTATGACCTATGTCAATTTCAGTTCAATTCCTATTGATGATATTCTCAATGTGTAAAAATAAACTAATGTGTTATTTTAAAATGGTGTTGACAAAAATTTATCAACATATGTCAAATATCCATTTTTTCCAGAATTTGAAATAGAACCAGTGGCAATATAATCAAATTTGTCAATTTCACATCCAATCATTGGATGTTAATCAAAAGTACAACACAGTAATATTTTTGAACTGATAAACAATCTTAGTCTTACTTCAAACCTACTCCTATGTATGTGGGTTCTTGGAGGTATCTACTGAACAATGTGTGGATCTGTAATGTCCCTATATAGGACCTTACTCACTTACTTAAAACTTCTAATTAGAATTTGGATTTCTAATGCCTGGTGTGATATTATTTAAGTTTTCCTTGCTCCTTACTGATTAATATTGTAATGAATTGGTTATCCTCTCTCTCTCTCTCTCTCTCTCCCCCCTTCCCCTTCTCTCTCTACTACTCTCTCCCCATCCCCTTCTCTCTCTCTCTCTCTCTCTCTCAGCCCTCGCCACCTTCTCACTCTCTCTCTTCCTCAATGGCCGCCTATGAATTTTTTAAATGGCTAATTGATTTCCTTTGCTTCTTTCAATGGCCATCCATAAGTTTTCTGCAATCTTCCCACCTTTCGTACATAGTTGTAAAATACATATTAATATATTATACATATAAAATAATATATAATATATGATATATAATGTAAAATTTGATATTAATATGTATTAAATAATATTTATTGTAAAATGTATATTATATAATATTTAATATTTAATATTTAATATATAATTGATATTATATAATATTTAGTAAATATAATATATAATCTAGTATATAGTTTTTGATATAATATATAAATTTTGATTTTGATATAATCTAATATATATAATCATATGAAGGATGGAGAAATGGGAGGGAGAAAGGGGAGGGAAAAGTGAAAAATCAAAATTATGCCAGCCTTTTTGGGTACCCAAAAATATCGAGTACCGGATTAGGCTCAGTATTGCTTTGTGCACCAAACCTACATGGTCAACTATTGAAATGTCTCAAAAATGTGTTTTTCCCTTGTTTCTCTGAGTTCCAAACTTCGACGATGTAGCTGACGACTTTTTTTTCACCCAAATTTAATGAAACGAAAAGGATATCTTAAGGAGATTATTGGCTTTCTATCGATATAATTGCTGTCAAATTTTGAATTCAGTAAGTAATTATTTGTTATTTTCTAATTGAATTACCTCTAAAGTGTTGATTTATATACTAATTGAAAAATGACTATAACTTTTAGACGGTATAACATTTTTGAAATCCGAAAAATGTGTCACATTCTATGCTTCACCTACTATAAGGAATTTTTTTTTAAAAAATTTTTTTGTAAAGTTTTGAATGAGTTAAGGTGGTCAAACATGGGAGTTTTTTTATTCTAAAAACATTGTAGCAAAAAATTCTTAATTATTTTTTTTTGGAATAAAATTACAAAAAAATATGCATCACATCTGAGCATGAGTCTACTACTTATATATAAAATCTTATAATAAAATATTATCATTTGATTATAATTAAGGTGGTGAGACATACACATACTTCTTATAAATTTCCAAAAAAAATTGTACTGCTGCATTGAAATCTATACTTTTCACCAATCATACTAACTTTTTTTCAAAAAAAGCCCAGTAGTTTAGAAACTACATTCAATTTTCTACAAATTGTATTCTTACAACTTTTTGATATTAGGTTGATAGGTAGTTGAAATTTTCATGTCATGTTGACTAACCCTAATTTTCTGATTTTTCATTGCCACTTAAGGGCATACTTTGGCCCCTCATGATCTTGCACATACCCTTAACACACTTAAATTTTTAAACACAACACTTAATGCTTGAGATATGTCATGATATTTTCTTTGTGTGCTAACTGTTATTGATTTTCGTTGAGTGTCCTTGTCTAATAAGTCTCTCTGGGATGCATAGCTAGAGGACTTGCATGGGGCATGTTTTTAGTTTCTTTCTCCTTGTGGGTGTGGTCTTGAAACTCTAGAGTGTCTATTGTTGTTCCCTTGAAACACTTAGGAGATTTGGGGCATCATCCTTGACTATTTTTGCACAACCATTCTTATGGTCATCCCGGTATCTATGCCTTGATGCGAGCATGGTTTTGCTACATTAAATTGGGTAGTTAAGCTAACATCAAAGTCATCTTGACCTTTATGTCTTTGATGCTTATGTTATAATCTTTCCACATTCCAATCCGATATAAATCATATTCATATCTTCATAGTTGCGCTTGTGACTAGTGATGATTGTGTGATTTTTTGATGTCTGTTAATAATGGCCCGATGATGAAAATAAGTTCCTTAACATTCTCTAATGAATGATGAACAAAAAATCCTATGTTACAGTTGCTCTATTGAAAGTGCACCTTTTCATTTTCATGTAGCTTGCATTGTTAGACTTCATGTTAATTTTCATTTTTTTAGGCTGCATTATGAGTTTGAGAGGGTTTTCCTTCATCTTTTTTTTGGACTTTTAATCAACTGTGGTCACGTTTTGATCTGCATTTCCTTTTCTTCTTTCATGATCTTAATCAAAATTTTATATCTTAAATAGTTGATTGATTTTGAGGCATTCTCTTTCTTGAGGAAAATTCTCTTTCTTCTCTTCATTTCTTTTCACCTCTTCCAAACTTCTATCTTCCATTCACGTTCACCCCACTTCTTTTCTTCAAATTCAACCTTGGGGCATAATCTTTCATGCTTGATGATCTACCTTGGTTCTGTGATCCTCATATCTTTCATCTTAGATCAAGAACCTTATCTTTAGTTTGATTTGATCAAATTTATCAATTTACTATTTCCCCTCTATCTCATTTCAATTTTGATCACAAGGGGGCAGTACCTATCAAACTTCAATCCTTGATTCAGCTTTATCAATCCTATCAATTGCTTTGCTTGGGGCAACCTTGCTTGAGACTTGAAAATTACCTATTTATAGGGGTGTTGGCCTTGTCTTTTTCAATTAGCTTATGTTTGTCCTGATGTGTTCCCGTTTGTCGATCACACTTCTGGGTTGTTTTGTGATCCCAAATTGATCTCACAGTTGAAATTCATTCTTTGACTACATGTGTTCCCATAAAGATCACACATTAGTCAAAGAGGGGCAAATGTATGCACCCTATATATAGATTTAGAAAGATAATGTCTAGCTATAGTTTATGCATGTCAGAAACTCAGGCATTATCTTATAAATGCTAAAGTTAATGTGATTGTCAAATTTGATCCTTTGAAACATCTTTTCTCACAAACTGATCTCTCTGGCCGGTTGGCAAAATGGGTAATGTTTATTACCAAGTTTGATCTTAATTTTATGTCTCAGAAGTCTATTAAGGGATAGGCATTGATAGATTATCTAGCTGAAGCTCCTTGTCCTCATTCCGATAAATGTTATACTTTAATAGAATTTCTTGATGATAATATCCTAGCTATTCAATAGGATGATATTTGGGAATTATATTTTGATGGGTCTAAGTGTAAGATAGGTTCTGGTGTGGGTATCATCTTGATTCTGCCTAAGATAAAACCCATCCCTTTATCATATAAATTAACCTTTCCTTGTACTAATAACATTGCAGAGTATGAAGCTCTTATAGTTGGACTACGAGCAGCTTCATCCCTCAATATCAAACATTTACAAATATATGAAGATTCACAACTAATTTTTGAACAGATTAAAGGAGGATATCAGACTAAAAATGCTAAAATGACACAATACAGAGATTTAGCTCTTGATGTGCTTTCACCTCTTATACAATTCAGAATTTACCTAGCAAGGATAATTGACATGTAGACGCCATGGCAAGTGCAGCTTCCTTGGTTTGTCTTGAGAATAATTCTGAAAACTTTCAATTTACTATTCAAACTCTTAAATGCCCTACAATTTTTGACAAGATTACCTTTGACTATTTCCATTTACATTCAGATGAATGGTATTCACATATTTTTCATTTTTTGAAGGATGGTACTTTTCCTGAATCAATAATAAGGAACATGCATAATCGTATTAGGAAACTTGCAACATGTTACATCATTTTAGGAGATACTCTTTACAAACATTATTATGAAGGATTATTATTATGATGTCTCAATAGAACTAAAATTCCTATAGCTTTAGCAGAAGCTCATTCTAGTTCTTGTGGGGGACATTTTGGTGGAAAATCCCTAGTTAATAAATTGCTTCGAATGGGATATTATTGGCAAACAATGGAACAAAATTCTTTTATGTTTGTTAAGAAATGTCCTCAATGTCAACAACATAGTAATTTGATTCATGTTCCTACTCGTGAGCTTCATAATCAAGTTTCTCAATGGCCTTTTAGTGTTTGGGGTTTTGATCTTTTTGGAAAAATCTCACCGGCTTCTTCTCAAGGACATACTTACATTCTCACTGCTATAGATTATTTCCCCAAGTGGGTTGAAGCTATCCCTCTTCATTCAATAATGACAGATGTTATTTGTGATTTTATCCTTAATAATATCATAACAAGATTTGGTATTCCTTCGATGATAATTTTGGATAATGGAACCTCTTTTAAAAACAAAGAAGTCACAAAATTGTTGGAGAAATATAGGATTCAACATAGATTTTCAACTCCTTACTATCCTCAATCTAATGGACAATCTGAAGCATCAAATAAAATTATTGAACAAATCTTGAGAAAAATAGTTCAACTGACTTATGCTTTATGGGCCTATAGGACTAGTGTTCGTATTGCCATAGGTACTTCTCCTTACAACCTTGTCTATGGTAGTGATGCTATTATGCCTTTGGAACTAGAAATACCTTTTCTACATGTTTCATTTCGTGGGATAATTGATAAATAAAATTTTCATGAACAACGCTTACAAGAGCTAGAAATGTTGCATGAACAATGAATACATGCATTAGAACATATAAAATCCTATCATAAATCTCTTCAGAAACAATACAATCATAATGTAATTGAATGAACATTTTAGGTGGGTGATTTAGTCCTTTATGAGAATCAATGAAATGTGAATGCTTTACCAAGCGAAAAAGGAAAATTTATCCCTAATTGGCTTGGACCTTTTGTCATTACTGAAGACTTCAGTTCAGGTGCTTATAATCTTGCTGATATGGATGGTGTTTCTTTTAAGGAACCCATTAATATTATGCATCTTAAACGTTATTATCCTTAATTTCATTTGTTCCATGTGCATTTATGTATTCCTTATAAGGTTTTATTTTATAGGTTATGTAGTTTTAGCAAAATTACATATTGAATATATTCATGCACTTTCTTACTTTCTTTCTTTCTTTCTTTCTATTAAATTTTATATTGATGAAAGCATAGTAATCAAATATAGAACTAATCATTAGAGAAAGTTTTTCATTAAAAAGAGTTTTCCAAGTTTTGATATATATGTAGCCAATGGCCCTATCTATCACTATGTCTATTACTACGCTCTGATGGTCGATGGCTCCTAGATCTCTCTCCTCTATGATATGAAGATGAAGATTTTTGTGTCTGTCTGTGGCTCCTTGATATGCTCATACCCTGGGGATGCTCTCGGGCACTCTGTAGCTCAGCTATTAGCTTCTCCTATCTTTCTCTGCATAATCTCCTCTCTCGCTAGATGCATGCAAATATGTTAGCATGCTTGTTGGGATCTCTGTGACTAATGGAAGACTCTCACTCATCGGCTGGTAGTCGGTAGGATATAATTGTATCCTTGAGAATCTCAGATACAAAGCTCCTCCAATCTGTTATGCTAGCTATAGAAAGAAAACTTTTATCAGTCTAGTGTCCTATTTATCCCAAATCAAATCACATATTCAATCAAATTTTATATTTCATACCTGGGTCTCCCTCCTGGATGTCACTAAAGTGTCTAGATGGTGGGGCCATGGAGTGACTACTCTCTCCATGCCCACTATATCTAGGTCTTGATGGTGGTATCTCTATGTGGGATGATGGGGGCTGTCATGATCTCAATGGTGATGCATGCATAATAGGTATATTTGCACCAGTATCACCAGCTAAGAGCATGTCCTCGGCTCTCTCCTCTGATCTCTCCTCTACTCTATCTTCTCTCTCCTCCTCCATGGGATCTCCCTCAAAGATTTGCTCCTCCTCATCTCTGATATCCTCATCCTCCTTGGTGGCATCACTATCCCACTATGACCCTTTTGTAAAGCATGGATCACCTATGGGATAATCCTTGGGAAAGATAGGATGGATCCCTTGCAAACTCCAATACTTGATATAATCTTGGCTCGTGCCTAAATAGGTCACATCAAAAGGTACCTCTATGTCCTCTATCTCCTCTGTATTGCTATCATCTATGTCTTTTATCGATGGGTGGTGCATGGCACCAGGTCTCTAATAGCATCTCATCAGATGTACATAGCAAGGTACTACTTTAGGGACTCCCTATAATAGGTAGAACTGTCTCATCACCCGATCATAATAGTAGGGCATCACTATATGATTATGATGACCCTCTAGCAGCTTACACTACCATGACTATCTCATCTAGATTCATGTATCAGGCCACTCTGTCATCCGATAATAGGGTCTCCATATCACATCAGTGCTAACAATATGGTCTAGATGTACTCTCTAGTAGAGCATATCTCCAAACTACCAAATATCTCTCAAAGGATATGTGAAGGCTCTTTCTATACTCACATCTACCATCATTGGAACTCCTTCTAGACATGCACATGTGAAATGCTCAAACATCTAAATCTACAGGAGTGTGCATATCGACAGACTCTCCCACTAATACCTCACTAGCTAACCTAGCTCATGGTATAGCCGAGCTAGCATACTGCGACCCATGAGAACATGGTCCTATGTCTCTCCATCCTTTGTATGAGATGTGTAAGAGGTGAACAAAATATAGTACCCTTTGAGTTGGGTAACAAAACCAAGGCTACTATGCAAAGCATCACTTTTGGTACTAAAGGTGTAGGGCCTAATAGTTTGGATGATAATAGGACATGATCTAACCAGGCTTGCATCTATGGATCCCATCCTATACAATACTCTATGTCTGCATGGATCTCCTCACAAGCACACTATGCTCTAGGTCTGATGGTCTCACCTCAGACTCAAAGCTGCATGATCCTATAGACATCCTCTAATGTCACTATGATCTCACCAGAGGGAATATGGAAGGAACATGTATTCTCATCCCACCTCTCTATCAAAGCTGATAGCATGGCTTGGTGTAGCTTGATCCATGGAAGGACTGATACCTAGTATAGTCCCACATCCTTCAATAATTGCATCTCCTCATCATCAAGCTTGGATAGTCTCTCTCTGACCATGACTAGAAACTCTCAAAAGGGATTCTCTTAGAGGTAGACAATAGAAAACTCACCTTAGGCAGTGAACATCTGGTAGCCAGGTTGTGTCTTAGAATCTCCAGGTGCGTCGCTCAAAGTTCCTCTCTTCTCGGCATCTTTCTTCTTCATTTCAAATCTACAAATGGTAAGAATGAGTAAGTATTTCTCTCTTTTCCTTATTTATAAGTTCAAATTAGGGTTTCTTTTAGGGTTTCCTTAGGGTAAACTCTGATTTCCCTTCTTACGCATTTAGACAGACATCCTCTCTTTTCATCATAATTTGAGTTCGGTAACTCCATTTTTAGTGCCATCAATAGTGTTGGAATCATGATTTAGATACCTAACTCCTTGAACTAGTTTAGGAAGGTTAGGAATCCTTATAATTGGTTTAGGAATGGACTTTTTAACACTCTACATATCCAGTATATAGAATTTTTCTTATCACCCTATTCACCCTTTTGAAGTAGAAAGCCGAAATAGGGGGGGCGTAAGGAGCTCTATATACTTCTCAAATTGTCATATAGTAAGACCTAGGTGATTTATGGATTTTCATTAACCTTGTGTGTTGTAGGTTCTAATAGTTTTCTGCAGGATCTTTAAATCAAGGACTTGGCTATATCCTTTTTATTTAATATGATATTTTCTTACTTTAGCTTGCATATTCACGTAGTGTCATATCTGAGCTAAAGTGGGGGCTAAATGTATCATCTTAAAATGGAATAAATTCCATCTTGATAGGTTTAGCACCCTCTTTTGGTACATTTTTCATGATAGACTTTCATTTAGGATGCATTCTACACTTAATCTTTTCATTCTAGGTGAAATTAGGGTTAGGATCCCGAGGATTCTCCTTAATTTCCATCATCCATGGCCTTATTTTCTAGGTGGGACTTAGTAATAGGTCCTCCCATCCTTCATCACAACCATCATAGGATTTTATGCCACTCCCCAGCATTCTATCCCATTCTAGCATCATTTCTAGGTCTCTGGGCATCCCTAGGACCTCCTGTCCTGATTCTAGCTAGATCTAGGCCCGCTAGGTCAAAGTTGAGGTTGACCCTAACCTAGGTCAAAGTTGAGGTTGACCCTGACCTAGGTCAAAGTTAAGGTTGACCCTGACCTAGGTCAGAGTCAAGCTCATCCCTGACCTAGGTCAGAGAGGAGGTCATCTTTGACCTCCTCTGGAATCTGTGCCTCTTTTTCAGATAGGGTCCCAACGGGCCCTGAAATCAATGTCAGGCCCTTGGAGCTGAGTGTAAAAAGGTTTTAATTTGAAATTCATTTAATTTTTTTCCCTCCTTAGTTGGTTATTGTAATTGGACCTTAATTCGAGGTGAAATTTGGATTATGGGTCCTCACATTGCTCTAGGAGCCTCACCTTGAAACCTCTATATAAAGACTCTCATTTGCATTCATTTTCACCAAGAAATTTCATGATCAAGTGCTCTCAAGGAGACAATTTCATGAAAAAGAAGATTTCAAGAAAGCAAGGAATGGTGAAGATGCAAGATTTCAAGATGATGATATAGAAGATCAAGCCTTTGTTGACATCAAGCATCTTTGTGAACACATACTTGGAGCAAGAGAGATCCTTTCTTCCTTGATCCACCATTATCAACTTTCAAGCATTCAAAGATACAATCATGGGGTAACAATTACGGATTGTGAGTTTGGTAGAAGTAATTTAGCCTTGGGGGCTTGGAATGCTTTTCTATCTCATTCAAATCTATGTATTGTTGTCTCATACATATTCATGCTAGGGTTTTGATCTAGAGGATTAGATCTTGGCATTATACTTTCAATACATATACACACACATTCTATTTCAATCAGCTATTCGTGGAGGTGGACATCACCAAAATGGGGGTTTGACTAAGGCAAAACCCTATATAGCCAGCCCCAAAAACTCCCTTTTTCAGATATCTACAGTCGTTGTTTTGGGAATTAGAGGACAGAACTGAGTACCCTTTTCACCAAACTTCTGAGATATGCGAACAAAGTCAGAATCAACCTTCAAAATAAAAATGTAGCCTTTGACCTTTTATGAGGGTCAAAGACTACCTGCTATCGGAAAGACAAAATTTTTCTAAGTTTTCTCTGTCTCGGCTTCCTCATCCCAGATCTGGTTGCAGAATCTTCCGAAACTCTGCACAGGCTTCAAAAAATAGGTATTTCTAAATCAATTTCATAATGAGGTATGTATCTTGACCTAATTAATTTTCAATTATTTCAAGATTTACTTATGCTATTTCAATTCAAAACAAAACATGTTACAAATGAATAGTGTTGAATGTTAGGTGCATTGTTAAGGCTCCATTTTTTACCTATTCAATTGTAAAGAAACTCCTAATAGGTTTAAGGATCTTCTAACAAGGATCACTAAACACTAGTACACAATATTAGTGGGTGTCAATTCCCACTAGGGTTTTTACCTATTTGGGTTTCCTCGTAACCATATTGATGTCATGTGTTGATTTCATGTTTTGTGTTTATGTGAATGTTTATTTTAGTACTTAAGAATTTAAGTTTAGTATAAAGATTAAAGTGAAAATTTAAAATACAGTGAACACTGATTCACCCCCCCCCCCCCTCTCAGTGTTCCCATTCCTAACAATTGGTATCAGAGCTCTGGTCCTCAGCAAAGAAGTTTAACCACTTGAGGAGATCATGGACAAAGTAGAAATGAAACATCTGAAAAGAAATCTTGAAGCTTCTCTTGAAGACCTGGACAAATCAGAAAGAGAAATTGAAGAACTAAAAGAAAAAGTTAGTGATGCACAATTGCTTATCAAAAGGCTAAGAAAGGATTTGAAAGAATGCTCTAACAGTGATCTAGGAGCAAAGGTCAAGAAGTTGAATGAAGAAAATGCATCTATGAAAGAACTACTTGAAGAATTGATGATAAGCTAATCAATAATCAGGAAGTCTACAATGAAAAAGTAAAAGAGAACCTTCAACTCAATGAAGAACTAAGGCAAAAAAACATGGAATCTTGGAGCTAAGGAATAGGAAAGAAAGCTTGGAGTATGAGTTGAAAGAAGCAAAGAATCGTATTGACAAATTGCACACCAATTCTAATTTGATAGAATCTTAGTTGTATGTAAGGAGAGCCAAAGGAGACACTAGCTATATTTGATACAATGAAGCACAAAATTAGATTGACAACATGCGAGCAAGAAAGGACTCACAAAAGGACTCTACTGATGCTAAGGAGACTGAAGATCAAACCAAAGATAATGGTGAACCACCTAAGATTGAGCACAAGCCTATAGACCACACTTTTTTTGCTTGTAACAAGAATGTACACATTGCAAGGAACTATATAGAGGTAAGACCTTTAAATGGTTATTGTTATTCATGCAATAAATTTTGTTGTAGAGCTATGAATTGCAAGACTAGTAAGAAGAACAATATTCAACAAGATCAGAGAAATTAGAATCAGCAAATGTAAGAAGTTCTCAGAATGTTACATGCCAGATATGTAACTATAATGGCCACTCAACTTGACAGTGTAAAATGGTGACTCATGTTAATGCACCGATAAATATAAGACCTCCAGTCATTTTTCACTCTTGTAACAAGGTTGGACGTATCTCAAAGTTCTATAGATTAAGGATGCAACGTAAGAAAGCCCTAAAAAGGTCAAAGAACTAGTTTTGGATCCCGAAGGAGAAGTTAACTTTGTCAAAGCCTCAAATGATGCAAGCTTAATTTGGTTAGAGAAAAAGGACAAGATTGATGAGAATGTATTGGATGCATCTGCAGTGGACATACCCTCTACATTTGGATGAATGGCCCATAGGTTCATAGGGGGAGCTAATTTATCTCTATACCCCTACGTGGCTAGTATACTCACTCTTAGAGTATATGTCTTTGGACTTAAGCTTTTGGAGTATAAAGAAACCTTTGTCCAAGAGCACACATACTAATTTTTAGTAGAACTCAAGTTGGAAATGTTTAAGTGACAGCCTGGTTTACATGAAAAGCATTAATGGTAGAATTTTCACTTTAAGTACACAAAAAGTTGTTTGATTGCTCATTGCATTCAAATTCAAAGCTTTAGGAGAGCAGAAAGAGCCATAGAAGTTGTTGTGAAGACTTAGAGATTGATCTATTAGTGATTTTCAATAATTGATAGTGCATTTGGTTGGTTGCAGAAACCCTAGTTCAACATGCCAATTCAGAAGTCTTTGGATCATCTTAGAGTACAGTTGGAAAGTGATTAAACAAGTCATGGCCACTCCTATAGTTTTTGATGTTGCTGAGAGGAAGAGATATGTATTCAAGAAGAATCCTTTTAATTCAACCCTAGATGATTTAGAGGGAGCATTCTCCCACATGCCTATGGGTGTTATACATGTGGAAGACATTAGGGCTTACATCTACTGCAAGAAAGAACCAGTTGGATTGGATAGGTTAAGGGCACACATGGATAGCATGTTGAAACTAGATAAAACATTCATGGATGAATATGTTAAGTGGAATGATCACCCAATAGTTGAGTATGCTACGACATATGAATTTTATGAGATTGAATGGATTAAGATACTATTGAGCAGAACTCATGATGACCTATTTTGGATAGGTGATGTGCTAGTCAGAATCATGAGTGACCTAATACATGAGATGAAAGGCCTTTCTAGGATAGGTATCATCCTTCCTATGGGCAAGGATGTTAGTAAAATGGTTGAGAAAACTTGTAAGTCAAGGAGTGATAGGAGCAGGATTACAATTGAGCCTATTGAGAAAGCTGACATCAAATTGGTGTCTATGATACTTGGGTACATGTTTCATCACACCAGCAGGGTGAATAGTGTGTCTATGGGCACAATTCTAGTAGCCATTATACTTGTAAAGGAAGATGCAGAGTTCAACTTGTGTGAGATCTTGCGTGCATAGTTGATTAATAACATCAAGGAAATCAAACATGACAAAACCAAGATATTTAGGTTTGGGTCATTGATCATTTACATGTACCTTCATATAGTTGGGAAGATATCAGATTTGTATTTGGACAAGTCCATTCTGACCATGCCATAGATATCCAACAAAGCATCCACTAAAAGCACATTCAGAGATTATATAATATTGGAGTTGAAGACCTTTAGAGTCAAGATTCAAATGAGGTTTAGAATTCCATAAAACATTGTTGAAAAGTATAAGGACACTATTTTCTTTATGGTAGAGATAGATACAACTTGTATAGAAGTTTTTGAGCCAAGAACTAAGTGGATTCATCCACTTGGTTATGAGGTAGAGGAACAGGTCCTTGAAGCATATGCACAGGTTCTACTATCAGCCCCTAAAGATCCTAATGAACCTAGGTGGGGAACTTATGTGGAGAAGACAAGAGAAATAGATGCAAAGCTAAAATAGCATAGCAACTAAGAGGAAAGCCTCTAAGATTACATCTGAGATACTTAAAATTCATGGAGTAACATAATCATACCTAGAAAAAGAAAGGGAAGAAAAGATTTCTTAATAAATTGAGAGTGCATCCATAGAGGAAGCTAAGTCTGATGATCCTAAGTTGAAAAAGGTAAAAATTGAGAAGGCTGATGATCTAAAGGATAAATAGGGTAAAACTAATGATATTAGTCATACACCCACTGCTACAATTGATATTGAATCCACAGATGCATCTCCTAAGATTCTCAAGAGGGGAAAATAGATTGCCACAAACCATCCTTCAGCTATAAGTGCAGCCATAAGAAGTAAATTGAAAAATGTGCACTCACCTCTAGAAGTAGGATTCATACCTAGTCTTCAAGTGTTAAGAGCTAGAGTTGTAGAAGAAGGAAGGCTAGATCAAATAGCCAAGTTTTATGACAAATATCATGAAATTGATAAGTCAGAGATTCATGAGATGCTGAACAAACACATGATAAAGTTAAAGAAGATAGTTCTTGAATTGAAGACAACTATCCCAGATAAGTTATGGGAAATTATGGATACCTTGAAGAGACAAGCCACTGAAGAAGAGTTCAGAATAAGGAAAAAAAAACTTGATTCCATTCTTCCAGTATGTTCTATTGAAGAAAAGTCAATGCTATTGAATTTGGTGAAGCTGCACTTAAGGACAAAGATGAGAACACTACACCTCATGAACAAACACTATGAGCTAATATCTAAGGAAACAAAGAATTCCTTTGAGAAGGTATTCTTAGAGGAGAACATGAAACATATGTCTGTGCCCATCACTCAAGCACCTAGTGAGCAAGACAAAGAAGTAGAGACCATCAAGATACAATCTACAGGTCCTTAGGATTCAACACCTATAGTGGAAGTACAAATAGAGTTTGATAAGTTTGTGCCCATGACAAAGTCTCTCAAGGATAGCACCATTATCATTGATAATGTTGAGATAGCCATGGTGGCCACTGACACTAAGTCAGACAAGTTTGAGGAAGCTTTTGTGAGCACACAAGAAGCTGAAATGTTATGCAACAACATACCACCCACTCATCAAGAAGAAGCATTGATTGATGATGACAAAGAAGAAGACAAGATGGAAGAAAAAGAAAAAATAGAAAAAGAAGAAAAACAACAAGGAAAAGAAATAGAAAAAGAGGAAGAAAAGAAAGAAGAAGAAAAGGTAAAGGAAAGTGAGAAAAAGGATAAAATGTCAAAAGAGAAAAGAGTGTTGGATAACACTCCCATCACTCCTTCAACAACATTGTTGTCAAGTTTGACACCTGACACATCCAATTTGGACTCATGAAGAGAAGAAGACTTGATTAAGTTCAACATCTTAGCTATGGAGAAAGCCAAAGAAAAGCAAGTAACGAGGAATCCCCTCCTAGTAGAATCAGTAAACATTTTGAAAAAATTGTTTCTAGAAGATAAGAAAGTGTCAAAGATACACTCGGTTGATGATGTGAGAACAATCATCTCACATTTCAAAAGAAATTTCTCAAGCCTTGAAGAATCTGCATCCCTAGTTGCAGAAGAAAAGTATCTAAAGAAGAGATTGAATGAATTGATTAGTAAATTTGCACTTGACCTCAGTTCCCTCAAGACCAGTCAAGCATCCTTGAAATAATTTGCAGATCAAGGAAGAAAAATCATTGCAGAATGCATGGATCAAGATAAGCTTACTAATGCTCATTTCAAGAAAATAAAAGAGGCAGAAACTATGAATGAGCAAGTGAAGAGTTCAGTGAAAGACACATCCATAGATGTGAATGTGTGCAATAATGTCTACCAAAGTGAGATAGACAAAATTGAGAAGGCAGAAAAGGAGATGACAAAGTTAAGGGCTAGACAGACTTAGTTGAGGAATGCTTTGTGTCCTCACTAGACATCCTAAATTAGAACATCAAGGAGATTGATGCCACCATAATAACCTATGATCAAGGTCCTTCCATAGATTTGAAGAAGATGGAGAAGATTCAGTATGCATTATGCGCCCATCTCCACATAGTAAACTCTTTGATCACATTTTGGAAGAAGGAGATCCAGAACCTAAAGATAGCATATCTGGATGTTTTCCCTCAGTGATTATATGTAGCTATAGTTTTTGTAACACCTTTGTCATTAATGTCAAAGGGGGAGTTTTGTATAGAATATGGATCATAATATGTATAGGGAGATATAAGTATATGCATAGAACAAAAGTTTTTATATTAAGGATAGTTAGCAACTTGGCCATATTCCTTTGTTGCCATCAATGACAAAGGGGGAGATTGTTAGCAAGTTGTCTATACTGATGTATATGACTTGATATATTGTTTTCATTATGGAAACAAAGTCATATAGTAGTTTGGAGTCAGCGCACTTCAAGAGAAGATCAAAAATTAGTTAAGTGTTAAAGACTGGACAGTGTACAAAGTTCCTGCAGCTCAGAGCATCAACGGACGTGCGTACGAAAGAATTATGGTATGCACCCTGGAAGTTAAGTTGGTTAGAATATATTCTTGCTTACTCTATGAGTGCATGATGAAATGTGCAAGGATGAGAAAGATACAGTCAGTTGAAGTTGCACAGCTAGTGTGTGCCAGAGAAAAATAGAGCATGAAGCCGACAATTAGTATTTTGGTTTGTGGATATAATGTAATTTTTTAAAGGCTATGCACCTATTGTATTTAGGTTTCTAACATATATACTTGTTTTTTTGTAAGCATGCTTAAGCCAATTCATTTGGAGGCATTGTATGTAAATAGTTTAAGGGCCGACCTAGTTGTTTATTTTGTATGCGCGTATAAATATAAGGTGCACCCATTGTATTCAGTATGGAAGTTGATAGAGAGTTGTGATAAGTAGAGTAGAAGTGTGAGAAGACACTAGAAGATGTATTAGATAATTTCAAGAGTTCAAAGCATCAGCGCATCAAAGGAGCTGATCTAACAAGTAGTGTCATAGTGATAGTTCATCTTGCAGATATAGTGTGTATATGAGATCAGAAGGTTGTAGCCTTCACTACTTGAGCAGTGACCTCTAGGATAGTGCATCCACTCCCCTAATAGGGACTATTGTAAAAGACTCCTAATAGGGTCTGACCCTTGACAAGGTCTACTATACTTAAAGCATTGTAAAGAAACTCCTAACAGGGTTAAGGATCTTCTAACAAGGATCACTAAACACTAGTATAGAATATTAGTGGGTGTTAGTTCCCACTAGGGTTTTTACCTATTTGGGTTTCCCCGTAACCATATTGGTGTCATGTGTTGATTTCATGTTTCATGTTTATGTGAATGTTTATTTCAGTACTTAAGAATTTAAGTTCAGTATAAAGATTAAAGTGAAAAGTTAAAATACAGTGAACACTAATTCACCCCCCCCCCCCTCTTAGTGTTCCCATTCCTAACATGGTCCTCTAGAAGGATATTATGCACAATGGTTTCCCTACGAATGAGGTTACCTCCCATTTTCAGGTTGTCAAAATACCCAAAATAGAGTTGCAAGAGATTAAAATAGTCAAGAATAGATTCAGACAAGGAGGCTTGAAAAGGAAAGTTATAGGAAGGTTTCAAACATAGAAAGTTCTACCAGTGTAGTTCGGAAAATGATCTCATAAGTAATATGAATTAAAATCAATAACATCTCTTAACTACTCACAATTACTCATTCATAGACTTCGTACTTAACATGTACTTGCCACCTTCACTTGATATGTGCAAAATAACAATGCAACATAGAGCTCTTCAAAAAGTGTCAAATCATGACAAGAAATGCAAGTACAACATGAAAAAAGAATAAGCATAAACATTTCATAAACATAATGAAAAAAATGATATAACTTCCCCCCCTAATGAAATTAGGCAAGTGGTCCCACACTTGCATAGGTGACAAGGCATACACAAAAAAAATTGGAAAAAAAAATTAAAGATGCATACCTTGGAAAGTGTATGAACCTGAATTGTTGTTGAGGTGGTAGTCATTGTTATCCACGAATGAAGAATAAATGAAATGGGTGGATGAAAGACATGAAATGAAATGGAATTTTATTATGGAGAAGTAAATTTTGTGAAGAAAGCATTTATTATGAAAGTGATGAGAACTTTTAGAGTGAGGAAGGCAAATGAGCATAAAGCTCATTACGAGAGGCTACAGGAAGTGTATCACCAGCGGACGATGAAAATTGTTGCAAGAACTCTTCCTTACTCTAGGTTTTGTGATATAACTTCAACATGTGACCATTGACTAATAATTTGAACCAAACTGGATCAATTGTGGAAAGCTGGACCGTGCCATTTGGAAATATTGCTATAATCTCATACAGTCCTAACTACCTGGTTTGGAATTTGCCTGGATTATGCTGACATTAGGAGTCATAGAGGAGCGTCTAGTCACCAACAGAAAATATTTTATCCTTAACATACTTATCATGCCATTGCTTGCACTGGTGTTGTATCAATTATGTGTTGTGCAGGGTAGATTTATGCCATTCATCAAGACAATTCAAGCTCAGTATCCGTTCTTGCTATGCTGCAGTGAGATCCATACCAAGATCAAGGGTTGTTCTTAGTGTTTTATGTTTTAATTCTATAGGCATAACTGTAGACTGACCATATACAAGCTCAAGGGGTGTGAAGCTGGTTGTAGATTTCTAGGTAGTCTGGTAAGCCCAAAGAGCTTCAGGAAGTTGTGTGGCCCAATCTTTCTTATGGATGGCTATAGTTTTGGTGAGAATAGATTCGAACTCCTGATTGGTAACTTCTACCTACCCATTTTCTTAGGGATGATAAGGTGAGTTTACCATGCCTTATGTTATATTCTTCCATCAAGGAAGCTATCAAATTGGAAGTAAACTGAGGACTTTGATCAGATTGAAGCTCCCTAGGTACCCCAAATCTTGTGAATATGAACTCATAAAGGAATTTTCCAACATTGTTATCCCTTGGGTGCTTCATAGGTTTAGCCTCAGTCCACCTTGTAACATAGTCAGTGCATACAAGGATATAGTATTTACCTTGTGAAGATGGCTCAATAGGACCAATGAAGTCAATCCCCCATTTATCAAAGGGTGCAACAATTACCTATGGCTGCAAGGGAATTTCAACTATCTTAGTAGGTCATCCCATGCATTGGAATTTGTCACACTTTTTGGTGTACTAAGCAGCATCTTTGTGTAAACTGGGCCAGTAATAGCCTGTAGTCAAGATCTTCAATGCTATTCATTTGGCAACAAAATGTCCACCACAAGGTTCATTATGACATGCCCTGAGGATATCATTGGTTCATCCTCTCTTATGCATCATCTAGTCACTTGATCAGGACCAGTATAAAACATGAATCCAGAAATCCATGAATAATTAAAGCTATATTCAGTCAACAATCTTCTTTCATTAGCAGACAAATGAGTGGGTGTCTTACCAGTGGTGAGATAATTGGCAATATTGGTATACCAAGGGGTGTGTGCAGATAGTAGAAATAGGTGCTCATTAGGAAAACTATCATCACTAGATACAAGATCATCAGGGACATGCAACAGAGAAAGGAAATTAGCTACCACATTGGCCTTACCAGGTTTGTCTACTATGGTGATGTCAAATTCCTACATAAGGAGCAACTAGCGAGCCAGGCATCTAGAGATTGAAAGCCTGTTCATGAGATACTTAATAGCAGAATGATTGATATGCACATAGATCTCATATCTAGTAATGTAGTGTCTGAATTTATTCAGGGCATAGATGACTACAAGTAGTTCTTTTTCAATGATAGTGTAATTAAACTCAACACCTTGCAAATTTTTGATAATAAAGTAAATAGTATGCTCAACGGAGTCCACCTTCTTACTAAGGACAACACCAATAGCATAATCTAATGCATCATTATGAATGTGAAAAGGCAAGCCCCAATTAGGTCCTCTCAAAATTGGTGTTGTGGTGAGAACTTCCTTAAGTTGCAGGAAAGACTTTGCACACTCAAAGTCCCAAGCAAATTCAACATCCTTTTTGAGCAAGTTATATAGTGGTGATGTAAGCTGACTGAAATATTTTATAAATGTTCTATAATACCTAGCATGTCCAAGAAAACTCTGCACATCTTTTTGTTTTGCTGGAGTAGGCAATGTGCTAATCACTTCAATCTTGGAAGGGTCCACTTGAATACCTTTTGAAGATATGAAATTCCCTAAGACAACCCCTTCTTCCATCATCATGAATCATTTCTCGCTATTGAGAGAAAGGTTGTAATCATAGCATATTTGAAGGACTTTTTCCAAGTTTTCCTTAGCCTCATCAAAAGTATGCCCATATGTGGTAAATTTGTCCATGTAAATCTCCATGCAATTAGCAGATATATCAAAGAATATACTTATCACAACTCACTGGAAAGTGACAAGACCATTGCACAACCTGAAAGGTAGCACTGAATAGGCAAATGTTCCCCATGGGCATGTGAATGTTGTCTTCTCCTTGTCCTTAGGTGCTATCTGTATCTAATTATAACCACTGAATCCATCCAGAAAAGAGAAGTATTTATTACTAGCTAGGTTATCAAGGACTTGATCTATGAATGACAATGGGAAGTGGTCCTTCTTAGTGGCTGAGTTAAGCTCCCTGTAGTCAACACAAACTCTCCACTTTACTCCTTTCTTGGGTACTATAATGAGAGGGGAGACCCACTGACTATCAGAAATGGGATAAATGAAGCCAACATTAAACAACTTCTGCAACTCATTCTTAACTATATCCCTTAAAGTGGGATTAACTCTTCTTTGAGGTTGACAGGAAAGTCTATATTTAGGACTGATGTAGATTTTATGAGTATAGAGTTTAGGATCTACGCCTTTCATATCAGTGCAATCCCAAGAAAAATCTTGTTGATGTTCTTGTAGAAGCTACAAGACAACTTTCTGTTGAGAGAGTGACAAAGCACTACTCATATTTAATTCCTGTCCTAGACTAACTTCTAGCTTAATGACCTTTTCTACCATATACAACTGAGCAATTGGAAAAGACTCCATCTCATGAGGCAATAATGTATGAAGGAATTGTGAAGTTTCTGAATACTGTGGATCATTTGGAGGTGGTAACAAAGTTTCCAGAACACACTCTGCTTGGGGACACATTTGGTAGTGCACTCCATATTCATTCATGATAATGGAGGAAATTATCTCATCTTCTCCCCTAGAGGCCACAAATGATTCCCAGGATATCATCATTAACTAGCAGATTGAATTGACCTTAGGTTTAGTATCACCCAAGTCTGGCTAGATTATTTGGTCATCTTACAATAGAGGTTGAGATGGGGAATATAGAGTCAGATTTTTAGTGTTCACTCCATTGGATATAGTCATTTTTCCTAATCGACAAGCTATATAGGCATCTACAGTAGCCAACCATGGCCTGCGTAGAATTATTGGATACCATCCCATGTTAGCCTTTGGAGAGAGGACAACAAAGTCAACCGGATACTCCCAAGAATTCAACATGACTATGACATCCTCTACCATCCCATTAGGTGTAATGGTGGAACTATCAGCAAGCTCAAGGATGGTTGGCATTTCCCTAAGAGAAATGATATGCAACTGAGACATTAATTCCTTGGTCATGACATTTATGGATGCACCTAAGTCAACTAGAGCATTTTGAACTTGTATTCCTTGAATAGTGACTATAACCACAGGGCTACCTAGATCAAAATACTTTGGAACTATCAACTTCTCCAACATTAGGTCAGATAACTATCTTAGGACATGTATGGTTTTAGGGTCCTTTTTCTTCCTCTTGAGTTGTTTTATATAGGATTCCTTGATGGCTTTAGTATAAGAAGGCACTTCCTTGATGGCATATAGCATTAGTATTTTGACTATCATTTTCTTTAGTTGGGTAAGAAAATCCAACACTACTTGGTTCTCTACTAGCTTAGCTTGTTCCTCCAACTGATGAGAAAATGGGGTCTCTTGACCTACAGGAGAGCCAAGTTTGACTGGCACTTTAGTTGGCTCTGCTGAGGCATCCTCAACTTCAGTGATGATAGGTTGTTGTGGATGAGAAAGGGTTGTGCCTAATCTTAAATGAATATTATTCAAGGAAATAGTATAGCTCTATTGTTCTGCTATGGGCTTGGTACTATTGGCATTAGGGGTAGGCTGAGTAGGTAGTTGAGTCTAATTAAGGGAAGTAGTGTTGGCTATAGGAGGAGGCATTAGAGCCTGCTACTGAGGTGGTGGCATCAAATCTTGTTGTATTTATTGGTTCATCCAATTGTGTGGTTATTGCCACCCTTGCTAAGGTTGTTGCTAGGGTTTCTAAGGTTGTTTCCAACCCTGATGAGGCTACTGCCAGCCTTGCTAAGGCTATTGCCAGCCTTGCTAAGGTTGTTGCCAACCTTGTTGAGGTTGTTGCTATCCCTGTTGAGGCTACTACCAGCCTTGCTGAGGTTGTTTCCAACCTTGTTGAGGCTACTACCAACTATTATACCCACTAAAACCACTATGCTGTTGATTTTGCCATGCATTATTACTATTAAAATTTTGAAGATGATCTTGGGGAATAACTGGTCTCTAAGCCCATGGTTGCCTCTAGGAAACGTAGAGTACCTCTCCATTTTCATCGATGGCTTTAAACTCAGTGGGCATAGGTTGTGACTCTAGGCTTAAAATAGATTTGCACTGAAAATTCTTTTTCTTCTCCCTATAGTGTGGACAGTATTCTGCTAGCATACCATCATCTTCATCTTTATTTCTTCTCACCTGCATGGTAACTAGCTATGTTGTAACATCATTGATGATGTCTTTCCTAAAGTCAGACAGAAAATTAGACAGCTCCATTTTTTATACTCTAGAACCACCATTGGAATTATGAGGTAAGTCTCTCAATCCTCTTTCCTTCTTGACTATAGCTCTGGAATAGTTCACACATCTATCCTTTATTTCAGCCCAAGTTTTCTGAGTAATATCACCTCCTACCATGAGGTCAAGGGCCTCAATACTTCCATCACCCACACCTTTCAGAAAAAGATGTTTCGAGGATTCCAGATTTAAGTTATGTTGTGTATTGCGCTGCAGGTTGAGCATGAACCTGGAGACATAATCCTCCAAGGTTTCATCATCTCTCTAGGAAATTTTAAAAATTTCATCTCCTTTTAGGTCTCTTCCTCTGTGGTACTCCTTGTATTTTGAAAGAAATAGATTGCTCATCCCAGGCCAATCTTATACAACGTTGCAACCCAGGCTCATGAACCATCGTAAAGAAGCTTCCTTCAAGGTAGAGGGAAATAACTTCAACTTATGCACATTAGTTGAGTAGTCATAAATCCTACAGAGTATGTCAAAATCAAAGAGAAACATCTCAGGATCTTCTGTGAGAAGGCCATAGAATTTTGGAATCACAGCAGAAGGTATATTCTCTAGGTTTTGGTCAACTTGTTGATTAGGAAAAGGAAAAGGGAAGGTAGGCTAGGTCATTATTGGTTGGTCTTTAGGTTTAGTAAATAGGTCATTCAAATGGTATGATTCCTGTGAGGTTGTAGGCAAAGGCAATTGTTCATAGGCATCCACAAATACATTCTCAAATGGATCTTCTTCTTGTATGTTCTCAGCGTGGGATTCTTCAGATTTTTGATTAAAAACCTCAAATGGTTCTACTTGGAAAATATTAGGAAGGAATCTCCCAAGATGATCCCTACATCTATGCATACAAATAGTACAGAATGCAAACTAACTTAATGACTTATGGGTTAAACTAATTTGACACCATCCCTAGCAATGACGCCAAAAATGATTGGTCAAAACAATATCCTAGTAACTTCAAGGATTGGACATCCTTTAACAATGATTCATTGCTTAAAATTATCACATGTCTACTTGGAATATCATGCTGGACTTCATTAAATGTATCAATCTAGGAATGTGAGCTTGAGATGGTAGCTGCAAGGTCTATGCTTTAGTTCTCTTCAAAAGTCATCACTACTAAAGTAAAAGTATTGCTACAGGAGATTTATACTAAGAATTGAAACTACAACTTAATTCACAACTTAAACTTAAAGGAAATGCTCAGCAATAAACTAATAATGTTTCAAAAGTAAATCTATGCTGCAGGAGATGACCGATGGTTCTGCTACCAATAGCTGCAGGAGCAACAGTGCTTATCAACTTCAAGGAAACTTAACTAAGTCCTATTTGAAGATGAATAGAGAATTAAAATCCCACGTGGGCCCCCATGGAAGTGTGAATAGATTTAAAGCTTAGATGTTAAAATCTAGAACTATCATATATTCATTTAACAAAACACAAGTACAAGATAGAATGTTAAAAAGTGTTCACTTTGTTGTTGGATTACAATATAAACTCCTCAAGATATCTAACTAGCTTAGAATCATAAGTTCCAGGTTATTTAAAAGAAACTAAGAAAATAGAACACCTAAAAACTAGGTCCTTCATTACATAGCATAACAACTTCAGTTATAGGAACAACAACATCATTTATGCAAGAGGATAAACCATACTTAGTGCCTCAAGAATATAGGAACACTTGGTAACTAGATTGACCCAGTCAGTGACAACAACCGCAAGGTTATAGAAGTAGTGGAGCCATGATAAATTATAGAAACAATTATTCACCTTGAAAGAACCACTTCATCATTGAGCCCTTACTCCTTGCTGACTTATTCTTCCCCTGCAAAAGGTTAGCATACAAAAATCCGCAATACAAATCCAAGGAAAAGATAATAAGTTTTCCTATTTTAACGCATCCTTGTCACATGACTACAGGAACACTACCCATTAACACTAGAGAAGATAAATACTAGATTTCATCATAATATCCATTAGTCTATATATATATATATATATATATATATATATATATATATATATATTCAGTATTTTCCTTTAGTGTCAAAAGTATCAGATATACACATGGCTAAATAATAGAAACATAAAAGTCTACATAATGTTTATGAAAACCATAAGATATTTAAGTCTAGACTCATAAAATCATAAACAAAACAACCCATAAACTAGACTCATCAGGGCATATCCTACCTCAGAATCTTGAATAGTGTTGATCGTCTCTTGTTCTCCTGCAAGCATGACTAACTGTTCTTTTAGTTTTTCTTATTGAGGATCAGAAAGAGGGAGAAGGTTGTATTTGTGACCATTTTGAATAATTTGGTATTTTTTTGTGACTCTTTCATGTTTATCCTGTAGATCATACTATCATGGATGTCCTAAAAAAAGGTGACAGACATATCTACAACATCACAAAGGACTCTATCCTTATAGTCTTTAATAGAGAAATCTACCCAAGCTTGTTAATTTATGAGGGTTTTCTGCCCTTTTGTCAACCAAGATACATGGGATGGTTTTGGGTGGGGTATCTTTTCCAATTTTAATGTATCTACCATTTCTCTAGATACAATATTTTTTAGTAGAACCAGAATCAATTACTAACTTGCATACCTTTTCATGGCTCTTGCAGTTGGTTATGAAAAGACTTTTTTTTTTAGGAGGTTCCACCAAAATGGGTTCTTGGATCAGAGTCCTCTTCATCATGAGGCTTAATCCATCCTCTCCAATATAGTCTCTCACATTTTCAACATCATCTTCTTACACTAGGTTGGATCTTCTTTCACCTTGGTTATTCTGTGTCTCTATTCGGACACCTATTGGTGTAGTGCAATGTCTGATTGTAGTTATAACATCTAATTTGTCCATTGTTTCTTCCTCCATTTCTACCCCTATCATTTCCTCTTCTACCTCTCTATCCAGCTCTTAAACTACTTTCTCCTTGGATGTTCTCCTTATTAGATTCTTCTTGTGGTCTATTGTTTTGTCCTCTTCCTCCAAAGTTTCCTCTACTTCTTTAATTCTTAGTTTTTCGTCTACCACTTTGTTCATTCCTCATTTTGAACTTTTCTTCCACTTTCAATTCCAGTTGATTGCATTAGTTCACTGTGGTAGAAATTTTCAAACTAAGTTCATCTTGAATTGAGACCCTTAGGCCTTCTATATACCAAGCAAGCTTTACACATTTTGGTTCAACATGCTTGGATTTCATTACCAATCTCTGAAATTCTTTGGTATAACTAGATATTTCCATATCTTTATGTCTTAGACTTATTCTCCTTTTATGAAGTTGAAATTCATAATCTTTAGGGACATAAGTTTCCCTAAGTAGGGCCACCATCTTCTTCCAAGTGGTGACTAGATTCTTTCCATTCTTCACCCTATCATCTTGAGTGAAGTTCCACCATGTGAGTGCAGATCCTTTGAGATTTGTCTTAGAAATTTTTACCCTTTGATTCTCAAGGATGTCTTCACAATCAAAGAAACTATTTAGGGCATCCACCCAATCCATTGCAGCATCTAGGTCCATCTTCCCATTGTATGTAGGCAACTCAAGCTCGACATCCATGGTTCTCCTCTCCATAGATTTTAGAGTCTTCATAAGTAGCCTCTAGTCTATAGGACATTCTTCTTCCTCATGCTCAAGGGGTTCATCATCACTCCCTTCTTTGAAATCATCAAAATTTCCACTACTTCTCTTTTGAAGATCTTCCCTAAGCCTGTCCATTTCTTGCCACATCTTTTTCATCTCAGTGTCTCTTCGGTCATCACGATGTGTCCTTTTATCTCTTAAGTATCTTACTATCTCTACATTGGTCATCCTTGATGACAATCATCCTTAATCTTATCCTTCCATGGTGCTAGTATATCTTTACCCTAAAGATCTTAGATGCTCTGATACCACTTGACATAGAGCTCTCCCCTATTCAAGCAGCTTGGTAAATGGTGATCCCTTTGGTGTTTCTCTAAACCCAAAGTGGGCTTAGGAGAGTGCTCCACACCTTTAGAAAATACTATAATAATCACAAATCCACTATCCCCACTAAATGATTTAGTGTCTTTAACTAGCTTTACTCCCCTATCTTATCTGATGCTCAGTTAAGTCCTTGACCAACTGAGCTCGGTTAGTACTTGGTTCCTTTTATAACCAAGTGACTCAGTAACTTCACCGAGTAGATTACTGACCCTTGGTAATCCTACTATGAAGTTTCCTAACTAGTTCAATTTTGGAATGGGAACCTTTGTGTTGGAAAAGGGATGGAAAGGTTCCATGCTTTCTATATGCCTCCTATGGGAATGATTTCCACAACTTATAAGTTTTAGGGTATCCAGTGCTTAGTTTAAGCCTTTCGGCTTGTAGCATTTTGAATAGGGTTCTATGGACTTGGTTCTAGATTCTTACAGAGAGACTACATGATAAATTATAGATTTGAATAACCTTTATCGAGTTGAGTCAAGCCTCTAGATCGCAAGATCTCAAATAACTTAGACAGTATCAAACAACTCCTAACCCACTAGTCCTAATAGGGCTAATTAACTCAGATACTTAAGGAGAATTTCACTAGGTGATTACCCAAGGAAAACCACTAATTTAATTGATACTAGGAATCCCAAAGAGACAACAATCTGCTATGACATTGCTTTTATCCACCCTCGAAGTGTTGTTGTCACTTCACACTTCTATCTTCTGCACCAAGCACATAGAGATGCTTGGCCTAGAGCCTGCAAACATACTTTTCAATACAATCCATTTTCTCCTACGCTCCTAAGGATATAAATACATTGACTCTACTTGCATTTCCCCACTTCTCATGGGAATCCCATTAAGGAAAGCAAGTTAGGGCATTATTTGCTTGCAACCCTAGTTTAGGAGGGTTTCCTCAAAACCCGGTACAAAATCTCTTTTAACTCTCGAGTCCAATGTCCAAAACTAAATCAAATCAAAAGTGTTGGAACCCTAACACATGTTAAGGGTTGGATCAAACAATTTCCTTCTTCGTGCTTCCATACTAATCCATACACGTATTGTTTCATAGTCTAGGACGTAAAGAAAAATAGGGATTTTTATTGATTGAAAGCAAAATTACATAAGTTTCATCATCCTCTTCCACCACCCTCTTCGACATGCTTGTAAGGGCTATTTGAAGACCTTCCCCAATGGATCCAACCATTTTTCCAAGGTTGTGACTATTGGGAGGTCATTTTAGAAGTCGGTAGCAACTTTTCAAAGAAGTTGTCGAGCAACATTTCTTGCATTTTGCAAGTTTTTGTAAAATGTTGCATTCTTTCTCCTGAATAGCCTATAGGCCTAAGCCATGGATTATAATGATCCCAAACATTACTAAAATATTAAAAATAATCTAAACATTGAAAAGTTCCTTTGGACCATAATAAAAAACCCATGGTTTATAACCACACCGAGGGTGACTAGATCTTACAAGTAGGCTTGTTAGACAAAATTTGAAAATTCTAAAAAGTCCCTTGGGCATGAATGCCCTTGGGTGAATCCTTTGAAGACAATAGAAATGTGTATGTTGTGAGGAGTGGAGGGGGTGCTCCTGCACTAGGATTGTTCATCTCCTCAAAGAAGATTTTTAAGATAAAATTGACCCTCCTTTTGGTTTCATGTAAATGGCCAAGGTGATGTCCATGTATTCCTTCTATCTGGTCAAATGGTTTTTTCATGATATAAAAACTCTGAGCCTCAACCTCATATCTCTCTCCGCTAGAGTGGACATTATTTAGAAAAGACTAGGTGGTAAGTTGGATGGCATGACCTGTAATACCCCAAAATTGGCACCTATTAATTTCAATCAATTTTGGTGTATTTTCATCAATTTTACATCTCCAAAGTCCTAGTTTCCTAAGAAATTTTCTCTCTCCTACCTGACTTAATTCGACTTGATGTCAATTGCAAAAACCCTAAATTGCATTAATCAAATATTAAAATTAATTCCTAAAGTCTTCAACTTTTATTAGCTAAATTACCCCTATGATAAATTAATTTAATTCTAAAGTCCTAAGTGCTTGGAATTAAATTAAAACCCACCCCATTTGGCTAATATATATGAAAAATAATTAATAATTACTTGTTATTCGAATGGACACTCATTTGTGAATTCATAATTCACAATATTCGAAAGGTCACCCTATGTGGCATTTTCCAATCTTTTAATTAAGTAATTTATGCATTTTTGTCTCAAATGGGAATGAAGAGTCAGGAGTTTCAAATCAAGAACCCCTTCATTCTCTTCCCGGGCTTGTCTATTTAATGAACCTCATTTCTTCATTCAAAGGGAGCAATTTTTTAGAGTAATTAAACTATAGTAATTTTTTGTCTCAAATTTCATTAATTCAAAGCTTTTATTGCATTTTAGTATAATTTTCATTTAGTCTAATATTGCATTTTCATTATAGTTATTTTACTTATTTGCTCATAGCTTAATCTCATATCTCATTTTGAATTCTCTAGAATTAAATTGCATTTCCTATTTCTTTCAAGCTCTTAGTATAATTGCATCTTCATTTTCAGTTTTAATTGTATATCCATCTTAGCTCAATATCATTTTATTCAATCTTCATGCTTTCAAATCCTCCATTGTAGAACTAGTTTGATGGTTGTTGGCTCTCGTTCTGAGAATAATTAGACACCCCGTCTACAAAGGAGGCAACAAGTCACTTCACCAAGGATTTCGGATTGAGTAATTCATACTCTCTCTCATAATTTGATCATGTGAGTATAGACTATGTTGAGTGTGTAGTTGGATTAGAAGTCCGCATTCAACTATATACATTTTGGTGCCCACCGTGGGGCAGAAAGATCAATTTTTGGCCTCATTCTCATTTTTTTCTGAGAGGAAATTTAAGCTTTGTCGTGCATCCATATTGTCTATGTATAGATTCTTGTGCAAGAATCTAGAGTGTGTCACATGAAGTTTCACTCCCTATAGCACTCTCTCACATGAGCTGATGCATCCTCATGCAGCACCCTGTACTTCCTCATGCGCTATGGAGTACTTCCTTGCGTGAAATTTGGATACAATGTTTTAAAATTTTCCATTTTTGTCTTTCCTATTTCAGATTTCTGACAGTTTCCTGTTTGCTATTGTTTATTATTTCTCTATTATTTTCACAGTGTAACAGCTTTTTGCAAGACATTTGACGAAGAACATAAAACATGCTAATGGTTTGATTGCAAGATGATAGTCGAAGACTTGCTAAAATGTTGTGTTTGTTTCTTTCTTTCATTCACATAGTCTAAGTAGGGCTCCATTAAAATTTCTTGAGGATTTTGATAGTGAGTAGGGAATTTGGCTCTTCATTACATGGAGGTGACGACCATGAATGAACCTGAAATCATAAGGATCTTATTAATATGATAAATTTTTGGGGAAGTGGAGAAAGGTAGTGAATCTTTATGCTTCTACTCGCCAGGGGATTATGCTCTTCTCTCTTTGAGAGAAACAGAAACCCAAAAGCTTGTAGATGTGGTGGAGTGTGTGAGGCCAATTTTCTATCATAGCAAAAATCTTGTGAAATTGGCCTATTCCCTGCAATGTTTTTGTTAAATGTCCTACCACATGCTCTTTTATGTGTCACCTTACTCCTGTCCAATTTGCATGTGCTGAATAACCAAATCCTGAAAGATATTCAAATTTCAAATTCTTGGGTCTACTGGAAATATTATCAAAATCTGCCACAGTGTCAAAAACCCACAGTGTTTCTGAAAGTCCATGATGTTTTCGGTCTGTGTGTTTTCAGCCTTCATTATTTTCGACCCTGTGCTTTCTGCTTTTGTGCGCTTATCCTTTGGCGTCGAAAACTCTGTGTGTTTTCAATCTCTCTCTGTGTCAAAAACTTTGTGTGTTTTCAACCTTGGTCTTAACTATGCAAGTGCGATGGATGGTGGGGCCCAGTCTTTGCAGGGTGTTAGTCACACTTTCTCCAAGTCTCCGAGTGCTTACATCTTTTATTCAGTGATCTAGCGACTGTGTTGTCGTCAGATCTCTTCATGCTTGGTGGTTGGTGCCTGACCTTCAGCAACCTGGCGGGTGGTCTATTTCTCTTTAGTTGCATGATCTCCAAATATCTGGTTGTTATCTGCTAACATCTCATGATAACACGGATGGTTTGTTGCGTCATCGCTGAATGCCTGGCAGTGATGTGGCAGTCTTTGTTCTTCATGCTTCATCATGGTTAAAGTTCAGAGAGGATCGACGGTTGTCATATGTTCACATGGTGAAGTTGTGTGATGTTTATCCTTCACGCTCTTGTGACAGCCCTTGGATTTTTCTTGGAGGGTAGAGATGTGGGTCCAGATCTGCGCATGTTCTTATTGGTTGTCACATGGCCCCATGTTAGAGTTTCCTGACATGTGATCATGTGACTGCTTGCCACTTATCCGTGTGGGTCCTAGTGCTTCCTATTGTTCAACTTGCCTCATGGTTAATTTCTCATTCTGCGACCTGGTCACTAACTGTTATCTCCTTGTCACTTGATTCTGGTAGTTATTCCCTTAGCACTCAGTGACTTGGCTGGCCATTTTCTATGCTTCATTCATGATGTCATGTAATGGTGGTGGTCTTATGGCCTTGTCGCATGATCATAAGGACCATTTTCACGGCTTGCGATCATGCGACAAGGTTCTTCCTTGCTAAGGTCCGGTGGCAGGTGGTGATGTGGCAGTTCATCAGTGGGCCTGGTTGTCAGAGCCCTTTCAATCCTACGGTTACTGCATGACCGCAAGGAATATTATTTCCCCTTGCGATCATGTGACAACCGTCTGATCTAGCAGTGTTTAAAAGAGTTGACAAGTGGTGGATCCATTTGCTAAGTGGGATGATGTGCTTGATTTTCATTGGCTGGCAAGTGCTAAGGTGGATGTGCCTGGTGGGACCGTTACTTAATGATAGGTTGGGTAGAGGTTATGCTGGCAGTTGTAGGTCTATGGGTTGTCGCATGTTCGCATAGCCCGTTTCCAGGCTATGTGATCATGTGACAATAGTTTGAACGTCGCCATTATGGAGGTTCAGGTTTGGGGAGTTGTCGCAGTTGCGGGGTTGTGGAGGAAACATGGCCGATAGCTTTGTGGTGGGGAATGATTGTAACCACGCAGCTAGGAGACTGCAGTTGCATGATCACAAAGGTTAGTTTGGTGCCTTGCGATCATGAGACCAAGTATAAGATAATGCCAGATTCTTGTGGCAGTGATGTTTGTGACCGCGTGGTGGTGCAATTAAAGATTATGGTCAAGTTGCCAAGCCTAGGAAAAAATAAAGATCGACGACTGCGACTTAAAGTTGATCCCGATTTAAATGAGGACTACCAATGTGTTTCTGGTGCCATGAACGTGACCCTTGGGATTTAAATTCAAATTTTTAGAGGGGTTTGCAGTGACCAAAGGTACCTGGTTTTAATGATTTTTTAGTGGATTTCTTGCTAGTTTGATGGCGATAGGTGTTGAAAAGTGGTCTAGGGGCTCTATGGTTGATTGCATGATGAATTTTGTACCTAGTGGAGTTTATTTTTGAGCTCGAGAAGCTATTTGCAGGTGGCTGATTAGACTGATTTTAATAGAAAATTCCTAGTGCTCTATCCTAGCTCGAAAATTTTCATAATTTGTGATCTGTTGGAGATTTTCTCTCTCTAGATTGCTTGGTTTCCTGCCCCTGCATTAAGTTGTGATGTAATTTTTGGTGGGTTGAGTAGTTGAAACCTTGACCCTAGCTGTCTGTAGCTTGTTGCATTCTCTCTGAGAATTTCAAGGCAGCTAGTGGTATAAATTGTAGGTTGTTCAATTTTGTAAGGGTTCCTTCTACAAATTTTGAGGAGAATTGGTTCAAGTGAAGGGTCCTTTTCCTGTAGATTCCTCCTTCTCTCTGCATATAGAGTATTCTTCTCTCCATTGTTGGTTCAGAGAATACAATGCATATTGTAACAGACTTGTTTTATGTATGAGAATTTAATATATTCTTACTATTACCAAGCTATCTCCATTTAAATTCTGAGTCCATTAGTCACACATCAAAGGTGTTTGATTTTTCTGTTTGTATTGCCAAAGTGTTTGCAAGTGGAGTTGTCTTCGCAAAGATAACTGGTTCAGGGTTAGTATTCATGTATGTATGAGCTAAAATATCAAGGATAGGTCATGCTTGTCTTCTAGTGGATGCTAGTTAATGTATTATCTATTCATAGGTCTCTTCTAAGGGGAGGGTCAAAATCCTTTGATGGATAATAACATGCTTGAGTGCACAGGTGGGTGTTAAGTTGAGGTTTTATCATGGTGTGTGATTGATGTAAGGCATCAACACATTGGGTATATTGCTTTCTTGTTTCATAGCTATCCTTTGCAATACTGTATTTGACTCTGTGACCCATTAGACAAGGCACTAGTCTATCAGAGACTTAGGGTATCTCAGGGGTCCCTTCAAGCTCATTTTCAAATCATTTCCTTTTAGTTCCACCCTTTCCCTTTCAAGTTGTTAGTGTAGGTCTCTGGTTTTCATACTCACTCCATGCAAGTTGGGCTATTGCATGAGATATTGGCTTCACTGAGGTGCAGGATACCTAGAGGAGTTTGAAAATCATTCCATAGTTAGTTACCTACAGGCCTATAGTGTGACACAAGGTAATATGTGTGTGTAGATGAGGTATACCCACCTGAGTGATGTAGAGCTCAAAGTGTAGAAGGGTCTCTCTTTGATCCTTGTTAGTTGGCCCTTTTTTCTTATCAGATTTGGAGTGTTGAGTGAATGTGACACTAGCCCTATCAATCCTAATGCCAAGATGACCTTTAGGGAAAAAGAAAGTCAAAAAAATGGTGACTCCACTGGGGAGAACATAAGAAAAACTTATTAAGGGTCTCTAGTTGTAGTTATATTGAAGTAGTCAAAATCTTTTGACTAGATTGGTTTGGCCCATCTGAGTCACCAACAAAATGGCTACTTTGCTAGGGAAGAGGTAAAAGACAACAAGCTTCCTTGCTTGGCTGGATCATCCCAGGGTCCTGGTTGAAGTTATAGAGTCAAATAGAAAAAAAACATTAGTGAAATCTTCTCACTGCGTGTTGAGTGGCGACTCTGAGTTCTCTATTTGATCAGTGCAGTTCCTGATAAGTAGTGTGGCCTGATGAAGTTTTGGTTGGTTGGAAAAGATACAAAATAGTGAAACATTTTCCTCTCAAGGAGGTGGCGGCTCTGCATAACAAATTTATCTGATGGAGCTTCAAGGTGAGCCCAAGATTTGCCATGCCCTCTAACCAGCATATTGATATTTACCGCAGAACTTCCAAGTATGATATTTTCAATGATAAGAAATGTTTCCTTATGAGGTGATATGAGCACTAAGAGAAGGAAAATGGTGTGATAGAGAGGTTAGCATGCTTCAATTAATAAGAGTTGCAGTTCTACAAATTTTTGGTGAAGCATGAACATGGGTAGTGGAAACTCCAGTTTCATTCTTCAGCCCGTGGGTGTTTAAATATGTTTGTAGTGGAAATGGTTATGTTTTGGTCTATTTGGTGGTCTGCTCTCCCAGAGATCTGAATTCTTGCATGGGCACAAGTTACCCATCATCCCCAACTAGAGCCACTGTTAGGCCAATTTTCTGTCATAGCAAAAATATTGTGAAATTGGCCTATTCCCTACAATATTTTTATTAAATGTCCTGCCCCATGCTCTTTTATGTGTCACCTTGCTCCTGTCCAATTTGCATGTGCTGAATCACCAAATCTTGAAAGATATTCAAATTTCAAATTCTTGGGTCTACTGGAAATATTGTCAAAATTTGCCACAGTGTTGAAAACCCACAATGTTTCTAAAAGTCCATGATGTTTTTGGTCTGTGTGTTTTCGGCCTTCATTTTTTTTGACCCTGTGCTTCTTGTTTTTGTGTGCTTATCCTTTGGCGTCAAAAACTCTGTGTGTTTTTGATCTTTCTCTATGTCAAAAACTTTGTGTTTTTTTTACCTCGGTCTTAACTCTATAGGTGCGATGGATGGTGGGGCCCAGTCTTTGCAGGGTGTTAGTCGCACTTTCTCCAAGTCTCGAGGGGGTTACATCTTTTATTCAATGATTTGGCAACTGTGCTATTGCGAGATCTCTTCATGCTTGGTGGTTGGTGCTTGACCTTCAACGACCTAGCAGGTGGTCTATTTCTCTTTAGTCGCGTGATCTCCAAATATCTAGCGGTTATCTGCTAGCATCTCATGATAACGCGGGCGGTTTGTCACATAGTCACTGAATGCCTGGTAGTCATGTGGCAGTCTTTGTTCTTCATGCTTCATCATGGTTAAAGTTCAGAGAGGATCAGCGGTTGTCGTATGTTTGCGTGGTGAAGTTGTGAGATGTTTATCCTTCACGCTCTTGCGACAGCCATTGGATTTTTCATGCAAGGTAGAGATGTGGGTCTAGATCTGTGCATGTTCTTATTGGTTGTCACATGGCCGCATGTCAGAGTTTCCTGACATGCTATCATGCGATAGCTTGCCACTTGTCCACGTGGGTCCTAGTTCTTCCTATTGTTCAACTTTCCTAGTGGTTAATTTCTCATTTCATGACCTGGCGACTAACTGTTATCTCCTTGTCACTTGATTCTGGCAGTTATTCCCTTAGCACTCGATGACTTGGCTGGTGGTTTTCTATGCTTCAGTCACCATGTCACGTAATGGTGGCAATCTTATGGCCTTGTTGCATGTTCACAAGGGCCATTTTCATGGCTTGTGATCATGTGACAAGGTTCTTCCTTGCTAAGGCTCGGTGGCAAGTGGTGATGTGGAAATTCATTAGTGGGCCCGATTGTCAGAGCCCTTTCAATCCTACGGTTGCTGCATGACTGCAAGGAATATTCTTTCTCCTTGTGATCATGCGACAACCGTCTGATCTGGTAGTATTTAAAAGAGTTGACGGGTGGTGGATCCATTTGCCAGGTGAGGTGATGTGCTTGATTTTCATTGGCCAGCAGGTGCTGAGGTGGATGTGCCTGGTGGGACCGTTACTTAATGACAGGTTGCAGTGGTGGTTATGCTAGCGGTTGTAGGTCTATGGGTTGTCGCATGTTCACATAGCCCATTTTTGGGCTATGTGTTCATGTGCAAATGGTCTGAACATCACCGTTGTAGAGGTTCAGGTTTCGGGGGTTGTCATAGTTGCGAGGTTGTGGAGGAAACATGGCCGACAGCTTTGTGGTGGGGAATGATTGTAACCACGCGGCTAGGACACTGCAGTTGCATGATTGCAAAGGTTAGTTTGGTGCGTTGCGATCATATGACCAAGTATAAGATAATGCAAGATTCTTGTGGCGGTGAAGTTTGTGACCGTATGGTGGCGCGACTAAAGATTATGGTCAAGTTGCCAGGCCTAGGAAAAAATAAAGATTGACGGCTGTGACTTAAAGTTGATCCTGGTTTAAATGAGGACCATTGATGTGTTTCTGGTGCCATGAACGTGATCATTGGGATTTAAATTCAAATTTGTAGAGGGGTTTGCAATGACCAAAGGTACCTGGTTTTAATGATTTTTGGGTAGATTTCTTACTGTTTTGATGGCGGTAGGTGTTGCGAAGTGGTCCAAGGGCTCTGTGGTTGATTGCATGATGACTTTTGTACCTGGTGGAGTTTATTTTTGAGCTCAAGAAGCTATTTGCAGGTGGCCGATTAGACAAATTTTAATAGCAAATTCCTAGTGCTCTATCCTGGCTCACAGATTTTCATAATTGCTGATCTGTTGGAGATTTTCTCTCTGGATTGCTTGGTTTCCTACCCCTACATTAAGTTTTGATGTAATTTCTGGTGGGTTGAGTATTTGAAACCCTAACCCTAGCTATCCATAGCTTGTTGCATTCTCTCTAAAAATTCCAAGGTAGCTAGTGGTATAAATTGCACGTTGTTCAATTTTGTAAGGGTTCCTTCTTCTACAAATTTTGAGGAGAATTGGTTCCAGTGAAGGGTCCTTTTCTTGTAGATTCCTCCTTCTCTCTGCATATAGAGTGTTCTTCTCTCCATTGTTGGTTCAGAGAATACAATGCATATTGTAACAAACTTATTTTATGTATGAGAATTTAATATATTCTTACTATTACCAAGCTATCTCCATTTGAATTCTGAGTCCATTAGTCACACATCAAAGGTGTTTTATTTTTCTATTTGCATTGCCAAAGTGTTTGCAAGTGGAGTTGTCTTCACAGAGATAACTGGTTCAGGGTTAGTATTCATGTATGTATGAGCTGAAATGTCAAGGATAGGTCATACTTGTCTTCCAGTGGATGCTAGTTAATGTATTATCTATTCATAGGTCTCTTCTAAGGGGAGGGTCAAAATCCTTTGATGGATAATAACATGCTTGAGTGCACAGGTGGGTGTTAAGTTGAGGTTTTGTCATGGTGTGTGATTGATGTAAGGCATCAACACATTGGGTATATTGCTTGCTTGTTTCATAGTTGTCCCTTGCAATACTGTATTTGATTCTATGACCCATTGAACAAGGCACTGGTCTATCAGAGACTTAGGGTATCTTAGGGGTCCCTTCAACTCATTTTCAAATAATTTCCTTTCAGTTCCACCCTTTCCCTTTCAAGTTGTTAGTGTAGGTCTCTGGTTTTCATACTCACTCCATGCAAGTTGGGCTATTGCATGAGATATTGGCTTCATTGAGGTGCAAGATACCTAAAAGAGTTTGAAAATCATTCCATAGTCAGTTACCTACAGGCCTATAGTGTGACACAAGGTAATATGTGTGTGCAGATGAGGTATACTTGCCTGAGTGATGTGGAGCTCAAAGTGTAGAAGGGTCTCTCTTTGATCCTTATTAGTTGGCCCTTTTTTCCTGTCAGATTTGGAGTGTTGAGTGAATGTGACACTAGCCCTGTCAATCCTAATGCCAAGCTAGCCTTTGGGGAAAAAGAAAGCCAACAGAGTGAAGCTAACTCAGTGATGAATCTTCTTGATGTGTTTGGGTGAAGTGATGAGGTAGATAAGTATGCTCTTCTCTCTTTGAGAGAAATAGAAAACCAAACCCTCAGATCTAAGCCAAGTTGTGTCACCTTTAGAGGGCCTACAGGAAGTTGAACCTCGGGGAAAGACCCAAGTGAGTATGCACGTATCATCGGTGATTCCACCTCACTCTAATAAAGAATGTTTTGTTGATTCTAAAGACTCCAAAACCATGTTATCTTCCTTCTCAAGACTTTGACTATCATCTTGAGAAGGCTCTGTCTATTATACTGAGCGGCACCTCTCCTAGCCCTACTTGTGGGGGTGTATGACTTTCAAGTGTTGGTGTGGCTACGAGGCCTCTACCCTGTATCAGGGGCACCAAAGGTTAGCGTGAACATAAGCCTATTAAAAAACTTTCCTTAGCTAGTGGCCTACCTGGTTCACCTCTGAAAGGAGTCATAATCTTTGTGCAGGGAGGGGGAAGAATCTCTCCCATAGATTCCCATCATAGGCATACACCTAGATGCTTGAAGGTGGTTGCAACACTAGCCCCTTCTACAAGGGTAACCTTTGAACGTACACTATTGAGTCCTTGGAAACACTGAAAACATAGGCGCCCTCTAGGGGGTGACATGGCTGTGTGAGGTGCACGTATGCACATAAGCAATGGGTAAAATATTTTGTCTTCTCACCTTTTTTTTGTAGGACTAAGCTATGTGTTTGTTATTGAGTCTTAAACATTGTCCAATCATTATCAAATAAAGACTCCCTTGATGCTATCAAGTTTCTTTGTCCTTGATAGGTCTATTAACGACTACTTCTTGTATCACAACTATTTGATTTGAACCTTTGTGTCTTTAAACGAATGCTTGAAATCCCAAAACAAGATTGTTGATTAAACTGTTCTTCAAACCTGTCAAGAAACTAGATTTTCTGTCAGACATCAATTCAAGTTGTACCTCAAAATTCAACTTTAACCTCGAAAACTATGTCAGATTGTCAAATTTTGGACTTTTCTCCTGTGAAGTTTCACTCTTCAGAGCACTCTCTCCCACAAAGGTTTGTATTCTCTCACGCATCCTGGTACTCTCTTGCGCAAGACTGTAGCCCAGTTTTCAAAAATAGAGACCTGTTTGCCATTGACTATTTGACTTTTTATCTGATCTACTTTTTGTTTCAGGTCTATTTTTCTATTTTCCTATCGTTCACTTTCATAAACTAGTTTTCTCGAGTTAGGAATCGATCGATCTTTTCTTTGACTTGTGTTGTCTCTCATTGGTTTACCTTATCTCTTTATGCCTTTTGTATCTCATGTTGTGATAGTCTTATCTTGATTGTTCTAGCCACCTCTTTTGATGATTCATACCAGGTCCATCTCGCATATTGGTTGTTTTAGCCTTTATCTCCTTTGCGTTGTTCTTAGAGATAGAGTCTAGCATTATCCTAAGTCTTCTCTCATTTCATCTTTGTCTATGATTGTCATGACTAGAAGTGGCAAGACTTATCTCATTCAGAATACTGGTCAAGGTAGAAGAGAACCTCCTAATCAAGAAATAGATCATCGTGAATCTATTGTGAAATCTGAACATTGTGAGATATCCTCAATTTCCTCATTGAATACTTCGAAAGATAGTTCATCTCAACCATCACCTTTAGTATTTCAAGAGTGTTTTAATCCATTGTTTGAAGCACAACCTGGTTTCTCATTTCAAGAGAAAGACAACTCACTATTTCACAACTTTGGAAGACCTCTTCCTCAAACCAATCCTATTACCATACTTGTTGATCCTGCTGAGAATAGTTCTATCATTGAACCTAGTGATACTGTTGATGATATCTTCTCACCCAAATTTGTTAAATCTTTTGATCCTATTCATTCACCAAAGGTCACCATGGCCGTGCCCTTTTAGCATTAGACATATCATTTCACTGAGAATTTGTGTACTGCACAAGACAACAACAAGATGGGAGATCTATTTGACTTCCAACCAGGCAAGTACAGTCAAACCTTTGATCAATCTCAAAAAAATCAATATCATGGTCAATCCTCTAATGACCCACATCATGTTCAACCTCAGAATGAGCAGCCTCATGGTCAATCTCAACATGACCAAAATCAGTCCCACAATGACGATCAATCTTGAAACAAACCTCAAGGTGATTGACAACCCACATACTTCTATCACCCTCCTCCGTTTGATCAAAACCAAGATGATCAGCAACAAGATCAGATTCTGAGTATTTATGAGATTCTTGAAAATGAAAATGAGGTGATAACTCAATAGGATATAGACGCTGCCAAAGCTAATAAGGCTCTTATTAAAATGATGGAGATCCTTCTCCTAGAGGAGAAAGAAAAATACTTCCTTGAGTTAGCTAAACAAGGGGCCAAGTTACCCCGAGACTATCAAGTTGAAACACTCATAGCTAAGGAAGAAGAAACTAAGACTGCAAAGTTGCAAAATATGGTTCGAGAAATGCAAGATCAAATTAGTCAACTTGCGAGGAATAAAGACAAACCCGCTCAACAATTTATGATGGAAAGTATTTGTCCTTTCCCTTTTGACAGAAGTCTTCATATGCCACCTTTTCCCAGAGGTGTGGAACTCCCTAAATATGACAAATACATGGGTGCAACTGATCCCCAAGATCACTTAAGGGAGTTTGGCACATTGTCTATGGAATTTATGCATGATCAAACCTATCTTATGCACTTGTTTCCTCGTAGTTTGGGTGGACCAGCCATGGAATGGTTCTCTAGATTGCCTACTAGTATTAAGAATTTTGATGAAATGGCTAATCTTTTTCTCCAGTACTACTTGCATAATATTCAGCATCCAGTCAACATACAGGATCTTTGCAACTTAAAGCAGTGACAAGGAGAATCTTTCCTAACATTTCTCCAAAGGTGGAGACAATTATGTACGAAGTGTCCTCACAAGCTACTAGAGTCTGAGAGACTCAACATTTTCTTGGACAATCCTATCCCAAACTTCAAATACCAAGTGCAATTATAAGGTCCTCTTACTTTTGATAGTATGATCAAACAAGCAATGCGAATAGAAGCCTTTATGATCAAGAAGGGAGAATTTTGAATAAGGACAATAAACAAGGATTCTCCACAAACAAGGATAAAGGAAAGACTGTCAATAAGAATAGAGATGTAGTAAATGACGGAGTGGTGGACAATGTTACCGTGAAGCCTTCAAAGCCTACTTTTAATCTTACTTCTAGTATACAAGTAGCTAAGGCTGTCAAGAAGACCACAATGGATAATCAAAAAACTTAAAGATTTGCTAGGAACAAACCTTGGGCCTCTTGACCCAAATGTGAATTCACCTCTTTGGGAGAGCCCCTTGATTTGGTCTATAAAACTCTTATAGAGAATCAAGTTCTTACTCCTTTGGAAAAGTGTACTTATGACCCACAACCATGACCTCATTGGTGGAATGATAATGCTTATTGTGACTATCACCAAAACATTGGTCATAAGACTTCTACTTGTCTCCAACTGAAGCATAAAATTCAAGATCTCATTGATAATGGTGACATCCTTATGGAGAACCATAATAAGAATTCAGACCATCAAGATTTTAAGGATCCCTTCCCTCCTCATGAGAAGGGTGAGTCTTCAAATGCCAAGAATACCAATGCTAAAGTAAATTAAATGTACACTAATAATGATAATGTTATTGGTATGATCAAACTTGTCGAGATAGAGTATTGTGACATGATCACTTCTAAAGGGAACGACGATGCTCCCAAATCTAAGACTCCTTTTATCTTGCATAGTTCTACGTCTTGTTCATCTGAATTTGAAAAATCTCCAAGACTGTGCTAATGTTGTCACTCAATCATGAGGAAGAGTTGTTTTGAAAGGTCTCAATACTTCTACATCCATTCCAAAGAAAATAGTGGATAAGAGACCTAATACTTCCACATCCACTCTGAAGCAAATTAAGGATAAGACTGCTATTGGCCCTGCCAACAAGAACATGAAATCTATTCCTATAGCTAGCTTGGCTAGTTATATCATCTTAGATCAACTCCAACCAACCAATGCTCAGATTACCATTTTTGAGTTATTGAAGATCTCACCTACTCACAAGCAGATTTTGGATAAGGCCCTTGTCGAGGCAAATGTTCCCAAGGATCTCGATCTTAACCAGTTCTAGTCTATGGTGGGTCATTTGACTTTGCCTCACTATCTATCCTTCTCTAAGAAGATTATCACTCTTTGAGTCACCTGCATAACGTTCCCTTGCATATAGAGGTCATGATAGGCCCTAAACACGTCCCCCAAGTGCTCATAGACAATGGTGCTAGTCTTAATATTTGTTTCGCTAAACTGCTCACTTAGCTAGGTTATGATGAGAATTGTATAGACCCTTGCAAAAAGATTACCATCAAAGCTTATGATGAGGAAGAACGCAAGTCCCAAGGCTTAGCTATGTTCCAAGCTATCAGCGTAGGTCCTGTTGAGAGAGATGTTACTTTCCAAGTGCTTGATATTCCTCTTGCCTACAATATCTTGTTGGGTAGGCCTTGGATTCATGAGATGCCAGTTGTTCCATCCATGTACCATCAATGCATTAAGTTTCTATTCCATGGGGTGGAAGTCATTGTGCCTGCTAATACCAATTTCTCTTGCAACACTCTTGCGCAATCTATAGATAGCTTTGTTTCGGCAAATAGAGAATCCACTAAGTTTTATGATGCTAAGCTGAAGGAAATGGAACAAACTTTAAGACTTAAGGATACAGGCATGGGAGAATACTGAATGGAACCTGTGCTATCACTGGATGCTCTACCTTTGTCTCCATGCTCTTATGGGAGACCATCTAAGAATAACAAATTTTTTAATGCTCCTCCTCAAATAGTCTATGATGGCACCTTTGTAAGGGCCTCTACGCCTTTAGAAGATGAGGATGAAGAGAGAGCTATCAGAACTTTGTGTCAGCTCCCTTTCATTTGGGGACCAAGAAATTTGTGTCAGCTCCTAAGCCTGAACCTAAACCTGAACAAGAAATTGAAGATGCCACTCTAGAAGTGAATCTAGAGGCTAGCTGTGATGAAGATACATTCCCATACCCTATTCCTCCAGATCTTGCGGCACTCTTTGCAAAACCTGATGATCCTATCATACATGTCCATATGTTAGAGATAGATACTAATACTGATAATGACTCTGATAAAACTTCTTCAGTGTATCAATTCACATATGAGGAATGGAAAGAAACACTAAATGATGATCCTAATTTTCAAGGTGAATGATATAGGCCACCACATTTTCAAAAGTACTTTGAACAAGAACAAATTTAGCAAGCTATTAATGCCACAAGGGATAATAATGAGTCTAGTGATGCTGCTAATGAAATTCCCACATCAATTACTAACTCACATGAATATGAGTTTGACTCTTTTTCTGATGCTACTTATGATGTAGACATAGATATTGTTCACATATATGAAAGACTCCTTGAAGTAGGTGAAGGGTCTAGCGCTAGGCCGCACAAATTAGACACCACTAATGTTAACATGACCTCTACTTCTGACATAAGGTCTTATAAGGATTCAGACACTCCTTTGGATGAGATCGCTCTAGGTCTTGACTTGTTTATCAACACTTTTGAGGGTTATACCATGAACACAATTGAACCAGTCACTACGCCCCTTTCACTCCATCATCCCGGTCTGATAAACTGGAACTCCCCTTCTGAATCCAATGAAGTCCTAACATTCTAGAATGATTATGATCTAGCTTGTTACCTCCATGCCATTGAACCTATGATGTCCTCCACTAGCGAAAGTAGTGTCAGCATGACAGAGGCAAATATCAAGTATCTTAGTCAAAAAATTAAAAGAAGAAAAAATAGATGCTCTGATGGTGAAAACCACTTTGTGGCAGTATCAGAGCCAAAAATAGTAAAAATAAAAGAAGTATCCTAGGGTGAGAACCTCTCTGAGGTGCCCAAGGATGAGATACTTGATATGCTTCTGAGCCACTTTCAAGAGAGGTCATCAGTATTGATTGAGCCGACACAGCTAGTAAACTTGGGTACAGAGGCTGCTCCATAGATTATTCAGCTAACACAATCATTGTCTGCTAAAGAAAAAGAAGAGTTCATGAGCTTCTTTCAGAAAAAGAAAATAAACCTTGCATGGACCTACTCTGACATGCCTAGAATAGACCCTAATCTAATCATGCATCATTTTTCCATTGCACCAGGAATCAAACCTTTTAAACAAAAGTTGTGAAAGATGCATCCACATGTAGCACTTTTGGTAAAAGTAGAGCTAGAAAAGCTTCTTAAGGTTGGTTTCATAAGAACTATTGATTATACAAAATGGATTTCAAACATTGTTCCAGTCACTAAACATGATAAATCCATTTGTGTGTGTACAGATTTCAGAGATCTCAATAAGGCATGTCCAAAAGATGACTTCCCACTGCCTAATATTGATATGATAGTAGACATGACAATAGGATATGAGATGTATTCCTTGATGGATGGCTTTTCTGGCTATAATCAAATAAAAATTGCACCAGAAGATCAAGAAAAGACTTCTTTTACATGTTCCAAGGGCACCTTTTGCTAGAATGTCATGCCTTTTGGGCTTAAGAATGCTGGAGCAACATACCAGAGAGTTGTTACTACTATTTTCCATGATATGATGGATAAAACAATGGAGGATTATGTGGATGATACTTTAGCCAAAATCATGTAGCGAAGAACTCATCTCACAAATTTGGGTTCCATCCTTGACCGCATGGAACAATTTAGTCTCAAACTTAATCCAAAGAAATGTGCTTTCAGTGTTACTTCTGGGAAACTCTTGGGTTATATCATTTCAGCTAAAGGCATAGAAGTGGATCCTGAAAAGGTGCAAGCTATTATGGACATGCCTCCACCCAAGAATATTAGTGAAATGAGAGGATTACAAGGAAGGCTACAATCTATATGACGCTTCATTTCATAGTTGGCTGACAAGTCACAACCATTTACTAAAACTTTGCATAAGAATGTGACCTATGAACGGAATGAGGAATGTGACAAGGGACTTACTCAAATAAAATGGTATCTTGCTAATCCACCAATACTGATGCCTCCTATTCATGGGAAGCCTCTTATACTGTACATCTCAGCAACAAACACATCTTTGGGTGCTCTCCTAGCTCAAGAAGATCAAAACAACAAAGAGAGAGCCATATACTATATCAACAAAACATTGGTTTCCTATGAAATGAATTATTTTGTCATTGAGAAAGCTTGTTTAGCAGTGGTATTTGCTTCTCAAAATTTGTGGCATTAGATGCTAGCTCACACCACAAGGCTTATTGCAAAAATTGATCCACTAAAGTGCCTACTAAGCAAGGCTTCCCTCACGGGTAGATTAACGAAATGGGTGATGACACTTAGTGACTTTGACATTGAGTATGGGGAGAGAAAAGCTATTAAGGGACAAGAAATTGCTGATCAGCTGGCAGAAGCTCCTTTGAAAGGTCACCAACCTTTGAGTATTGAATTCCCAGATGAATCCATCATGCTTCTCACACATCAATCTTGGAGCATGTTCTTTGATGGATCATTCACTTAGCAAGGATCTGGAGTAGGCATTCTATTTGTTACACGTCAAAGATACTCATTGCCAAAAGCATATAAAATGTTGTTTCCTTGCATAAACAACATAGTTGAATATGAAGCTCTCATTAATGGAATGAAGATAGCCCTTGAATGGTGTGTGGATGAGCTCAAGGTCTTTGGAGACTCTCAGTTGATCATCAACCAAGTCAACGATGTCTACCAAACTAAAGATGACAAACTAGTACCATACAAAAGAATGGTGGATGATCTCAAATAGTACTTTTCACACATTTCTTTCTAGTAGATTCCAAGGGCAGACAATAAAGTAGCTAATGCTATGGCCACTCTTGCTTCAATGTTACAAATGCTGGAAAATGACTTCAAACACAAATTCTTGGTGGAGGCATTACACTACCCTGCCTATGATATTCCTAAATCTAGGATTATCTATTCAGTCATTAGACATGATTCATCCTACTACCACCATATCTTTTCCTACCTTCATGACCAGATCATTCCAGACACCTATACCGAAAATGAAAAGCGTCACCTAATTCATATGGCTTCAAAGTATGTCCTCATAGCAAATGAATTGTATAGATGGGGTCTAGATGGTACCCTCCTTAGGTGTTTAGAACCTGATGAGTCCAAACATGTGCTAGCTAAGGTACACGAAGGTATCTATGGCTCTCATTCTAGTGGTATGACGTTAGCCTGGAAACTTATTAGAGCTGGTTATTAATGGCTGGACATGGAAAAAGAAGCTGTTCAATATGCCAAGACTTGCAAACAATGCCAATTTCATGGGAATCCGATTCATGCTCCTACTAATGAGCTTAGTCCTCTCATCAATTTCTAGCCATTTCAACAATGGGCTTTTGACTTGGTCGGTCAAATACATCCTTCTTCTTCAAGAGGGAACAAGTTTATCATCACAGCTACTGATTACTTTACCAAGTGGGTTGAGGCAGTGCCTCTAGCTGTAGTTCATGACAAGACTATTTCTATGTTCATACTGAACTATATCATTTGCAGATATGGTATACCCTCATCTATTATCACTGACAATAGGGTACAATTCAAAAATAAGGACCTAATAGACTTATGCACCAAATTTAGAATTATTTAGCATTGGTCATCTATCTATTATCCTTAGGGTAATGGACAAGCAGAGGCTTCTAATAAGACAATTCTAAAAATCTTGCACCGAATAGTTCATAAATCTGGTAGAGATTGGTATCTCCAGATTAATCCAACTTTGTGGGCCTATAGAACAAGTATCCAAAATCCAATGGGGGCCACTCCCTTCACCTTGGTTTATGGAGAAAAGGTCGTATTACCTATTGAGGTCAAGATTCCAACATTGTGAATCTCTTTGAGGGGCCTCATCACTGATGAAGAAAATAGAATATCCCAGCTTCAAGAGCTTGAGTTACTTGATGAATGTCAGAAGGTGGCGTTCAATCATCTAAGAGCATACCTAAAGAGGATGTCTAAAGCTTACAATAAGAAAGTCAAACAAAGAGAATTCCAAGTGGGTGATCTCGTCCTGAGAGAGAGCCCCAAAAATCAATAGCGACGAGTTCATAAAGGGAAATTTGAACCAAACTGGCTTGGTTCGTACATCATTATTGCAACATTTGGGTCTGGCACTTATCGACTCTCCACCACTGAAGGAGAATAGCTCAAAGAGCTTATCAACACTCTTCACTTGAAGAAATTCTATAGCTGAGGCATTCTCTGTGTGCTCATGTACATACTCATTGATCCTAAAAAACTCCAAAAAATGATATATTGCAAAAAATCCTAAAAATTGCAAAATGTCCTAAAAAATGATCATCTTAGTGAAAACCTAGTAAATAGGTGCTTTGATGTATCTATTATCTTGGTGAAAACCTAGTAAATAGACGCCTTGATAATAATAAAAAAAATTCAAAATTGAAAAAATACAAAAAAAGTCAAAAAGATCAAAAATACAAAAAAAAAAGAAATATTCAAAAATACAAAAAAATAATAAAAAAGAGAAAAGTACAACAAAATTGAAAAAGAAGAAAATGTGTCATTGATGAAAACTTGGTAAACAAGTGTCATGGTAGCAAAAATAGAATCTTTGCCAAGATAGTGAAAACCTGGTAAACAGGCACCTCCTTTTTCCTGAAGCTACATCTAATCGCAGCATCACTTGGCTTTTAGCTTCCTGCTTTAGTTCGCTTTTCCCATTTTCCTGCTTTAGTTTGTTTCCTTCTTTTAGTTCACTTCATACTTTAGTTTGCTAGCTCATGCTCTTGCTTTCAGTTGTCTTTGAGATTTTCCTTGACTCTTCATGGATTGGAACTGGTTCATACTTGGGGGCATCTTCCTGGTTTAGGGGGCATTGTCCTATTGCTTTCGAAAGTTTTGTTGGTGCATCAGTCACCAACGATTCCTGCTATGTCTGCCTGCTGATGCCTAGCTACTTTTGAGATTTATCTCCTTGAGGATCTCTCATGTATCAGTCGTCAGTGGTTCTCACTATGCCTGCCTATTGATACTTAACTCTCGTTTGAACCTCTCTCTTTTAGGATCTCCTCCTTACACAAGTCACCAGTGGTTCTCATTGCATCTGCCTGCTGATGTTTCGATCATGTTTTATTCTCTTTCAAGAATCTTCCTTGTATCAGTCACCAATGGTTCTCACTGCATTCGCCTGCTGATACTTGGTCCATATTCTAATATCTTCTTGAGACTTCATCTCTCATGATGGTCACTAGTGGTTCTCACTACGTCTTCCTGTTGTCGCTATCCCGTCGAGACTTTGAATGTTGTACGCTTCCGATTTAACTTCAATCCACTTGAACACAAACTGAAACTGAAACTAAAAATTGAGTTTGTGTTCCTTTGAAGCATGCTAAGCTTTTCATTTTCTTGTTTATTTGTTTTCTTTATCATTTCTCCTCGAGAAAATCTAAGATGTCTTTTTGACTGAGAAATGCGAAGACTGGGGGCATGATCTTTCCTTTGCTTTCTATTTTCTGGTTTAGTTCCAATGATCCAATGAATTCATATAAGAGGGGTGTCCATTTGTAAGATCCTTCATCTCATATTGAATGGCCATGCGTACCTTGACTCCTTTTATATGAATGCTTTGGTGAGGTTGGTTCTTTTCCTTGTCTGTTTTGAGTGACTTCTTTCTGCTACAAGTAAAATTACTAACGCTCATCCTACTAAGTGAATGTAAGGGTCACTGTGAGCACTCTTTGGCAAAAGAAGGAACTCTCATTTGTTTGGTGTGTTTGTTCGCAAGCAACATTCGGGTCATTCTAGCAATTGTGCTTTGATGCTTATGTTAACTTGCTAAATTAAAAGGAATAGGTGTTCAGGTCATTTTGGCTTCTTGTGTCTTAATTCTTACACCTTATTCCAACAAATCTAAGACTTATGTCATATTCATATTCTCATAATTGTAATGTTAGTGAGGATTTTATGGCATCTCGTGATCATCCCGTGCTTAAATGAACTCGATGATGATAAATACGGTGAGTCCAACAACCAAGTCCTAGGGTTTGCATTTTCATTCTAGGCTTGCATTTTTAGGTTAAGCTTGCATTTGAGATGATATCTTGGTGCTCTCTTGATTGCTTTCTATTCATCAAAGGTTCTCATCTTTTGTCCCAGTTCCATCTTGGTTGCACAAGTGTCCAGTCCTCGATCTTGATCTTTGAAACATTTTTATTTTGATTAGTACTTGTCATATATTGTGACAATCCTACATGAGATGATTAGTATCATATACATTACATATTCATTGCATTTTCATTTCATTTTCATTTGCATCTTCATTTACATGTGCATCCACTATAAGCATCACTCAAATCATACATTACACATATGCATACATTCTATCTATCTATCACTACATTTCACATTGCATCATCATAAAAATAAACATGTGCATATTCATATTCATAAAAGGAAGCATGTGCATTCCATACATTTCTATCCATACATCTAAGCATATAGAAACATCTCATAAACATCAATATCAAAGCAATATAACAACAAGTATGAAGATATCAAACTGTTGATCTCATATATATATATATATATATATATATATATATATATATATAACAATGTCGTGTACAAAAGAAGGTGCTACTCGAGCACAGTATCAAAAATGGGCTACAATGTACAAGTATATTAAAATGTGCTAGCTAGGTCCCACACCACCTGAAGGAGGTGGTGGCAATGGTCTCTGTGGAAGAGGCATCAGCTGCTGTGGAGGTGCCTGATGTGGTGGTGCCTATGGAGGTGCTGGTGGGTACCTGTAAAGCTCCAACATAATCAGCAAAGGGTGGTACCTACTCTGATAGATTTGGAATGACCCCATAGTAAGTTGCATAGTAATATGATACTTGAGTAGCCTCGTATCTCATCTCAATCCTCGATCATGCTAGCTCCTCCCGTAGTTTCTTGATCTTAGGGTCCCTGTCAGCTACCCAGGTCTCCTCTCTGATGACTTGAGTGTGATAGTCATCACGCTCCCGCTGGACCTGTCGCACTCTCTCATGACTCTTCCTAAGAGCCTCCTACAGCTATGGTGTACCTACTCCTACTGGAATATTAGGCATATCAGTATCATCATCAGGTGCCTACTATGATTTATCACCTGTCTGCTACCTAGTAGACCTCTGATGGGCACCACTACTCCTAGCTCCTGCATCTAAGCCCATATTCCTAGTAGGGATGCTAGTCTGTCTTGCTCATGGTCTCAACACTCTCTAGTGCTATTGTCCCTGTTGTGCAACCTACTACTATGTAGGCTGCTGAACTAGTGGCTGTTGAGCTAGTGGTTGTTGATCTGGCACCTGCTGCTATTACGCGGGCTGCTATTTTGCTCCCATACCAATAGGATCCATGAATCTTAGATGAGGACGTGCAATCAATTGGTCCCTATATGCAGGCGTCACCCCTACATTGGGGGTATCCACCATATAATCCCATCATGCAATAGGAATGTGTGCCTTTATCGCACATCACCCTGGATCGAGTCTCGCGTGCCACCCCTTCTTCTCCTCATTGGAGAAGCAGGCATAGGGGTAGTACTCATGTGATATGTCCTACTACCTACCAAATTGGCACAGGATGTGTGTAATAAGAAATCTCTCAATAATGGTGACACTCCATCCAATCAGTGGATGAGATACAAACATGAAGGAAAGCTCTCTCCGAGCATCATCCCAGGGCTCAGTGGAAACCCAAGGTCTCCAAACTATAGCTACCATGTCATCTAGCTATCCTCTCCACTACTCTGTCTTACCCAGTAGAGGCTGGGTCATCAGGTCTACGTACCTATAAATATAAGGCTCTAGCACCTATCATGTATCATGGAAAATAGGCCTGCAAATGGGGAGATGATCCCAGGCCCAGATCTATAAGACAAAGACACTTGCCACCATTTTCCTCGCACTATAATATACTATCTCATGCATCTCATGATACATGTGGGCTAGCATGCACTCACCCCATTCAAACCTGAGAACCGGCCTCTCCAACATCCTCCGCAGCATCATACCCCAGCCGCACTCTAGACCATGCTGACCTCAATTTGGAACAAGGTAGCAGCTCAGAAACATAGCAAGAACAATGGAAAATGGATGAGTGTCGCCATGCCTACTGATCAAATCATCCCAGGAGATAGCCTAGCCCATCACTAGATCATCTTTGAAGATCATCCTCAAGGCTACTGTACCTTGTTGCGGTTGTGTCTTGTACTCTACTCGAGCACCATGGACAGGTATCCACATAATCCTGTATATGTCCTTGGGAGTCACAATCATCTCCCCCATCGAAAAGTGTAAAGTGTTCATCTTTGAATGGAAATGGTCTATGAGTGCACCAAGAAGACCGTGATTTACTTGAATCTCAAGTAAATCATGCAAGAATCCCAAATCGAGTCCCTCAATGTGAGCACTCTCTACATCTGTTAGACTTTGCACTAATGTGGTAATAACAAGATGGTGTGTCCTAAAGGAAACATCCGAGAAGTCAACCTGCAAAGCAAGCGATGACATCAGATCAGTATCTCGACATGATGGTTTTCAACACAACAACAACAAATGCAGCAAGCAATCTACCCTAGATATGACTCTACGATGCTCTACTTGGCTGATTTTATGCTAATTTGACAAATTTTGACCAAAAGAATTCAAACTCTGCAACAGCTTTTCACGCGAGGAAACTATTTCCTCATGCGAGACAGGAATTGACCTTGCACGAACTGAAGAAATCTCGCACGAGACTAGGTTTCAACTCACGCAAGCTGAAAGACAGAGCCCGCACGAAGAAGACCTAATTCATGTGAGGAAAATACTTCCTTGCATGAGGGGAGACCTAGGTTGGCACAAGGAAACTACTTCCTCACATGAGATTGGTAGAACATGACCTAAAAGTTGCTAAATCTACCCTAAATTGACCTAAAAAGTGGTACAAATTGAAATGCAAGGAGGTTTATCGACTACTTACAGGTGCATCATACTTTGTTGGGTGGGTGTGTCATCAGGAGTGCTCAAATTGATGTGTATGCAGTAGAAGACCCTCCATTTCTCTCTCAGAGCTCAAAATCACAAGGAGACGAAGGTGAATAATGAATTGAAAATGACCCCTCCAGGCCTTATATAGCTTTTTTACCTAATTTTCAAAAGTGCTCCGTTTTGTGCAAAAATTGCACCCTTGGCTAAATCGACTTCTCTGAATCCATTTTCAGGATTGAAATCAAAATCTGACATCTCTAGATAGCTCAAAATTGCATTTTAAATTTTGGGACCCTTTGGGATCAAACGCTTGTGCAGTCAGCCTTCTAGCGTCATCTTCCTGCCAGACTCTCATCTTTGAATCACATTCTCAAGATCTTTTCTCTTTTCATCAAAGTCAACTCTATTCAACCATGGTCAACCATGGTCAAACTTGGTCAACAAGAACTCTGCTTTGCTCTGATTTGCTTCTACAGCTTCTCAAATCTAGTCTAATTGCTTTTTCTTTGCAACCTCTTGTTGTCAATCATCCTTCTGATATGTCATCTTTTGATTTCGCTCCTGAGGGGGTAGGATGATTACATCATTTGAATCTTATCGAATCAATCTAATCTGAATCATCAATTCTCATTGCTAGAGGCATCTTCGTGCCTTGCATCTAGTTATCTAGTCATCTATCTTTTAGGTATCTAAGCAATCTAACTCGGATCTTTTCAGAGGATCAAGCTTCGTTCTGGAGATGGTTCTTGAAATCTTTTAGGTATTGGGGCAATCTAACCCTAATTCCTAGGAGTCAAGTTTCATTCTGGAGATGGCTCTTGAAATCTCTTTTAGACCATTATCTGAGCAATCTAACCCAGGTCTCGGAGGGATGGGCTTTGTATTGGGGCAATCTAACCCTGATTCTAGAGACAGTCCTAAGTTTGCATCTGAATCTCATTCTCAGGATTGGGGCAATCTAACCCCGATTCTCATCCTCTCAAGACCGTTGTCTTCGCAATCTAACTTGGACTTTGAAAAATCATGCTTTGATCTGTTCGGTGTCTTGGCAACCTAACCTAGATTTTTGAATTTCTCATCATCTGTCACTTCAAACTATTCTTTGAATCAATGCGCTGTTGGCACATCAATTCAAAGACAGGCAAATGTACTACCCCAAAATTGGCACCTATTAATTTCAATCAATTTTGGTGCATTGTCATCAATTTTACATCTCCAAAGTCCTAGTTTCCTAGGCAATTTTCTCTCTCCTACCTAACTTAATTCAACTTGATGTCAATTGCAAAAACCCTAAATTGCATTAATCAAATATTAAAATTAATTCCTAAAGTCTTCAACTTTTATTAGCTAAATTACCCCTATGATAAATTAATTTAATTCTAAAGTCCTAAGTGCTTGGAATTAAATTAAAACCCACCCCATTTGGCTAATATACATGAAAAGGAATTAATAATTACTTGTTATTCGAATGGACACTCATTTGTGAATTAATAATTCACAATATTCGAAAGGTCACCCTATGTGGCATTTTCCATTCTTTTAATTAAGTAATTTATGCATTTTTGTCTCAAATGGGAATGAAGAGTTAGGAGTTTCAAATCAAGAACCCCTTCATTATCTTCCCAAGCTTGTCTATTTAATGAACCGTCATTTCTTCATTCAAAGGGAGCAATTTTTTAGAGTAATTAAACTATAGTATTTTTCTGTCTCAAATTTCATTAATTCAAAGCTTTTATTGCATTTTAGTATAATTTTCATTTAGTCTAATATTGCATTTTCTTTATAGTTATTTTACTTATTTTCTCATAGCTTAATCTCATATCTCATTTTGAATTCTCTAGAATTAAATTGCACTTCATATTTCTTTCAAGCTCTTAGTATAATTGCATCTTCATTCTCAGTTTTAATTGTATATCCATCCTAGCTCAATTTCATTTTATTCAATCTTCATGCTTTCAAATCCTCCATTGTAGAACTGGTCTTATGGTTGTTGGCTCTCATTCTGAGAGTAATTAGACACCCTATCTACATAGGCGGCAATAGGTCACTTCACCACAGATTTTGGATTGAGTAATTCATACTCTCTCTCATCATTCGATCATGTGAGTAATGACTATGTTGCATGTGTAGTTGGATTAGAGGTCCACATTTGACTATATACATGACCATTGTTGGGGAGAACAGAGATGAGGTTGGATTCATGCAGGATAAGATTGATAGCATGAAGACCACTCTCAAGAAGATCATGATGGATACCAACCAGTTTATGGGGACTGTGATTGATTGCATTAGTAACATCAAGCAAGAGTTAAATTTTGGTTTAAAATTGATGATACCAATGATGACAAGGATTTGTCTAGACCTAGAAAATGCACCAGATCGTCAAAGAAGAAGAAGATCCGGGAGAGGATTCTGGAGCTTTCGGACCTCAATGTGGCCATTACCAAAATGTCCAAGGCTAAAAAATTATATGGATGCAACTTTGCTTGAGTATGCCTAGTTTATTTATTTTCTATTTTTTTCTTTCTCTGTCTTTGTCGTTGGGTTTTGTTTTTTGTTTACCGGTTATAGGATGGTTTTTTTTACTTAGGTCAAGTCTGTTGGTGGGCTGGTTTTCTGAGCCCTATTTTACTTGGGTGGTTTTAATGACTTATCTTTTGTAACTATGTTGTAAGGGGTTTTAGGTCCCCAGTTAAAACCTATTTTTACCAATAATCAAAAACATGAATTCAACATTCTAGGATCCTTTGACCAAAGATGACCAAGTGGTTCATAGATGCCAAATCTTGGCACTAGGTCTTACAATTGGATCTTATTGTAAAACTTAAATGATCTATTGGACATATCCTATGGAGATGACCTAGGACATGTATTTTATCTCGTTCAAGGAGTTAGGGCTCCAGCAACAAGAACTAGATCAAATTATAAAGAAATTGACTTGGGAAATGGTTCCTATATTGACTAAGAAGAATATAATTGAAACAAAGTGGGTATTCTAGAATAAGCTAGATGAACATGGATACATAATGAGGAATACAGAAAGATTAGTTTGGAAAGGTTACACAGAGGTAGAGGTAATTGAATTTCAAAAAACTTATGCTCTTGTGGAAAGAATGGAAGCAATCAAATTTATTTTATCTTTTTAAGCACAAAAAAACTTCAAGCTGTATTAGATGGATGTGAAATCTACATTTTTAAATGCAGACTTAAAAGAAGATGTATACATAGAGAAACTAGAAGGTTTCCAGTTGTCAGATGATCTAGATATGGTTTGCAAATTAAAAACTACATTACATGGATTGAAACAAGCTCCCAATGCTTGGTATGCTAGGCTTGACATATATTTGTTAGATAAATTATTTCCAAAAGGTAGTTTTGATAGTAATCTCTATATTAAAAATTATTTCCAAAAGGTAGTTTTGATAGTAATCTCTATATTAAAGTTGAATCAAATAATATCTTGATTTTTTTGGTTAATGTGGATGATATAATTTTTTGAGGAAATGATGGTATCTATAATAAATTTGTTGATGAGATGCAAAATGAGTTTGAAATATCTATGATTAGGGAAATAATTTGTTTCTTAGTCTTATAAGTCAATTAGAAAAGTGAAGGTATCTTTATTTTGTAGTAAAAATGTGTCAAATCTATGTTGAAGAAGTTTGGAATGGAAACAGTATGCAATCCTATGGTTATTGTCTATAAACTAATAAAAGATGATGAATCTCCTAAGATTGATGAGAGAAAATATAGATCAATGATCAATGGACTATTATACCTAACTACTAGTCTAGACTGGATATCTTGCATGATGTTTCTCATGTAGCCAAATTCAATAAGATCCCAGAGAAACACATGTTGTTTCTATGGAAATATTTTTTAGGTGTCTAAAAGGCATAGAAGATTTTGGACTCTGGTATCCTAGAAAATAAGACTCCACTTTAACATCTTACACCAAGCAGATTGGGTTGGATGTGTAGATGAAAAGAAAAGTAATAGTGGAGGTGCATCATTTCTTTGATCATGATTAGTCACTTGGTCAAGTAATAAACAAGATTCAATATCCTTATCTATTGATGAAGTTGAATATATTGTTGTTATCTCTTATAGTAAATAGATATTATGGACCAAATAGATATTGAATATATATTATGTGGCAATAATAGTGTAATAAATATCTCAAAAAAATGGTACTACATTCAAGGAATAAACATATTTCAATCTGATACCACTCGTTAAGAGAAATTTTTTTGAAGAATGAGATAAAGCTTGACTATGTTCCTATAAAAGATAAAATTGTTGATATTTTTATGAAAAAACCATCTAAGGATAATTTTGAATATCACAGGGAGAAGATGGGGTGACTTCCCATCCTTATTACTAGAGCTAAATGCATATTGATGTGCATTAGTCTAGTAAAATTCAAGTATATTTTTTTGTTAGGATTAATGATGGTGGATATCTCATAGGGGGAGCTACGTACAAATGTGAGATGACATGTATATCTTAGGGGGAGTTGAGTCAAATGGGTATTTGAGATTCGGTATTTTTATTGATGTCAAATGGGTAGATTAAGTGACAACTGAGGAAGAGAACTTGATTATTGTTGTTGATGATGTGTTGCCATCAATGACAAAGGGGGAGATTGTTGTAGTATTGAGAAGAACAAGTTAGTTTGGATATATGATGAGTTGGTATGTTTATTTGGTTTGGTTGTCATTGATGGCAATACATTGTTTTTTATATAAAAAGCAACAAGAGGGTGCTAGCCCGTGGATCAGGGAAGACTAAGAGCACATTAAATGCACATTAACAGCACTAGCTTCATAGCAGATAATCAGTAGAGTAACAATATCTAGTCTATCTCTATCAAAAAAGGTTGTAGATCCTTATCAAAAATAGCGATCACGGGTTATAGTTTAACCAAAAAGCCTTGAACATAATAATTATAAACTACCTCACGAGGATAAACCAAAGTCTTAAATTCTTAACCACATAATAGAAAAACACAAAATAAAACCTGGGACCCATGGGCCCGGAAAAAGACAACATCAACATGGCACCAAAAATAGCTAGGTCCTCTCTCCCAACTACTTGGACATTAAGGTGGTGGCCCATTCTTCCTACAAAAATAGGAAGAGGTTCCTGTTGTTCTCATTAGCTTCCAGCTTACCACCAGCAATCTTTTCCTACACATTACGCAAAGTCACTACCGATGCGTGCATCACTTTAAGGGAAAAATTATTGGAGTCAGTGATACGGGCCTTGATTTCCTTCATATCCTACTTGAGACTGAGGATCTCATTGTCCAACTCAGTGAATTTCTACTTGAGGGATCCTTTGAACCTACCATTCTTAGCCACAACCATGGTAGCATGCTCAGTGCGGGGGGAGTTAACCTGATGTGTGTGGGGAGAAGGAGGGGTCGGGGTATTTCTATGATGGATTTCATTCACCATGGGTGGGGGAATCATAGGACGAGGGCTGGAAGACCTGGGGGGCTCAGATGCTCAGTTGAGGAGCCCTTATTCGACCTAGAGGAGCCAGAGGTATCCATATCCTCTGAAAGTGCCATGTCCTCAGAGGTCATTTCCTTGAGTCATCTTTTACATTTTTCTTTAGAAATTATGTTGGAGCACCAGACGGTATCACCCATTTCAATATCTGACCCCAACTGACTGCCCAACTTTTTCATTTTCTTAAGCGTCTTCCCAACCTCGGAAGTGCTATCATCCACCATATTATATTTTTCTTCCAGGGATTCAAAAACATGGGACTCCTCTAATTCCTCAGACCTTTTCAAGGGGTTTAGCACAAACCTCTTGTGACCCTTTCCATCATGGGGGAGAAGGTTAGGCTCCTGGTTGGACTAGGAGGCAGATTGAGAGGAGTTGTTAGCTCCTCAAGGACTAACATCCAAGGTGATTTTAGTTATAATTAGGGGTGATTGAGGCAGGGGGAAAATGGCTTTGTGGAACTTGAACAAACAAAGTAAAAGGCCTTGGTACAGGATGGGAATCGACTTCTCTAGGTTTTTGTTCTCCTTAAGGTCTAGAATGTTCCTTTCCAATGAGTGGAGGAGGTAGAATGAAATAGAAATAAGGTCTCTATTTCTAATATGATTAAGGAACGAAAAATGATAGTAGTAAAGGATAGTAAATTTTCCCTCTAAAGTGAAATACTTCATGATAATATGACAAACCTTAGGCTAGAAATCGGGAAGCAGATCATGGTTGAAACCCCCAAAATTTTTCACAGGGATTTCTCCAGGCCTGAAGAATTGGTTGAGACTGGTCACGTCCAGCATTCAGCTGGTTTTCCTATATTTCCTTCCCTCTGTCGAGAGCCCCATCATTTTTCCAATGACTTCTTCATTGAATTGGAAGTGGATGCCCCCAACAGACACCTTTCTATTGTTCCATGATGACACAAATTGATTAGAAATTTGTTCATCATGGCCTCCCTTCATTCTTTCCATAAAACCCCAAATGCCACTATCTTTGCAGTAGTGAATAACTAGAGGATCAGAACTGAACTCCTCTTTGATTTTGTCAGGTTCAATAAGCATTTTATTTCCACCCATCTCGAATGGACTGGTATCCACAATGGTCACCTTCTGAAATTTGCAGAGCCGAGCTTTGCAGGCAAGGGCATAAAATAGGACTTTTCCAATTAACTGCTTTGCACAAATTTTTCTCATAAAAGGCATGGGCTAGGCGGTCTTTGGGGAAATGGGCCCTGTACAATGAAATCCATCATATCTTGAGGCATAATAATTAGAAGTTAAGCCATTTTTTCCATTAATGTCCTTGGTAGTCGAAATGACATGTTGATGCGGACAACCTCCATTCCACATGTAATCTCTCAATAGGCAATTATGGGCCTTTATTAAATTTTGTGCATACACTCATAAAAATTATTATCATCACATTAAGCTAGCACAGAAGCTTGGTGGGGCCCTCAAAAATTCTATCGCCAATGCATCCCATTTTAAACATTACCGATGTTGTGTTTTTCACGCCCGATTAGCCGTTGGGTCTCCTTTGGCAGTGCACTAATATCCTCCCAACTAACCACCCTAGTTTGGTTGAGCCTAATACCAGCCATAGAATCAGCCACTGAGTTACCTTCCCTATAGATATAGGAAGTGATAGTGTTCTCAAAGTTGTTGAGAAGATCCAAAATTTCCACTATGATGTTGATCACCTACCACCCTGCATTCGACCTTTGGTTAATAGCCTCCATAATTACTTCAGAGTCTCCCTCGATCATCAACATCCGGATATTCTTAGAGATGGAAAATTGTATACCCCATAGAAGAGTCATTCCTTTAGCTTGGTTAACAGTACTAAATCTGAGTGGCCCAGCATAAGCTAAAAGGCAAGAACCATTGCGGTCCCATAGCACTCCACCCTCCCCCCCCCTTGGGCAAGGTTTTTCATCTCCCCATCAAAGTTTAGTTTGATCCAACCTATAGGCGGGGCAACCCAATGGGTAGCATTTCGGGCTATTAACTTATAAATATCAAACCTAGTGAAGTCGGCCAGCAAGTTCCAATTGTCAGTAGTTTTGATCTCTAAGGCTAAAGGGGGTGCAGAGGGAAGTTTCCATTTAGCTGAGGCAACATTCTCACTTAGGATCTTAGTTCCTAGATGGAGAGAGGCCTCGGGTGGGGAATCAGTCTCCCTGAAGATCCTGTTGTTCCTTTCTTTCTAGATAGTCTAGCAAATGTGTGGGGGGAGTAAGCGCCATAGGAGCTAGAGGAGAGGGTGATTGGAAGGGGATCGCCAATATGTAAACTGGTGAATATCCTCCCCAAGGACCCAAGGGATCCCTAGTAAATTATTACATTGATGTCAACACATTATTTATGTAGTGTTGTTGAATGTTGTGCTCCACATATTTTTCAAGTTGCACATACTTTGATACTGCTTTGGCATGTTGTTTAAGAGTGTTCAAGGTAAATTTAGGTTTTTATGCTTCAGATCATAGAATAGTGGAATTGGTATTTAACTCAGCAAGACTGTGATTGATAGTATTTTCTATTTGAAATGCATGCTATTCATTTCTTTGCAATTTGGTTTTTGATATTTTGATTTTGCAAATAATTTTTTAATTTTCTTAGCTTAACTAATTCAAGTTTGTATGAAAATTTGGATTTCAAAGACACAATATCAATGTTCAATAATTTTCTTACTGTAGGTTTGACAAACTTGATGCATTTACACTTTAATGAATGCAAGATGATATGTAAAATGTATGATTCTATTTCTGGTCCCATTTATGGTGTGTTGTCATCTGATTCTCATTCCTTTCCACCACGAGAATATTTATTGCCAACCTAATTTAAGATTGTGTTTGGTTATTTGTCTAGCCATATAGGCAATAGAAAATCTTTACTCAAGATAATGTTATCACACCATTGGAAATTCAAACAACCAAATATTCTAAAACAACAGAAGCTAAGAAGCTTTGCAAATAATCTTGAACACACAAAATAGATGTTTCTCAAAAGAAACCGTCAAATACTAAGCCCAACATAGAAAAATACCATGCACACCCAAGATTGGAGAATGAAGGCTAAAGTATGAAACACAAACTAACCTCTAATGGGGAAAATTAGATCCAAATAGAACCAAGGTGAACACAAAGGAGGAATACCTAGCATAGAGCTACCAACAACATACCAACAAGGAAAATAAATAATAAAACCCCAATTCCCCAACACCAAGAAGCACAGATCCCTTTACAAAAATATAAAACCTCCTTAAATAGAGAGCTAAGGAAACCACACAATCCAAAAAATTCCATTAATGAAGCCAAGATCCCAAAATAGGAAGATAGTCACCATACCAATAGAGGGCCAACCTCCAAATTGAGAAATCTCTAGATGTGACCAAGTTTCCAAAAGAAAAGAACTCTTTACAAATATCAATTTGGTCATGAGCTCTTACAATAGCCAAATAATAATGAAAGAAGCCTCAAACCGAAAATATAGAGACCATAACTTTTATACAACAAAGTATTCAATATAGATAGCTTCTGAAACCTCCAACACCGAAGAAAAAGATTCCACCATCGAAACCCCATGATTCCATGCCATTGTAGAACCCATACCGAATAGGAAAGGACCAACTTTGAACCACAACTTATCACCCTAGAAAACCCATTACTCCACCCAAAATCCCTAGAGTAGTGCAAGAATGGGATAAAAGGTCTAGAAAAGGTAACCTATGGATAAAAAAAGGACCAAAAATGGGTTGAAGAAACCAAGTACTAGAGAAGAATGGTAGAAAATCCACAAACTTCATAACCCATAAGAAAAATGACCCCTACTATAAATTATCTATACTCCACCACCATCTTCATCGAAATCTCCATATTCATCTATTACATCCCCTGAAACACCCTCACCCGAAACCCTAGTGATGATGCTCTTTCTCCTATTCCACTCCATTTTACATTTAGCACCTTGCATAATTATATGGGTTTCACTTATGATTACCTATATGGACATGCATCACTAGAAGTAAACATTCTTGGAGCCACATTATTCTTTGTATTATAAAAACAAGATTATATCTAATATGGGTGTCACATAGGGATATGATATTATAGTTTTTTAATATTTAGGAAAGACATTTAATAAATTGAAATATTTGTACCTAATATTAAATGAGGGTTTAATGGTAATGTGTTCATATGGTTTTACTTTAGCACTAGTCGTGTTTTATGTGAGATTAATTTTATAAAAGAAAAAATGTGTTAGTGGCTTGGGCTGGCTAGTTGAGGGGGTTGTCATTATTAAGTATTTTTGAAGGTTGCACTTATGAAGCATGGCATGGGATGTGTGGATACATTCTTGGACACATAGAAATATATTATAGTGTTTGATGATCCAAAGGTGATCATTGTAACTATTTAAGTGTTTTACATTGATTTAGGTTGAATAATACAATAGAGTATGGATGGTTTTGGTGGCTGGGTTTTTTTTCATCATGATGGATTTTGCAATGTATAATTTATGTTATCTTATTTCATATCTATTTGATCTTTTACATAATGGTGATTATGAAAGTTTGTATGCATGATTGTCTCTCATGTGTTATGTAGGAAATGGGTAAAATATAAGTGAGTATGATCATTATTTCCTAACATTGATTGGGTCATTAAGGCTTAATAATATTCAAAGTCAAAAGAACCTATTGTTAAGGTAGATAGTATGAATTTGAGAGAAATTTTAAAAGAGATAAATTACTATGGGTTATGGAATGAATATAAAGGAAAATATATTAAACAAAGTTTAAGAAAAGATGACAGAGATATAATAAGACAATAGTAAAGGTAGGGAAAAGTAATTTAGAGCACGTTGGAAGGGTCATTATTAAAATTATTGAAGATGATGAGAGTTTGGAGAACCAATCATCTCTGATAGAGTTCATTACTAGTGAGTCCTTCAAGCGGGTTACTATTAAGGAAGAAAATTTTAAAAACACAGAGTGTTGTGTTTTCATAGATAAACAAACATATAATAAGTGTGTTAGTTAATAACAAGAAAAGATACATTTGAAGAACTAAATGATTGTCTTAATATAAAACCAAAATTTATAGTTAGATTGGAAATCTATATATCTAGGAATATGATATATTAAGAGAATCACTATAATTAATGCCTCTGAGGATTTGTAGTGATTAGAAAATACTCATAAGGGTGCTATACCATTTAAATTATTTACTTTTAAAACACATTGTTAACCTAACTTTTCAAAATTTAAGTTACAATTACTTGGGGGTTTGAGAGATTATTAAACCCATCTACAAAATTTATACTTCAAATTTGGTGTATAAAATTGGAAAATTTAGTAAGAAAAATTATATAGCTTCAAAAGAAATGATGAAGATAAATTTGTAAGTGAGAGAAGAAAATAAGAATGACAAAAATATGAGTTGAATGACATTGGTGATAACCTAACCATCAATATAATCTAGATAACTAATAATTTCAGAACCTCATATTATTTAATCACGGAACCATCCATACACAAAGGGGAGAAACTCTTGTTAATAATATATATCTACTTAAAAAGAAATTGATAGTCTTGATAAGATATTAAATATTATCTAATTTATCAATGCGAAGTCAAATAAATTTTATTTGGCATAAAGTATATTATTCACAATTAGAAAATTTGAAAACTTATGAATCATATTGCTTCCTCATTCTATAATTGTCTTTAACATAATTTATAAAAAGTATCATGTATTATTCCCTTGATTGATTATAAAAGTCTCTTTAAGTTTTATGATAGCATGGATCATAGAGAACCCTATATAGTATGGTTGCAACATTATTTTATCCTACTTTTCCTTAGAGGATATGATGTTATGATATTTGGTTATGATAAAGAGTCTACTATATGAAAAGTATGAAATTTTATTGATAATAATCTAGCCCTTAGGATAATTTAAAAACTGAATAAAAGTTCAAATAATATTGTATGATATGTCTTAAATAAATATATTTTATGCAAACTAAAATTTGGCATCAATTGAGTGATGTGTGTTCTTGAATATATGAAACAAATTATTAATATATTATGATAGTGATCTAATATGATGTTTTTAAATCAATAAGGAGAGCCATCCAATACAAACATTTTGTCATGTGCATTTTGCTATGTGATGATTATATTTAAAAAATGATTTTTTAGGAATTAAAATATTAAAATTTGACTTCAAGAAGTCGATTTCAGAAAATTGTCAACTTTTACAAATTTAAGTTAAAAAAATAGATTTTAAAAAAATAAAGGGGTCTTCTCATGTCAATAGACTAATCCAAGAAGAGAAACGCCTAAAGGTAAATTGTACTTTTAATTTAAAGTGATAAGATTTGTGCATGAAAAAATTAAGTTTAATGAATATTCGAAGAGAGCTAAATTATATTTCAAATACATTTATCATTAACATCTATACAATCAGTCCAATCACCTTGCGGAAGCCATTGGTTCTTTTTAAGTTATTGACCTTGCAAACAGTAGGAACTTAAAAAATGTTTGGATTGGAAGGGACTCCAAAAGCATTATAGATTGTCTTCTATGCAAATCCACCCCAGCCCCCCCTCATGGACTATTAAAATTTGGACACACAAAGCTAAAATGCTATTATCCAACTTTGAGAAGGTTAAAATATTTTTTTGTTTTTTGAGAGGCTAACTAAGTAGCAGACTATTATTCCAATGAAGGGGTTAAGCTAAGGGGTCGACGAACGTGACAAGTTGAGATAGAGCTCGTTGCTATCGTTAAGGCCTTGATCGATTATGACTTCACACATGGGAAAGTTGCCTTCTTTAATAATGATGAAGCATATTAGTATGGCGGCGGCTATTCTGCCGATAGAACGCATCACAAATAATTGTTTTTTTCTTTTCAAATTTACGAAAATGCAAGTTTTTTTCCAAAATTTTTTGGTTGTTTTCAATCTAGAATATGCAGATCATGAAGAAGGGATCCTCAAATTTTCATAAAAATCTACTGTGTACACATTTTTCAAATCTGTAGGGCGGTGCATTCCTTCAGGAATATAGCCACGTCCTATTTATATTCGGTACACTTTTGTCATTACATAGGGTGGTGGTTCTTTTATTATCACTACAGAGCATGAGAGACGACACGTTTTATGGGTGCTTTGAATGAGTTGTTGGCTCTCTTTTCTGTTTATCTGCTTCGTACTTTTAGGAAGAAGGTAAATGCTTTCATGGGGGAAGCAGAAAGAGGGTTGAACTGATTGACTATAAGAAGCATTAGACTTGAATCCAAATGTTTGGAGGATGATTGTTCGAGGTAGGTTGGACCTGTTCCTCAACAAGCTCCATGGTGCTGACCCTAAATTCATAGAGTACTTTGTGGAAAACTAGAAAGTCAGAGAAATCGTTATATCTAGTAGGAAGGTTAGGATTGATGATAATCTCATAGGGGAAATCATTGGGCTTTCCATTGAAGGTGCAAAATTTTTTCATTTTTGATGAAGTCGTCATTAAATTTCCCAAAATTGATGAAGAAAGGGATGCGTTGGTCAAAATTTCTAACAATTATTTTGATGTCATGCATATTAAGATTCTTTGGAGGGAGGTGCTCAGAGTGATAATAGAACATATAACTCTGGATGGAAGGTTCACAAGGGTCTACAGCTACCATATTGCCCTACTCAATCATTTTTATCACAAGGTTGGGGTTTCCTTTCTTTATTACTTATTTTGTTCTCTGAAACATAGCATTAAGGAATGTAGAAAAAGTCCCAGAAAGAATCTTGTTCTGTATGTTGGCCTTATTCTGTTCATTTATGAGAATTTGTTAACTTGCTATCGTCGTCCAACCCTATTTCAGCTTCGGTTTCATCGGGATATAAAACTAATATTAGTCTTTCTAAGGATAACAAGGAACTGGATATTGAATAGGAAGAGGAAGGGACTCTATGTCCAAAGAAAAATCTTAAGAATACCCCATTGACTAATCCCTCAGATAAAAAGAGTAAAGCCCTATTGGCACCTCTCAGAAAACTAAGAGTAAGGAAAAGATCCTTCTAGAGAAAAAGTTGGTTTCTTATTCTGAGGATTCTCTAGAGCATAACTCTGTTGCCCCTAAAGCCACAGATGGCTGGACTACCGCCTACCATCCTACGGACAGGGACAATAGACCCAAATTGACTAACGATCTTAAACCTGAAGATCATTATTTCAAGCCAGACAAGGAATTTCCTGATGACATTGTGGACTACTTCAGGCTTATAAAGTGCGAATTCCATGAGAAAGGAATTAAGCGTCAAGAACAGGGACGTTAGTAACAAGTTGGATGTGCTGGAAGAGAAAGGGCTTTGTGAGAGTGTTGTTGGAGTTTTGTGGACTGAGGAAGAAAAAAAATCTATGGTCCAATGTCTTCAAAGAAATGTTGAGCTCATGGACAAAATGAAGTAGGATAATGAGAAGAAGATTAAGCATTTCGAAGGGGAAATTATTAAAATCCTAAAAACATTGAACACTGTCATGGATTATAGATACAAATTTGTGAAGAGAACTGGTGCCACTATGAGTACCATGATGGAGAACCAGGAGAGAACCCAACAAGGTATGTTGTTCATGGACTTGGAAGCTGATAAGGACAAGAACAAGAAAGAGGATTCTCGCCCCTCGAGGAGGACTAGGCCAACTTTAAAAGAAAAGTGGATACTTCACCTCGAGAGATCTAGGACATAAAGAGCGTGGCCCAGGAGATGTACAACCTTGAAACTGAGGTTGCAGATACTTTAAAATCTTTATGTTAGTTTTGTTTCTGTTCAGTTTGGGCTTACTGCTGGCTTTTTCTAGGTTTTAGTTGTTTTCCTTTATGGTTTTTTTCTATTTAGCAATCTTTATGTACAGTGAGCTCTGTTTTGTTTATCTTTGTAGCTTGTTATTCTATGGTTCTGGGTCTCCCTATAACCTGTTTTTTCTGTAATAGAAAACATCTATACAAAATGATATAAAACATAAAGATTAAATGATAAATTTATCATAGACATGCTGCTCAAACATAAATGATATACAATTAAATAATTTAAATAATTTAAATAAGTATTTATTAAATTTAATTAAAAATATTATTGATGTCCAAAATATTTAAGAATATGAGAACTTAAAATAACTCAAATTTCACTCTTTTGAAAACATGATAATTGTTTGAGATTCTCTAAGATGTAAATACAAATAAATTGAATTTTTCCTTTTTCTACCCATTTAAAATCTGAAAATCATAAAATATAATCCATTTCTAATCATTTCTTAACTTAACTTTAACGTGTTTCTCTCTTAAAGAAACTCAAAATTTTAGCTGCCTTATACCTTATACATGGAAATAAGTCATAACAAAAGCTAATTCTCCATTAGAAATCGGAAAATAAGAGATTTAGCTCATCGGCTGCGTTACCAGTGAATATTAAAAGTTTAAATATAGCAACCCCTCAGCTTGAAAATATTCAACACCTTTACTGTACGCTTACTTACTGAGACCATACTTGCAATTATCTTTGCCAAAAGTCACCAGGCTGTCTAAATTCCTAATAAACATGTGGGCAGACTCTGCAGAACACCTATACTAAAGTCAACTACAGCTGTTACAAACTCACGAAAGTAAATTTCTATCGAGCTCAACGATGGCTATCGGAAGTTCATGACTGGTTTCCGTCATAAATCTGTGTGTGAGTTCCTTTAGGGAATAACCTGTTGGGCCGGGCAATAGAAGTAAGAATACCAACAAGCTCAACTTATCTGGCCGTGTAAGAAAACCTGTTTTGTTACAGTAAGAAAGGCTGATGTCTGCTTTCAACCCAAAGTAATCTCCTCTAGACTTTCGTAAGGAAGGATTCATTCCATTCTCACAGATAGAACTTAAATTTTCGTGGGGTGTTCCATGAAAGACATACTGAATGCTACCATCCCCCTCAAAACCTCGACACTGTAATACCAAATCGGCGATTTCGCCTGCAAACCACGAAGCAAGAAAACAGGAATTCAAACCTTGTAACAGGGATCACGATGTAAGGCTTTGTATTACCGCTATTAAACACATTTAACCACAAAACAGATCATTAACAATGGCTAAAATTATCAATCACCTAATAAACCAGGAATTTCATTCGCCTTCTTTTCCAGTGCATCCAGAAAACGTGAATACAACTGGGTTCCTCTTCCGGCGTGACGATTTCCCGCAATCGAGGAAATTTTATGTGGGGAAGCCATCTCAGCAACTCTGCTTCTGAAGAAATCTACGCTGCACAGATCTTCCAAGAGCGTGGACAGTAACTGCCACCCAACATTGCAAGTCAGATAATGCTTCAATTTTTTATAATACCAAATGTGTACAAAAACGATGCAGCAGACCGTGGAAACGAGTGAAATAGGATTAGTAAGGAGGAACAGCAGTCATACCTCACGCCGTCCGAATTTCTCTTCAATTTTCTCGGCGGCAAGTTTTGAGCATATCTCAACCATAATATCTGACTCCATACCAGAACCCATGTGAACACGCTTCATCCTCTTTAAATCCACTCTGAATGGCTCTTTCGTCCTTCTTGTAAAGCTCAATCCTGTTCTATTCTTGGCTAAAGCACGAACAATGCAAGCGGCCGTGCGAGGAGAAAAAGGTTTCAGCTGACCTCCTTCATCGAGATATGATATTACAGTTTTCCCACCCTGCCATCAAAATTTTTAGTCTCCTGACACAAATGATTATCACTCAATTTCAGTTAATATAAATTACCATTACGAAGCAATCAACCCCGTCTCTGGCCGCCATGGGATATCTCCTTTTCCTGTGAACTGGCTTTTTCCGGTTTACACAGAATTATTGCAATCTCCGAAGTTTCTGTTACACCATTGAAAGTGGTTACAGTTTGAGCACGAACTTAAAATTGCATATGAATTTTACAATCGACAAATATTGCATATAAGTATTATTATAATGAGTTGTCACTCTCTACGAGCGATAGTAGAACTCGATCGTGTAACATCATTAATTGGTATTTTACTTGTCATAAATAAATGTACTTCAAATAGTTACTGGTGTGAAATCTTTAAAATTAATGATGTAGTAATGGGTAAAAGATATTGATGAGATACGCGGCTTAGCCTTTACGTCTGGCTGTTTTCGTCTTACAGGAAAAAATTGCAGACTCTTCAGTGACCCGGATCTTGCCTATAATCTGCAGCGAAATTTCCTGGCAGATCAAGTTTTGAAATTACAGCTATTAATGCTTAACATTGAAGATTAAATAACTAGAGCTAAAGATGTTAGGTACAATCCACCAAGAGTGAATGATAATGATCGTTGTTATATGAGTTGTCAATGTTCATGTAATATGGTACGATTCGATGTGAAATGTCATTAATGAGCTATCCAAATTGTCATAAAATTCGAAAACAAAATGTGAAACAAGAGCTCTGCAGAGCTATAGTCCCGCCTTATGCAAGAAAGGAGAAGTATAAAGAATTTGAGTAGTTGGACTGGATACTCTTTAGGAAAGAATCTAGTTAAAACTGTTGGGATTTCACTATGAGTGGGACCAACTTTAGCTTCAGGACCAGATTGCACACCACTGCTAAATTCAACCGATAGAAGGAATTGCAGAGAGAAGGATTATATTGGTGATATGACACCCTTTTCTTGGATATATTTGACTCAAGTTATTGTAAACTTTAACTTGCCAAATAATAGAAAGTAATGACATTATAAACTTTCTATTTTCCAAAATTCATAAGCGGTCGTAGAATACCACTATAAAACTCAAGGGTGATCCTACGAAGCTGTGTCCCACTTTTAGGGACGAACAAAATCGCGCTGGTGTGAAAAAAATAAAATTTAATGCCTTCGTACGGAATATACCCTTCGTGCGAAGTATCCCCGCCACTTCGCACGAAGTCACCGAACAAGGGGCTTCGTGCAAAGACCCCTCGGTGGCCTCGTGCGAAGAGGGCCTTTGCACGAAGCCTCTTTAGGGCTTCGTGCAAAGGCATTTACGACCAGATTGTTTATAAATTTCGGTGTTTTTATTTTTTTTATTATCTTTTTAGTTTACACTGTTTGTGGACCCCAAGGCTTGGAGCGAACTACCTCAGCACAACATCACACCAGCACCTTCTGAGCTTTGTCGACATCTTCGGTTTCATAGCAGTATCAGGTACACACGTTTTTCTCATTTTTTATTGTAAATAATATGTTTTGTATTTATTTTAGCTAATTATTTGTTTTAAATAATTTTTTATTTGTACAAATGTTAGAAATTTGTTAGAAATGTTAGAAATTTGTACAAATGTTAGAAATATTATCTAATATGTTAGAAATTAATAGTAGAATGTTAGAAAATCGTAATTAAATATTAGAAAGTAATAGAAATATTAAAAATTGTAGTATAAATGTTATAATATGTTAGAAAATGTTAGAAAACATTAAGATTAAAGTTAGAAAATGTTAAATTTTAAGTTTAAAGTTGTAAATATTAAGAATTTCTCTCTATCACATTTGTGACCCATTAATATTGTTGGACCATTATACGTCTCTTACGATATTTTAAGACATATATGACCCATTCAGATCATCAAGACCCATTAACATATCTTAGGTTGTCTTAGGACACATTTATGTACATCTTAGATTTAATTAATATCATACAAGGATCCACTAATGAAACGTAGGACCCCTTAGGACCTCTTATGTTACCCCTGACCCCTTAAGACACTCTACCTGACCCTTATCCATCCCTTACATTATCTTAAGACACATCTAGGACTCATTGTTACCCACGACCCCTTAAGACAGTCTAGGACCACTTATACTGCACCTACGACCCATTAACATTCTAGGACTCTTATCTGGATCCCTTATGAAATCTTAAAACAAATATGAAACCTTATAACCCCCGAGACCCATTAAAGAATCTTAGGATGTCCCAGGACTGGACTTAGACCACTTATCATATCTACGACCCATTAATATTATTGGACCATTATACATCCCTTACGATATTTTAAGACATATATGACCTATTCGGATCCTGAAGACCCATTATACATACGAGGATCCACTAATGTAACCTAGGAACCTTTAGGACCTTTTATGTTGCCCCCGACCCCTTAAGACACTCTACCTGACCCTTATCCATCCCTTACATTATCTTAAGACACATCTAGGACTCATTGTTACCCACAACCCCTTAAGACAGTCTAGGACCACTTATATTTGCACCTACGACCCATTAACATTCTAGGACTCTTATCTGGATCCCTTATGAAATCTTAAAACAAATATGAAACCTTAGGACCCCCAAGGCCCATTAAAGAATCTTAAGATGTCCTAGGACCACTTAGACCACTTATCACATCTACGAACCATTAATATTATTGGACCATTATACATCCCTTACAATATTTTAAGACATATATGATCTATTCGGATTATGAAGACCCATTATACATACGAGGATCCACTAATGTAACCTAGGATCCCTTAGGACCTTTTATGTTACCCACGACCCCTTAAGACACTCCATGACTCTTATATATACCTTAGGACCTCTTATGTTACCCACAACCCCTTAAGACAATCAAGGACCACTTACGTTGCCCACGACCCCTTAAGACACTCTAGGTCATATTAGGTCCTTATTGGTTAGAAATCTCGTTTTTACTTTTTGCCCTAAATTTGTGGATGATCCTGAAAATTTTGCAGTCTTTAGGGTTTGCTAGGTCCAAATGTCTTTGAAAATCAGAAAAACCCTAGTTTTGGTCATCAACTTTCTATTTCTCTCTTTATCGGATGACTTAAGTCTCGAAATAAGCATGTGCGCTTTTATTTTTCTCTTGGTCGCTAAGTCTCCTTAAAATTTAGGAATATTCTTCTCTGTTTAGCGAATGCCCGAAAGCCTTTGTCGCCCGATCTCGTGATGACATTTCCCTTTTAGTCTCCAGATCTCGCAATGTTTTCTCGAGATCTAGCGACTGTTGTATCAGATTTATCACTAAGGGACTATAGTCGCATGATCTCCAGATTGAATTTACCTATGGTCGGGCAATCTCGGGATGATTTATTAAAGTGGTCTTTTGTTCGGCGATTGTGAGTTCTCCTTTTAGTCGTTGAATCTCTGGATGGAACAACGGTCTTCTTTGATGGTTGTCTCCAAATCTCATGATCTCCTCACGGTTAGTCTTTCTATTCAGTGATTGAGAGTTCTCGTGGTCGCGTTATCTCCCAATGTTGGCAGCTATCTCTTGCGCGGTTAGTTATTCAGCGATGCGGCTATCTCCAAGTCTCTGAATGCAGCAGTTAAGTGACAAGATTATCAGACTTAATGTGGACCGTTGATGAACTTTTGATCTTGTGGACGGCGCTGAATCTCCAGATCCAACTCAAGGTGAAGAATTATTTTCGCGACTTAGATTTTTCTTTGTCACATAATCTCTAGATGAACCCGAGGTCAAGCTAAAGTTAGTGTAATGGTTAAAGCCCAACAGTTATGGTTTATTCAGTGATACAGCGACTGTGTGGATGGCTGATCTCAAGTTCCTGGCAGTTAAGTGGAAAACCTCTAGCGATTCAGTGATACAGTTATCTCTGGGTCGCTGAATTAGATGGTTAGTTGTGAAAATCTCTCACGACTTAATCTGGGCTATAAGATGAAATGAGGAAGGAGATCAACAATAGTCACATATTCTTAGAAAGAAGTTTGAAAAGTCAACAATGTTCCGCGACTACGAGAAGCCCTCTTAGTCGCCAGATCTCGGAATACTTTTCTAAAGGCGCCAATGTTATAAAATGACTATGAGACTTTTCTTTGGTCACTAGATCTCAGAATATTTAAATTTAAATTTTTGAGCTACGGCTAGTAAATTGAAGCCCTGTTCATGCCAAAGTAATGATGGAAGTGACCTTTTGATAGCTGAAGATGTCAAAAATGGTGGTGCATTCAATACTGCAAGATAAAATAGTTAGTGATGGCTCATTTGAGAATTACGAAGCATATCAAAGAAGTACAGAGCACTAGGTTTTTTGAGCTTTCCAGACTTGCAGTGTGATCAGTGATTTTTGCAGAAGAATTTTCAGAGTTACAGTCAGGATGAGTTAGGCGACAGCAAGCGGAGCCTCCAGCAGTCGAGGGTCGAAGGAAAAAGTAAAGGAGAGTTTTTCAAATGAGTTTCTCACCCTTCTTCCTAGTTCATCTCAGAACAAGAAGGTTACTGATGATATCTTTGTGGATGATTTAGCTTACTATAGAGATGCCAGGATGCCTGAAATCACAGGCATGTGTCTTTTCAATTATTTTTATAAAAACCATGATAGTGTTATACCGGTTTCAAACCCTTGGACATCGGGGTTAGCAAATTTAATTGTTCCCGAAGTCTTTCTTGACATGGACACATTGCACGCGTTGTCTAGATGTTATGATCCCCTGTCAAAGACCATTAGAAAAGAGGATGGTTCACCCTTGGTAACCTTAGACCGGAACTCTTTCATGAATGCTTTCGGAATTCAGTTTCCAATGGCCACGGAGATTGACCTAAAGGCTCAAGCCAACAGATATGTCAGAGAGGCTGCTTTGGTCTCTAGGGAGATTAAGAGTCATATGCCTAATATGGTTGGGTCGATTCCATATGCTTACAAGGACCTGAAGTTTTACATGAAATACATTGCATATGGGATATGCCAAGTCTTGGGAGTTGATGCAGGCCCTGAGAGGATCACCTCTGATATTTTGATGTTGGTGATGGATTCACAGAGCTGTATGGTGAGCAAAGGGTATGATTTTATTGGCTATGTAATAAACAAGATGCATGAGGGTTTACTATCTTTGAAGAATTTTGCATCCGGCACTTCACCTAGGTTCATGCACTATTTCTTGCTGATGCACCTCATTATGTATCATAATTATAATCTTATAAATTTGGCAGACCTCAAGCCTCAAATGACATGGAATGGAGAACCTAACCCTGTGCAGTTTTGGTTGGGAATCTAGAGTCCTTCCTGTCCTAGGCGTGATTTTGGTGCATTTGAGAACTGAATTGTGTATCCAATTCTCTGAAGTATGGGTGTAAATTGCACAAGATTATCCACTAAGGTCTTACAGTTGGTGAGGCCCAATCAATTTATTGACAAGTGGACCAAATTCCATAATTGGGGAGACATGTTTTATCAGAAAGGCTATACAATGATTAGGGTTTATGGTTGCCCTCAGCCTCCCCATCTTCTTCCATTTTATGTCCCACCGAGAATTTCTTTTCTTGAGTTTATCTGGCAATTGATGTTGACAGATAAAGAACATCTTGCTCCCCATAGGAAAGGGACTTTTACACCAAGGCACTTTAGAGTGCATTATCTCACAATTGGGAAAGGAGCTCTTAGTAGGGTTAATGACTGGCTAGAGAGTTATCACATGTTTGCAGCACCATATAGATATGTGGATACAAAAGGATTTATAGCTGCTGCCAGGCATTATTATGCCCCTAGCCTTCCTTTCAATAAACAACATGAGGAATACCCTAAGGAAGATGTGATTAAAAACATCATTGAAGACAATAAAGTAGAGAAGAGAGTGGACCAATTATGCACATTCTACAATGCTGAAAAATAATTGAAGAGTAAAGGGCTTGTGTTTGGGGGATTCTTTCCCACTTTGCCTTATTTACAGAGACTTGAGCAAATGATGGCTCAATTTCACACATTGATGAGGTCCATGGAGGATCAACTTGATAAGACTAATCAAGGCAAAAAGGCCCACTCTGAATCTGAATGTGATGATGATAGTGATGGTGGCTATCCAATGTATAGTCCACCCACTATGGAACAACCATTGGTTGAAGGGCCTAGAGAAGAGAAAGAGAGTGTTGACATCATTGAATTGCCTAGTTCTAAGGGCACTGCTAAGCCTCGAAAGAAAAAGCAGAAGTTGATGACTAGAGACGCATCAGAAAGAAAAAAAAGGGTAGGGTAAGTGCCCTTTATCCTGGAACTAGTTTCCATGATCATGAGATCAGGAAGGTAGTCAGGGAAGCAAAAAGGCAATGGAAGTATGAAACACCAGATGTAGAAGTGCCTCTGGCCCTGGGCCAGGATGAAAGAATAATTGAATAGGATGCTTTCCTGAAGGATGACAATTTTGTGAATTCTGAGGAATTCAAAAGTTTCTTAGTATGCCATAAGTAGCAACAAGTGGCTTCAAGTGTGCAAATAACTGAGGAGGGTCAAGTGCCAAATGAGGCATTGCAACAATTGAGAGAATATGACCCTGAGGAAGAAAATCTTACTCTAGATGAGGCCAGGAAATTAGTAAGAAAAAGCAACATGTTGCTTGTGCCTAGGTGGAGTTTATATACTGACTTCATAATTGATCAAATAAAGAGACAGGAAGATGTTACCTTATCTTCAGAGACCCAAGTAGGGGATATAATAAGAGGATTTGGGTATAGCCTAAAAAGTCAGGCCTTGGCCATGTGGAGTCTATATCCAAAAGACAGGAAGCCACATATTTTGAATGTAAAAGAACAAATGGAAGGGGACAAAATTATGTGGTTAATCCACAATACAGGGGACTTGGAAATTTCTTAGGTTTTGACCCAATTTGCCAAGTTAAATGAAGATAAAACTAAACAGTTGTCAGAAAGATATGGCAATCTTTTTGAGGATTATAGTGCCCTGGTGAAAGATAGGGACTTATAGATTATAAAGGCTACAGCCTAGGAGAAGCACATAGAAGAGCTTCAAATACAAATAATGAATACTCTTGTAGTGGCCCCTACACCTCCTGAACAGCCTGCAGGAACAGAGGCACAAGGAATGACAGATGAGGAGGTGGCAGCTGAATTGAAAAAGATTAATGATGAGAAGAATGAGGCTGTACTACAGGCATTGTTGAGTGTTTTGCAACACAGATTGAACACTATTAAAGATAAATTTGACTTGGTTTATAATGCTTATGGCAAGTTGCCTAAATTGCAAAAGGAGGTCAACAATTATGTGCAAATTTTGAGTGGATTTCATACAGTGTGGTCTGTTAGAGCACCATTTTTTGAAAGATTGATTCTTGCTCAATCTTTGGGGAGTGACATACCGGAGACAGTTGTGAGGGTTGGTGAGGAGATTGATAAAGTTAAAAGCCATCTTACCACTTTTCAAAGGTAAGGCAAATCTGATTGAGGCTAGGATAGCCATGCTCAGCTCTTGTTCCAACAAATTCATCCCCTCAATTTTGAGTACAGATGGGGCCATAAAGAGCCTTGATTAATGGAGATTGGATGCTGATCTTCTACTACCTAGGAAAGAGGCATTTTTAGGTGAGGATAATAATGTTGATTTAGAAAGCTTCAACAAAGCCCTAGATGAAGCTATCAAAGCAGAGGTGGACCTCACCAAATTTATGTCAGATGTCAAGGCAATTATGGATGCCAGGTGGGAGAGACAAAAGGCCCAATTGCAACTTGTCCAAAACTTTAATTGGTCATCAGAGGAACAAGTAACTGCATGGGGTGAATTGACAAAGCCCAAAAGGGCTAGATCTGCCGCAGTTGATTTGGACATTTTGGATGAAGATTGAGAAGGACATCTAACACACCTGACACTTGATCCGAGGAATATAGGATTGATAAGCTATCATTCAAGAATGGTTTAGGTTAGCCTGAAATGGCGGTCACCATGTCTTGTTCAACTCAAGGAGCTATCATAAATATTTGTAGTTGAGGGTGTCAGTTTTTGAGTAGCCAAAGATGTACAGGAAGTTTTGCCTTCCACCGCCTAGGGGCTGGTTATGTATTTTATTCTTTTTTTGTCTCTTATGTTTTTAGAGAGTTAAGTTTTTCAACCACCTGAAGCTTGTTGCATTCCCATTAATGAGGGAATTCCAAGGTGGTTAAAAAGAAGTTGTATATAGAGTTAAGGACTCATTTTTTTAAATAGGTTGGAAAGATATACAAAAAAAGAAGAGAACAGGATTGCTTGGAAGCAGATCACCAAGTTTTGTGTCTGGTCTTCTGAGTAATGGAATTGTGAATGTAAGTGGCAAGTTAATTTTAATAAAAATACACTGCAACTTCTGCCATATATTGTTGTTGTCTCTTTGCTTATATATCGTACTCTTGTATGTTTTTCATGTTAGGCATTTGAAATATACCAGTTGTAAGGCAACCTGCTTGACTATTTTATGAGTTTCTTTCAAGGAAAGAATTAAAAGTTCTCATATTTCATCTTGGAGAGTAGATATATTTGTATGGATCTTTGATGATAACAATATTTGGTTAATAGGATAGTTTTTAAGGCAACCTATTTGGATTTGCAGTTGGTATGTAAGGCATATTGTTGTATTTCTTTTAGAGTTTACTTGTTGATTTGAATCTTGATTCTCTTTCCCTTAGGATAAGGCACTGGTTTGGTGTTTGTTTCTTACGATTTTACCTTTCATAGAACTCAGAAGAAAAATTGAAACCTTCACATTATTTATCAATACCTTTTCATTTTATGTTCATTGCACCTAATAGCTTGGACTGTGCCTAGGGCATTCAGTTCATATTTCCTAATTCTGTAAAGAGAGAATCACATTAGGTTGTCCCTCCTTAAAAGGAAGAAGGATGAGAATCCTTAAAGCACTGATTACTTCTTTACTTAAAATCACACTTTGTCTGGTCATAATTTGCATTAAAGTGGTTACAGTCATATGCAAAGTGTTCTATAGGTTTATGCATTAAAAAGAATAGAAGCTAATCAGTGTCCACTCATAAGAATATTGTAAAAATAGTTATCATTAGAAGGTAATACCTACCTAAGTCTGTGGAGCTCAAAAATGGAGGACCTTATCCAATCCTTAGCAATTAGGCCTTTCTCTTGTGGGAATCAGTCTCAAGGAACATAAGTTCAAGTATCATTTTAGTCCTACAAGAAAAATCCCTAACAGTCCTAATAGGTCACATTAGGTCACATTAGGAAATAAGGTATGTCTAAGTTGTTTCTCTACTTAAAGACCTAACTAGACCTCTTAGGACCAACTAGACCTAACTAGGACCTATTATGACCAATTAGACAAGTATTAGGTCTTTAACCAACATTAGTATGACCAATTTGATATATTAGGACCTATTAGGTCCAAATATACCTAACTAAACCTATCTAGACCTATTATGACCAATTAGACAGGTAACTAGACCAATTAGGACCTACTAGGACCTAATAAGACCTCTTATGTTATCTACAACCCCTTAAGACCTAATAAGACCTATTATGTTATCTATGACCCCTTAAGACCTAATAAGACCTCTTATGTTATTTACAACCCCTTAAGACCTAATTAGTGCATCTTAGGACCCTTAAGACCTAATAAGACCACTTATGTTACCCACAACCCCTTAAGATAGTCTAGGACCACTTATATTACCCACAACCCCTTAAGACACTCCACATGACTCTTATCTATACCTTAGGACCTCTTATGTTACCCACAACCCCTTAAGACAATCAATGACCACTTACGTTACCCGTGACCCCTTAAGACACTCTAGGTCGTATTAGGTCCTAATAGATCACATTAGGTCACATTAGGAAATAAGGTATGTCTAAGTTATTTCTCTACTTAAAGACCTAACTAGACCTCTTAGGACCAAGTAGACCTAACTAGGACCTATTATGACCAATTAGACAGGTATTAGGTCTTTAACCAACATTAGTCTGACCAATTAGATAGGTATTAGGTCTTTAACCAACATTAGTCTGACCTGTTAGGAACAAAATTTAGGACCCAATTATCTACCTAATTAGACCCAATTAGACCAATTAGAACTAATTAGGACAGGTAATTCGACTCAATTAGAACCAATTATGACTCAATTAGAATCAATTAGAACCAAGTAGGACCTAATTAGACTCAATTAGAACCAATTATGACTATAGGACTACTTATGTTACCCACGACCCCTTAAGATAGTCTAGGACCACTTATATTACCCACGACCCCTTAAGACACTCTATGACTCTTATCTATATGTTAGGATAGGTAATTAGACTCAATTAGAACCTAATAAGACCTCTTATGTTATCTACAACCCCTTAAGACCTAATTAGTACATTTTAGGACCATTAAGACCTAATAAGACCACTTACGTGACCTAATAAGACCTATAATTCTATATATTTACATATTTGTTTCCATTTTACATGTAGTTATAACATGTAATCAAGTACTTAATTATTAACACTTAGCTTTCACATGTGATGTATCTAGATGGCTGCTCACGGTGCACCTCAGACTCTTGATATGCACACTATTTTTCATATGGTTGATACGGAGATAGCTCGACTTAGACAATCTATTGCTAGGTCTGCAGGGGATGGTATATACAGAGATACGTGTGCTACTATATTGAGTAGTTTGGAGACTATGACTGGTAGATTGAGGTCTCACTCATCCTTCGCGCCTCAGGCAGTTGAGGCCATTTTTTGAGAGTTGAGGGAGGAGGTTTCGGGTGATGTTTCCTTGGCGATGGTTCAGAGCCTCGTCTCCAAGGAAACCATCAAACAAGAGGTTTTCCCACATTATGACAGGATGAGAGTGGTGAGGGCATATCAGGTCACACGGTGTGTGATACCTCAGATTGCATGTATGATTTACCCTCGACATCTTGCAGCACACATTCGTTATCCAAATAATGATCAGATTCCATTATATTTTGCACAATAGTTGTACGCTAAGTTCCGTTTCGGACTCAGGGTCAACTATTTAGATTTCCCACCATTTTGTGGTTAGGGGCTTGGTAGGGTTGCAGACCGTGATCAATATCATAGGGCTGATCGAGTTGGCAGCCTCATAGACAGCTAGTTGGGGAGAGGACTCTGGTAGTGGCACCGGTGATGGCTGCTACTGCAGATAGAGTCATCATTGCTTCTCAGAGGAGAGTTGTGGATAGTATAGGAGAGATTTCTTCTGCAACCACATCGATCACTTCAAATTCAGTGGGCAGATACATTTTGACTAGACTGAGTAGTGCCAGATCATCTTCTAAGGCTTCATTTAGTACTACTGTAGGTGTGAGTGAGGAGACATATAGAGCTGCAGGTCTTCCTGTACCTAGTGAGATACGAGCATTGTCAGGTCATCAGAGTACTTTAGATATGCGCTTTACTTTTTGGAGGATCTCTTGTAGGCCTATTCTCATATTGTTGATACTCACAAGATCCCCATACATTCAGTCAAGGATTTCATTTCACTTACATGGGGTCCTGTAGTTCCACCGACACAGGACACACCATCTACTAGTCAGGCACATCATAGTGCAGAGCACCAGGCAACCACAAATCACTCTACAGCTGTAGATCTAGGTATATCGATTGGAGATGTACGCATCACCACTGAGGGCCTAGACACTTTTGATGACAAGTTGCGTGGGTTGGGTCAGGTGGACGTTGGCACTGATGGCAAGTCATTTATGGATGTGTTATTGCATCTAGATGGTTCAGGTTCTACATCACTCCCCTCCCAGCTAGTGTCACCCCTACACTCCTCATTACTACAGAGGTTCGAGACCTTAGGTGGTGTGGATGATGTACTATCAGTTGATGATACGATGGTGCAACGTGTTGACGATCCTCCTACTCCTGAGACTCAGGTAGATATAAAATTTTCTTTTCTTTTTTATTAGGAGTTTTAGTGAACAATTAATTGCAGGTCACACATGTATTGATGTTTGTTCAATGTATAATATTTTGTAGGCACAGTTAGTACAGTATGTTACCTCTAGTGTGGGCTCAGAGCATCTTCCACATGATGTGACACCTACTAGTGGCCAAGTGAGTTTTAGATATATGTATGTTTAAGCATGCATATGTACACATGTATTTATATATTTCAAGTACTTTACATAATATATCTACTATGTACATGTATATAAACAACTATTGTACACTAAATTTGCAGGGGTCAGTCACTGCTTTACAGCCAGATGATGTTTTTCATAGGAGAAATTCAGTAGATGTGACACCTAGTAGTGGTCAGGTAAGTTTTAAAAATATGTAAGTTTAAACATGCATTTATAATATTTTAATTATTTTAGATTATTATCATATATATGTATGCATTTATATTCGCAGGGATCAGTTGATGTCTCATAGCCAGAGGATGATCATGGCAGTCACTCAGAGGGTCGCTCTGTTTGTATGTGCCTAGATGACTCCCTAGTTTAGGACATGTTGAACATATATTTTATTTGAGACTCAGTTTATGATTCAAGACATGTTGAACATATATTTTATTTGATTAGAGACATGGTTTTATTCGATTAGATGATATGATTTTATTTCATTAGATGATATGATATATGATTTGATTAGATGGTTTTATTCGATTAGATGATATGATTAGATTAGATGGTTTTATTTGATTAGATGAATATGATTTTATTCGATTAGATGATATGATTTTATTTGATTAGATGATATGATATATGATTTGATTAGATGGTTTTATTCAATTAGATGATATGATTTTATTTGATTAGATGATATGATATATGATTAGATTATATGGTTTTATTTGATGATATATAATTTGATTAGATGATTTGATTACATGGTTTTATTTGATTAGATGATATGATTTGTTTAGATAATATGATTAGATGATATAATTTTATTTGATTTGAATAGATGATTTTATTTGATGATATATAATTTGATTACATGGTTTTATTTGATTAGATGATATGATTTGTTTAGATGATATGATTAGATGATATGATGAATAATAACTATTTTAACTAATTCTAGAACTAACACATGTCATACGTAATATAACTAATTTCATCCTTTTTTAGTGTATTAAGGGGAGGTCTTAAGGGGATCTATTATTAATATCATAAAAGAAAACTAGTTAATACATGTAACGAGTGAATAATAACTATTCTAACTAATTTTAGAACTAACACATGTCATACGTAATATAACTAATTTCATCATGTTTTTTAGTGTCTTAAGGGGAGGTATAATTAATATCATAAAAGAAAACTAGTTAATACATGTAACGAGTGAATAATAACTATTCTAACTAGTTCTAGAACTAACACATGTCATACGTAATATAACTAATTTCATCAAAGCATACATAAAATCTTTAACTAATATGAAATCTATAAAAATCATTGAATAATCAAAGTATACATATAACATTATATATATTAAAATCATTGAACCATCAAATAGGTTCATCATATATCAACAAATTATAGTCCATCATATGTTTAAATATATAAACAAAGTATTAATCCAGAGATATCAAGTAGGTCCTAACACAAGAAATCAGTATACATATTATACTTTTTAGACCAACTCAAGTGGTTCAGACCTTTCATGGAGAACTCATAATATTCTCTCATGATCCTCACTATCTAGTCTCCACTTATGATGTCCACGTTGAGATTTAACTATATGAAGACAAATGGATGTGGCAACTACTAGGTGACTATATTGAAACACCTTATTGTCTGGTTCGTAATCAACAAAGTGAATACCATGTTGAATTACATTGATTTTCTTGAAATATGTTCCCTCTAAAACAACTGAACCTGCAGGTCACAAATTTTAACAATATATAAATTTAAACAAACTCAATTTGAAATTTGTTAAAAGGTTGAAATTTAAAATTTATATATATTGATGTAAACCATATACAAACTTATGGGGAACAACATTCCATTGCTTTCTTTAGGTTCAAGTAACTTCATCCTCTCTACAGTACAACACAGTAAATAATAACCAACTCCTTCTACATTTCCACGCTCAGCAATCACTGCAAAGACATCTCCTGCATAGTAAATTTATATATGTACGTGTGTGAGATCTTAAAATAAATACTTAGTTCAATCTATAGATCTATCTATACATGCAACTCAATGTATCATATAATGTGAAATATATATACTTACCAATTTTGACCAATCTCGAGATATGATCATAATCAATAGAAATCAAAGGAACATCATCGAAGTTTTCATCATCTCTATCAAATGTATCAGTAACAACTAGTGGAACTAGATTCCATGTGCTTACATATCCACGATCTTGATTGATACATTCCTCATAATTGCCAGCAATGCACTGACAAAAAAAGCATGAGTAGTCCCTAGTGTTCAACATCTAATTGCGAAAATTTGTACTCATAACTGAATGCAAAGATCGCATCTTTTCTATCCTATTGCAGCCATGCATAATTTTTCTATCCCCACCTAAAAAAATGCATTTATAATACATTCTATATAAATATAATTTGAATAAAAAATATCATAAAAATTTTAAACACTTTCAAATAATTTAAAAATGTGTGCATACCTTTTATCTCCCAAAATTTTCTATATGGCACTGCCTGAGTCAATCTTGATGATGTGTCATTCTCATTTGGTGCAAAATGTGTCTTGCACCACATCATGTGCATTTTTTATATGCACTCCCTTATAATTCATTTGATACTTTCGTATAACACATTTGATGCAAGCTCCGGCACCATCATGTTCACCTTTTCCATGTCCACTCTCAAAGAAACTCTAGACATGTGGTATGTTTTCATTACGATGATATCTACATAGTGCATAAAATGGTCTCGATGATTTGAATTGTGAAGCACATCCATCTGACCAAACATAATGTTTATCAATTTTTATACCTCTTTCTTTTAAATTTGCAAAAAACATCTTGAAGCAGTGTTCCACATAATGAATGGCATGCTCTCTATCATCACTTATATAAAAATGATATTCCTTCTTGATGACCTGTGCTTGAAATGTGCTCTAAATACCATCCAAATCTAATTGTCTGTGTCGATAACACACATGTACCATAATAGTAATTTGCTTTAAAAAATAGTACTCTGACTGAATTTCCTTTTGATGAACAAAAGAATAATTTTCTACAAAATCAACAACTGATACAATAGTTCCAAGTGGGAAATTGTCTCTCAGTGTTTGAAATTATTTTGCTTGCCACTTTGCAAAAAAAGCATGATGAATGTAGGGTTGGATCAATTTTTTAAATTTTTCCATAAATACCTTTTGGATTCTTTCCCAAATTTTGTTTCATTCTTTACATATTTGTAACTCTTGCAATTTACCATCTTTGTTATATCAATATTTTCATTTTTTAAAGGAAAAAGAGACAAATCGGCACATGTTTGGCATATTCCTTTTATGAAATTTATTTGTCCAGCTACATCATCTCTTTTGTCACATAAAATGGATGAGATGAACTCACTTCGTCTAGTAGGAGGAGCCTTTTCAAAACCATAAGTGTCTTCTACAAACTTTCAAAAAACCTGATAGTGGAGATCAAATTCAATTTGATAACGACAACAACAAGTTTCAAACACTTCATTTGTCCTGATATAATATGGCTTCAATCTTTCAAACAATGTTTTTCCAATCTTTATATTAGGATTTGAACTACAAATTAAACACATACATTTTATGTTGTGTTGTGTCCAACCAATGTTTCGTATGATATTCATATTGATTAGCTGAAATTCTATGTCTGATAACATCTCTAGTGTTTGATAAAGGTCGTGTATTATCATTTCAAAATGATGTGACCAAATTTTTTGTTCCTTCATCAATCCTATCAGAATGAGGATCTCTACACATGATTGCCCAATTGCCTTCCAAGGTGTTATCATCCAAAAGTATTCTCCTATTAACATATCGTGATATTGTTTTCCTATTCAAACCAAAGTGAGATGAAACTGAAGATATCTATCTTTTTCATCCCATAGTGTTACCTACAATGGATGTCAACATAACTTTTCTTGTGATGGACTTATCTATAGTTCAAGATCACTTCCCTAGTTGGTTCAAACTTTTCTTAAGATTTTCAATCATATCAGTTTGCATGTCAACAACGTTTCTCTTCTTTGATGATGTGTCTATACCTAATAATTTTAATGCCCCTTCCAACTTCTTGTTTATAAGTATAAGTGAAAGCAATTGAGCTTGTTCAAGTATTTCAAAATTATCAAATTTACTCAATATTTCTCTTGCTATCATTTTCATTGATCTCTTCTTAGGAAGACTTAAGTGTTGAACATTAGCAAGTGATCTCAAATTGTTCACATCCATTGTAAGTAAATGATCTAAGTTTCTATAATTAATATTTTTCTTTATAGTTTGAGCTAAATTTAAAAGTTCATCCATACCAGTAGGAGCACGTGATGTTGACCCTTCTCCAACATCAATTGTTTGAGCTTCTATAGAGAGTAATCCCGACCCTTCTTCAATGTGCAATTCTTCGACTTGACTTGACCCTCCTACTTCAGCTTGTCTTTTAGCTTCTTTAGTTTTATGATAATATGTCAATGCAACTTCACGATTTCTTTGTTCAGTACCAGGTGACATTTTTCTAGAAGATTTACTTTTTCTTCCCTTCTTGTTCCCTATTTCTTCGAGCTCAAAAAATGTCTTCCACAAGATCGTCAACAAAAATTATGCCTTTGAAAAAATAGAAATATCAATCCTCCTTCAAAAAGTGTCTTCAATAATAGAAAATGTGAATTTATTAATTGCAATTTGATATTTTTTTTAAAAAAAATGTTTTACTTTTATACCATTGTAAATTTTATTTACAAAATCATTTTACATGCCGAATTCACTTGAAGTATATAGCTTCGTGCGAAGTATGCAAGGTAAAACTACGGTGTGCCAGGATTTTCACTTGAGAGGCTTCATGCGAGGGGTCTTCGCACGAAGACCCTCAAGTGTCTTTGTGCGAAGGGGGTCTTCACACGAAGACCCCAAAACTAAAATTTTGCTTTCAAGAAACAACAAATCTTCAGAAAAATGGTCTTTCCAGGTCTGAAACAAGGACTAAACAAGATGATTTTTTCAAACAGATGATGTCAAATGATGCTATTTGGAACAAGCTTTCTAATGAATATAGTTTTAATACATATTGAGTTCATTATCACTTTTAAATATTACTTTAACTAAACATAGGTTGTTTGGTCATTCAACAACCTTTCTCTTCAAGACTTCGAGAAAAATAGTAAATGATAAAAAAAAATTATAAAAAATATGTAGGAAAAGCGTATTTGTGTTACCTTTCTATGAAAAAAATAAAAAATAAATTTTGATATAAAGAGATCAAGTTAGAGCGATCCAAGTGACCTTATGTCTAAATTACAGTTACGGTCACTTTAAAGCTTAATAAACTATGAAATATTGATCCAAAATGAATAAAACCAATTGCATCCTTTAGATATTGAAGTAAAAAATATAATCTTGAAAGAATTACATCGTTATCATATTTTAAAAAAAAGTTATGCTGATCCAAGTGACAGTAACTCCTTAAAAACATAGTTTTTTCACGCAAACCACTTTTAGAAGGAGAAGGAAAAATGAATTTAAATGAACTTTTTAATTTTTTTTAAATATATTTAGAAACTAGAAAGAAAATTCTAAAAGACTGTAGTTTACATCATCTTCAAATTTCTAATAGTTTTGCGACAATAGATGTTCGAAAGCGAAGTTTTTTCTCAGAATGTTGAGCTCTATGTCAAAGTTGACCAAAAAGTGGGACTCACTATTGTGGGACCACCCTCAACCAACAAAAGAACTATAGAGAAAAGGATTGTACTGGTGCTATGGCACCTAGTGCTTGATATATTTGTGTCAACTTATTGTAAACTTTAACCTGCCAAACAATGGAAAGTAGTGACATTATAAACTTTGTCTTGCAAAATTTATAAACGATTATAGAATATGCTTCCAAAGGTAATGTATTCAAACTTTAATAAAAATTCCAACATAATCTTTAAAAAATAACTTATCAAAACAATCAAATGGATCGTATTGGATTCTCCTAAATTTACAAGGGCTTGAAAATAGATTTACAAATGTCCACACTCTTGTCAAAAAACATGTTCAAAGTATGTTTAAAGTTAAAACTTTTAGCGATGTGAAAGATATTCACAAAGTATGTTTAAAGTTAAAACTTTTAGGGATGTGCAAGATATTCACAAACAACCCAAAATCATTAATTTTTCATTATAATGCTAAAGACTAGATTTACAAAATATTTTTTAGCGAAATCTTAACAAAAATTCATAATAACCCAGAAAACTTCCAAAAATTTACAAAGCCCAAGAATCATTAATTTGAAAACAATTTTCCTTAATTTGTGCACTAAGAGTCGCAAGAGACAAACTATACAATCATCAAATTTAGCCTCCTTTAGCTAAACAAATGGATTCTTTGACAAAGGGCTCTCTCAAGACAAGAATATAATTCAACAAAAGACTCAGGTGACAGGAAAATATTTTGGACAAAAGATTCAAACAACGAGAGAACTTGGGACCAAATACCAAGTACTAGAGAATTTAAGTTCATATTAAAAGATCAAAGCCAACCTTCTATATAGATCTCACATTTTAGAGACTGTAGCATATCAGCGACAATGAGGAATGTAAGGCACAAATTATAAAAAAAAAAGAAAATTATTTATAAATAACAACCTGTTTTACTTGTACAAAAAGGGTATTGGAAAAATGGCTTCACCAAAATGAAAGATTTGTTGTAGAGAAGTGTAAGAAATGAAAAGAAATAAAAGATTTTTTTTCTATAAAAAAGGTTAAATCTGGGTATTCCATCTCATTTGTGAGTATTGCATGCTCTTTGTAGTTTTTAAATCTTCTCTATTGAAGTTGATAGTTTCTTTGTTACTTGGTTGTATTTTATTCAAATGTAATGTAATCTTAATATTGGTCAATGGTTATGCTTTGATGTTAGAGACATTTTGTTCTAATCCTTATTTTGAAGATACAAAGCTGGTTAACTTTTGTGCAACATCTCATTTCAGGTTTGTTGCAATATCATAAAATGAAAGGACCAATTCAAAGTAAATTTCACTTCTCCTTATTCAAGGAGAATAGGGCATTCTACATATGGTAAATATGCTACATCAGATAATCCTAGAGTCATCAATTTACAATATCTTGGAGTCAAAGAACCTACATTTAATAAACATCTACTAGCATAAGTTCACCCAACAACAATTCATTATACATGCAACTTATGCAACTTATCCCTGTACAGAGAAAAGAAGAAATACAAATAGAATTTTTAACTTAAAGGGCATTGGTATCTTTGAAAATCCTATAAAAGACAAATCAAAGTCATAAAAGACATTTGTAGCATTAAAAAGTTACAATAGTATATGGTGTAATTGGTGTAGGAGCACCTTGGCATCGGGAAACTATATCATTTTTGGTCATTTAATTATATTCAAAATTCAATATTGTTTATTTGGGTCATGATAAATAAATGTTACAAAAATCCATGTCAAGTTAGATTTATTTGTTTAAGAACACAAACTCGCAAAATTATCAATCTTGCAAGTTGAACCAAATAGCAATTAAGAATCTTGTAATTATGCTTATGAAGAAGTTGAAGAGTCATTGTAACCGACTCAACTGTAACCGCCTAAGTCTTCTATAAAAGGTTGGATATATGTAACGAAATAGAGGGAGCAAAGGATATTAAAAATGTAAAATTGAAATAGTCCTCTGGCTCTCGGGAGCCTAAAGACCATCCAGAATGCAACCAGAGGATGGCCAAGATTTGAGTTTATGTTTATAGTATTGTATCATATATGGAATAAAGTTTCAAATTTATTTTAGAAGTTTCTATTTTGAATCTATATAACATCTGGATTCTTAAATAAGTTATCAACCATTCATTTGTTGTCTTAAAGTTTAGAACCGATTTGTGTTGATTTTGAAAGTTCTGATTTCTATGATTTTTTATACTGATTCATTTTGTGATATCAGATTTTGAAGGAAAATTCCAAAATTCATTTAATATCCATTAATTTCATATGATTTTAATTTGAGAAAAGAAATCAGAATGAAATCATGCTTGTGAAATTGGCGGTTTAGCCATCAAGTGGGTGTATCAGGTTTGATTGGTTATGGAATTTAATTCCTCTCATGGTATAGTGAATGGCATCAGTTGGACATTTAATAGGGAAACAACAGTTTGTTCATTTGATATTGGTCAATATTGTTGTTAGTTTGATTGAATATTATTCCCAATTATAATGCATGGTGTTGGTTTTTTATATCAAGCTTCTTCCATAAAAAAAAACCGATAGTTTGAAATGCATTAAAGGTGAATGGAATTTCAGATTTTGATAAGGATATGGATTTTTGTCACATGAATAAATTTAGAATTTGGATTGTGACTATAATGTTGAGGATTGAATAAAAATTTTGCCTCTAAGCTATTGTTTTATGAAAGTCAATTTCAGTCTTGGTACAAAGACCATAACTTTAAATATAATCGTTGGATCTTCATGATTTTGAAATATGTTTGACAAAACCTAGTTTGGAATATCTTCACTAGAGAGATCGAGGAAAAATTTCTTGGTTCGAAAGTTATGTAGGACTGAGTATGGGTCTATACAGAGGATCTCATGACTGGTGTTTAAATGTTGAAGTGTGAAGATGTGTTTTTTGCCTCTAATAAATTATTAGAAGAGATTGATATTTGGAATATGAAGATCTGGGAGAAATTCTTGGACTCTCTTTGCATCAATAAGGCTTTGTCTCTTGTTTTTTTCCTTTTGAGATCCCAAGTTCAAGTCCCATGGTGGACATTTGGTTGTGTTGTATGTTTTTATCCTTGGTGGACATTTGAAATGCTACAGATGGTACCTTGTTATTTCATCCCATCGGATGGGCCTTTTTAAGCCCAATATTCACTAATCAAGGGGAAAAAAGAGATATTGGTTCCTAAAATGTGTTGTTTGTTATTTCAGAGTACATAGAGAGAAAACTAGAATAAAAGATTCAATGTAACCAAATGGAGAAAATGTTTAAGTTTGGATAATATTATACAAGCATTTGGACATGAAGTGATCAAACCTTACAACAGGCTGCATAGTTATGTATTTTCTACAAAATCTTTTTCTATGTGCAATGATTTAAGACACTGTAAAATATAGGAAAGGAATGTCATAACTTGTACAATATTCCCTATGCAAAACAATTGAGTGAAACTAAATATCTCACAAATCTATGAATTCTTAAGAAATAAAGTCTTGGCTTCGACTTCATGTGAGTATAATATTGCATAACGATTGATTTGATTAATTTTCACTGCACATTAGGAAACCCTCAAGAGTGCTAAAATTATAGTGACAAACTCTAAAGAATATTTATCAAGAGGTGTTAGAGCAAGCTATACTACTAGTCACATCTTCTAGCATCTTGACACAAAACTCTGAGTGATTGTAATGCTTATTGGTTTTGCAAAACATAGTAGCAATAGCACATATTTTGGAGTCAATGCTAGATGCAAATGCAAGAATGTAGTTGCAAGTCAAATTGAATATTTAAAAAGAATAAAGTATCTATTTGATTAAAGCTTTTTTGGGCCACATAAATACCCTACCTATCATGTAGTAAAATCCTCTAGTTTAGTATCTATGTTATTTCATTTCCTATTTCATTGATTTCTTACAATCAAATTTGGGAAATATGCCAAACATCCCTAATTGGTCATTTGGATTTAATGTTTCAGTCAATAAAAGAATCTAAAAGATTGTCAAATATTCTTTAAGGATGTTGATCATAGTCACAAAGTTTAGCTCGATTATCACAGAGGTTCACCAAACCTGAAACAATTTTTATGGTTCAATTTGACAAAAACTTTCAATTTTTGGTCAACACCATGACACTAGCTGTCATTTTATAGGAAACCTCTATTTTTCAGCACACACTCATAACATTTCTCATTTCTTGCTCATGGTCAGCCCACAGAGTTTAAGTTTAATGAATAAATATATTGAAAATCTAAACTATCATAATAGATATCATATGCAAACAAATTCTAGCAAGATTTTGGCACTAGTTGTGTTAATGGTCTGATTTAAGTTCTCTTGGCTACCCATTTGGTTTGAAAAACATGATGAACAAATAAATTTAGAAACTAAATCATTGTAGATCTAGTGTAGATGCATTAGATCAATATTTCAAAGATGTTTAAATTGTTATATTGACAAAAGAGGCAACAAGACTTAGACTAAGGAGATCAATAGCTACTGTCATTCTAAATATTAATCCAAATATTCTATTATGGTGACAATCTATCATATTTTGTAGATTGCTATGACCACTGGACATTGACTTATTTCCAATATACTAAATTTTATCTATCAATTATAGCATTACACATAATCTTATAAGTTGCACAGCTTCAAACCTTTTTTATATCATTAAAAACTTTGGTAATTTTTTCTCCTTAAACATAACCTTTGGAATTTTTGAACTACCCTGGGAACTACCATTCGTACCCTAATAAATGCCCTTCCCAATATGCACCAAGAAACATGATGAAATGGAATCCTTCAATCACTAGATAATCCAGAATAGGTTGAGATAACTGAAACAAGTTGAAATTAATGTACCATAACTTTGGATCATAATATACAATGCTTCCATGTCACAAATGTTTAAGGCAGTCATTAGCATAGGTTGAAATAAACCACAACATATTCTATATCATACTATACAATACTTATGTACCATAAATGCTTGAGGTAGTAATTTCCCAAAATGGAATATGACACTAGCAATTCTAGGATGGAAGTATCATAATCCTAAATCGATAATTCAAGAAATATGGTGAAAATTCTAGCTCCATGTTTCCTAAATACTTTTCAAATATGGCATAGAGAAATAAACCAAATTATCCTAGCATTGAAAATGCATTATGTGGGAATATAAATAAGAAACATACCTGTAGGTTTTTCTACCCCATCCTCATTTGTTGCAACTGCAAACATGAGAACTCGGCGAGAGTTGAATCCTTGTTGATGCCTACCCATTAATGGCCTTAACAGTCTAGTATTGAATTGGAATTTAGACATACTAAGTCTATAGTGGAATGGACCCCTATAAAAGGAAAATATGTCATTTTTTACTACAAAACATAGAGAAGACGATGAAGAAAAGATTGTGGGAAGCATAGCCATAGCTAAAATACACAACAATTTCAAAGCTAGGTTTTACACAATACACAGAATAATTTAAAATATAGATTTACCACAAACCACAACAATTTTAAAGCGAGGTTTCACACAATACACACACAACAATTTTGAAACTAGGTATTACACAATACACACAACAATTTCAAAGAAAGGTTTTATAATTATTTATGACATCTAGCGAATCGACTCCTAGATTAGTGAACTTAGTTGTCGACTGAACAGTTTCAACCTTAATCAACAACTGCTTTGCAATTATATTCCACATTGTTGCCAGTGTTTCTGATAAAGCCCATTTAAATGTCATTAACAATGTCAAATCAAGAAATTTCCTTTATCTATGATCACTAAATTTAGGGAAAAATTAAACTTACAGTGATGGAAAAGATTGTGGATGCAGGATAGCCAAACGAGCAGGTTTTTCTTGTTCTATTTTTCATAACTTGGCGTTTGAGGCATATTCTTAGTCCATTCAACTAAGAAACTCTCTGCAATGGATAAATGCACATCAAAATTCTGTTAATTTAGAAAATTTTCATAAACAACCTAAGTTCAAACCCTGCACCTCATTATATGTCAAACATTTCACTTGTAGATGATGATTGTAGCATAATATGTTGAGATTGGAGGCCGATCAATGTGTAAACTCTAGCACGAAGGAATGGGATGCTTTTGAAAGAAACATTTTAAAATATTTTCTTGTTCTACTTTTTTTATTGATTAGACAATTTTTTTGAATTTTTTAGTAGAAAAATAATTAAAACCCCAGCAAAAATTTGAACAACCAATCAAAAAAAGAAAATATTTTTCAAAAAATCCAATATAAAAATCAAACAACTCTAAACATTAGAAATCATGCTTTATTTTTTTATCATACATAGTTTTAAATGTAAACTAATAGAAAATGAATTCATAGAAACATAAGTCTCCACCTATATAGGCGAGACTAATAATTACAATTGCTAATGCCTACCATTGGTAGTTTAATTATAGCCAAAATATTTATAAGATATGCATTTTTAGTAATGATCGTTGTTAGCCTTCCCAATGCGCACTTGAACTTAATTACACTCTCCTTTGATAAGATGTCTTGTTATGATATCAACTAGTCATTTTACAAGTATTGGCACAAGATTTGTGAGGAGGCCATTGCAATCAGCACTGGCTATGTAGTGATGAAATTGGCATTGTCTATGGGGTAGAATATTTGGGCAATGACTATCCAGTCATATCATTCAATATGGCTGGATGCTTATACCATTGCCATATTAATGATTTTCATACTAAGTGTACAAAGAGTACAATTGATGTTGACAGACAATGTCGTGCAGCCTTAAATGATAAGTAAACCGCATAATTTATAAGATAACATAAGTTTATTAATGTCCAACAAGAGACCAACAAGGGTCTAAAGGTCTAAGAAGAGTTTGTAAAGTAAACTAAGTATAAGATAAGATAAGATAAGATAAGATAAGATAAGTTTATTAATGTCCAATAAGAAACCAACAAGGGTCTAAGGGTCTAAGAAGAGTTTGTAAAATAAACTAAGTGTCCCCTTGATAAGATATGCATTTCAGTTTTGTTGTTTAGACGTTTCCAATAAGAATTATTTTGCATCACAATAATTTGTATAATTTAATTTTTTTTATTTTTAATTTTTTTAAAAATTATTTAATATTTTTTATTAATTTTAAAAAGTATTATACAAAATAATTTATTATTATATTTTCATATATATTGTAAAATTTTAAATTAAGGAAATAATTTTAAGAATAAATAAATTTGTTACATTTAATTATACTTGTATATAATTAGAACATTTAAAAATTGAACTAACACAATAAACTTATCATATATATGCACTTTATCAAGTATTTTCACAACTCTCTCATAGATCTTGCCTATAAACATAACCACACATTTAATGTGATACCTATGGACTTAATAATTAAAGAGAGAACAATTGTTCATTTTCTATTGAAATTTAAAAAATACATATATAGATAAATAATAATATATTTTTAATAAATATAATTATTTTAGAATTAATATATTTATTTTTTTGTTAATAATACATAATTATAATATATCTTATAATACTATTAAAATAAATCAAATTATAAATTCTATAACATTTAAATATATAATTTATTATTAAATTTATAAATATATATGAATAAATAATACTAATTTATTACTAAATATTTTTTTACAATTATATGTTTTATTTTGTATTCTTATTTATATAAATAATTATTAGATTTTAAAAATTTCCATATAATATATATTTTAAAATCAACTAATTATATAATATAATAATTATTAATATCGAGTTTGGAAAAAATTTAATTAGGCTCTACAAATTTTTACAATTTTTTGTGAATTTTTGTGTTTAATGTAAAGTGGCTACACATTGTTCGATGTTGCCCTCCCCGAGGTGCTAAGGTGGCGACCGAAGCGTCCTCTCATCTTCATGTTTGGTTTGGTCCTTCTTACCCTTAGTCTTTTAATTAAATTTTTAGTTTTGTTGTGGTCGCACGATCCTCGGCTCCTATGGAGCCTGAGCTTGGGGGTGCATTTACTGTGCCTGACTGGATGGTTAAAAGTGGCCCTCCTGCCCATAACGATAAGTCTTTTGTTGAAGCCGTCTCTAAATCTTCACCTAGTGTGGTTTCGAATGCCAAGTTCACCTTCGTTATTGGTAATGGCTCTGCGACTAATGAAGGTAAGAACTCTGGTAACGCTCTATTAGCTATCTCCATTTTCCCAAATGAAGCTATGGTAAATGAAATATCTAATAAAAAAATAGGCTTAAAAATTCTGCTATTTTTTTGAGGCTGTTGAATTGGATAAGTGCCCTACCAAGAAATTCATGGATGATTGGTTTTATAATTATTGGAATTTAAAACTAGGGTTTCATATCTCTTTCTATAGATAGATTTAGAAAGGTCTCTTTTTTATATTTTTTAAGAACCCTAAAACCTAGGTGGTGATTCTCCAAAGGCAGTATTGGACAGTTGGCAATACTTTCTTTCGTGCCCTAGGATGGACGCCTAAAGCCATTAACAAAGAAATCATGACCCTATCTTCTCCTAGATGGATTCTTCTAAATAATATCCCGCCTTTCCTATGGCGTTTCCTCTCACATATTGTTGAACCATTTTTTAAAGTCATCGGGATGGATGAGTCAACTAGGTTGGTCCCTCATATGGATGCCAGAATGCTAGTCTCAATCAATCCTTGCATCGACATCCCTAACTCACTGGAAATCAATATCATGGATGAAATGTACTCCTATCAAGTTGAGGTTCTCAAAGGTCTTAATGTCTGCTTCCTCTGTAAAAAGGAGGGGCATATTGGGAAGGATTGACCCATCCTCAATTGTGTGAAACCTATCAACCCCTCCAGAAAACCCCTCTCCCAAGGTACTCCGCTAGCAGCTGCTCTAACTTTAGATAAATCTCTCCCTAAGGAGTCTACTCTCCCCTCCCAACATCCTACACCTAAACCCCACATTCTCTTTCTTGCCTATAACAGTGCCCATGCTCCTAATCAGATGGATTTAGATCAAATAGATGGCTTCCAAACTATTACCAGAAAACCTCATAAGAGGAGAAGAACTAATGCCCAAATGCTTGCATTAGAGAAAATAATAAACACTCAAGTTGAAGCCTCTTCCAGTCATCCCACTAGTCACTGTATAAATAATTCCTCCAACCTTAGTCTCAACTCCCCTCCTGGAAACATTTCTGGTACATCGATGGATACTCTAAATAATAACTACAATGATATACAAGAATCATCCTTCCTCTGTTTAAACCAAAACATTTCAGCCATAGATTTTGCTTTGGGCATTGCACCCTCGAAAAAACCTCTTCTTGAGCATCTTGTTAATTTTTTAAAAAAAATTGATGAGGACTATGTGATTGAGGTTATTACTATAGTTCCTACTGGTAGTCACCCAAGCCCCTTTCCTCTATAAAAGCCTTCATCAAACATTGATAAAACCCCCAGCAACTCTAGTCACCATATGGACTCAGAGATTAACTCCTCCCAACAAGATTTTGAATCAAAAGAAGAAATTAATTTACTCAGAGATGGTTCCTCGTAACCTAAAAGGAGGGGTAGACCTCTAGGATCTAAGAATAAAGGTCCCATGAATAAAAAGAAAATGGGATCTCCCATGGATCTGATAAACGCTATTTGCAGCTTCAAGGCTACTAATTTATCCTCCCCCACTAATGTTTCCAAATGAATTGCACCTCATGGAATATCAGAGCTCTAGAATCCCCAGACATGAAACACATTATTAGAGATTATTTAAATTCCATTAAGAATATTGATATTTTAATGCTTCAAGAACTTAAAGCTACTAGATATACCCTTGATGTGAACCTTGACTTCATTTGGAAAGAAGTTATTAAAATTTACTCTAATCATCCTAAAGGTTGTGGTGGTGTTGGTTTACTTCTTAAACCCACTTGGGGTAACTCCATTATTGATAAAGGCATTTCCCCCTGCAATAGGGCTTCTTGGGTTAAATGTAACTTCAATGGGAAGATCATTGGCATCTACTCCATTTATGCGCCTAATGATTATAAAGAGTGAGCCTTACTATGGTCTTGGCTTGTTAATCTCCCAGACAACCCCTGGTTCTTTGCAGGGGACTTTAACATGACTAAGGACTAGGAGGATAAATGTGGTGGCCTCCCATTTGGTTGGCATGGGCCCAAGAAACTTCAATGGGATAAAATGAAAATTAACAAGAACTTGTTCGATCCCCTTACTAATAAAATAAGTATGACCCCTAGCTTATGGTAAACATGGTGTAATTATCAACAAGGCTCCAACAAGATTTATTCCACGCCAGATCGCTTCTATGCTAATAAAAAGTGCTTCTCCTTCACCCTTGACTCCCAAGGTAATACTGTCATGGTTACCCTCATGACCCTTTAGATCACCACCTATCTCAGCTCACCTTATTGTTAACAACTCCCCCAGCCAGATCAATTCCATGACTTCCAACAAACTCATTTTTCAACAATAGTCTCCTAAAATACCCTAACGTCCTTCCTGCCATTAATCCGATTAGCATCCTTAACAAAAATAATAAGAGCCCCTCTAGCTGTATCAACAGATGGAATGTTAATGTTATATCTTGGCATAATCTTCTTCAAACTATAGGAAAGAAGAAGGCTAAAGATTACAGATTCATGAAAAAAACCCTCTCTAAACTTGCATGTGGTTGAGGCTAATATACAACTTAACCCCTCAAATTGCCACCTCACTAAGCAGGTTTCTTAGGCCAAATATGCTCTTAGGAATCACCAACAATTCAAAGTCAGTGAGGCCATGATAAGATCTCATGCTCACTGGCTTCAATTTGGAGACAAAGGCTCTAAGTTCTTCTTTAACTTACTTAGGCATAAGAAGAATAATGAAACCATTGATAGAGTGATTATGGATAATAAAGAGATCCTTGGCATTGATAATATCAAAGAAGATTTATCCCTCTTTTATACTAATCTCTTCTCCTATGAAGACTCTGAAGAGGCTAGGACCCTAAGAGGCAACTGTAGGAATATTATTCCTTGCAGGATCTCAGAGGAAGATTCTTCCCTCCTCATCAAAGCCTTATCTATTGAGGAGATCGAGAAGGCTATTCTATCCCTTAAAGATGAGAAGGCCCTGGGCCATGATGGGATCCCGATTGAATTTTACAAAGTGAACCTTAGTTGGATATGCACTGACCTGGTGGAGATCTACTCTGAGACCCTCACCTCTAGCTTCCTTTGTAAATCTATAAATAATGGGATTATCAAACTGATTCCCAAAGATGGTGACAAAGCCCTTATAAAAAATTGGAGACCAATTACCCTTCTTAATGTGTCCTATAAAATTATTGGTAAACTTCTCGCCCTTTGATTAGAGAAAATCCTTCCTAATTTTAACTGTTCCACCCAAACTGGCTTCATAAAAGGGAGATATATTCTAGAAAATCTTATCACTAGTTGGGAAGCCATGGATTGGGCTAAGTCCTCCAACCAGGATAAAACCATGTTCCTCCTTGATTTTGAAAAATCTTATGACGGGATTGAATGGGATTTTATTATTATCATGCTGGAAGCCTTTGGTTTCCCTTACGAATTTTGCAATATTGTTAAAATCCTTCTTAAGGATGCTTTTGCTCAAGTCAATGTTAATGGTTCTATTGGAATTAGGAGAGATAGGTACTAAGAGGGGAGGGGTGAATCAGTGCCTTCAAAACTTTACTTATAAAAACCTTTCTGATCTATAACTGAATACTGTAATAACTGATCAAAATAACTTGAATCTAATTGCATAAATCAATCATCTAGTTAACTTAAGAAAGTAAACAACATGAAATCAATATGACAATCACATAACACAAGTATTTTGGTAACGCAAAAACCCTTGTTAGAAGGTAAAAACTGTGCTGGGGATGACACCCACAAATTCTTCACTACTGTAAATAGAAAAGGTTTGCCTGTTAAGGCTACAAGTTTTGATCACTTCTGGTGATCTTACCCTGTTAGGAGTAACATATTAGATCAGCTAGATCTACCTAGTTATAGGATTTAACAACAGTAAATGAAGTGTGTACTTGGTTAAGAGATTTATACAAAGACTATTAAGTCTACTCAGTTAAGAGATTTCACCAAAAACTCTATCACAATTGTCAGAAAGTAATAGGTAAATTATCTACTAGTTGACAACTCACTTGTCTGAAACAGATCTATAAGTGCTTATCAAAATATCACCTTATCTGTGATGGTTTCCTTCTTTGTTCTACTCAGTAACCTTCAGTGATTCTGCTTGGTCTGATATCCTCTGTACTTTGTTCTTCTCAGTAAACTAATTGTCTTGAAGATAGGCAAATTCTTAAAGTGCTCCTTGATTCATATATATCAGTTCAACAACCTCATAAAATGGTGCGAACATATACAATATATAGTGTTCTATTTTTCCACTTAAGCAAAAATTAGGCTACAAAAATAATTATAACCCTAAGATCTACGGTGAAAAATAACCTAGATCAACTAATACAAATAAGATAATCATTGCATTTAATGAATATCTTTTACAATAAATGCTTTTCAATCTTGGTAAACTATTTTACGATCTGTTGTAACTATCAGGATAGAATAATGTGCCATTTCTGATTACTATGTCATTTTCTGTGATCATCAGTAAACACTGTGTAAACTACTTAGTATATACTACGATGCTTGGTGTTTACTTACCGTCGGTGTCAGTGTCGCTAGTGCTTGGTTAACTGTGTGATGCTTGGTGTAAAGGCTTTACCGACTGCTCTGTCTTACTTCTAGTTACCGACTGTCTCAATATAAGTAACCGATCGACCTGTATAACATCCTTTGATACTAATGACAACCTTAATTGCTCAATAGAGATTAATAGGTTCTCTTTCCTCTCCCTTCCCCCTTGAAAGATATATTAGCCAAGGTTGTCCCCTAGCCCCTACCCTTTTTGTGATTGTCTCTAACGCCCTTTCTTATATTCTTAGGGATAATACCCTCTCCCCTTGTGTCAAAGGTATTCAACTTCATGATATCTCTGAGATGATAAATAACTAATTTACTAATGATACTAACCTTTTCTTGAGCTCGCTGAGTAGAAATTTGAAGCCTTGAATAATAAACTCCAATTCTTTGGTAAGATCTCTAGTGCCCATGTCTCCTAGACTAAGTCTATCCTCTTGGGGTGGAAGGAGCACCCCCTTGAATGGCTTGTTAGATTTGGATACCAATGGGGGGGACCTCACAAGATTGTTAGGTACCTTGGAATCCCTTTCTTTGTTAGCACCTCTCTCAAGGATATGTGGTTGTGGGTTAAATTCAAAATAAATAAAAAGCTTAATAAATGGCACAACATATTTCTCTCATTAGCTGGTAGAATGGAAGTTTGTCAAAAAATTATGTCTTCCTATAGCGTCTACTATGCCTTGGCATGGATGTTTAATGACTATCAAATCCTTGAAATCCAAAAGGACATTAGGAACTACCTATGGTCTGATGGTAAAGTTAATAAAAAGAAGCATGATGTGAAGTGGTAATGGTGCCACACTAATAAGAGTATGGGAGGTCTTGGTCTTAAGGACCTCAAAGCCCAGGGTATTGCTCTTGCTGCTAAGTGGGTCTTCCATGCGCTAGAAGGGCAAGAGCCCTAGAAAATTCTAATTAGAAATAATATTGAATGGGGTGTCCCTAAGGCTTCTATGACTTGGAAGTCCCTCCCGTTTAGTGACTTAATTTCTGGTAACTTTTCTATCTCTGTTCAAGGCTCTTGTATCTTCAAGACTATATGGAAGGCTTGGGAGAAAGTTAGAGAACACTTCACTAATAATAGGTTCTACAATAATAACCTCATCCATGGTGAAAGATCTATATGGTGTAATCTCACACACTTGAATTAACCTCTTACTCTCACCCAAGGCTGTTCAGCTAAACTTTGGGCTTAAAAATGTATTACTCTTTTTTTTTATATCCTAGATCAAGACACCCTTATTAGCTGGGAGGGCTTGAGCTCCTTGTATAACCTCCCCCTTTCTCAAAAGAAGATATTCAATTTGATTTCCAAGGCCCTCCTCCCTCTTCCTAATAAATGCCATGTGGACTCTCACAAGTTTTTTGAATTTAAATTGGTTGATGGATCTAGACTCTCTGAAATCAAAGCCCAAAATATTTAAAGTGTTATTACTTATAATGACTTGGTTGTTAACCATCTCAATACTACTTGGTACTCACAATTGGATGCCAAGTAATGGAAGAAACACTTTAATAGAATTTGGAAAATCTCTATAGATACTAAAATAAAATGCTTTAAATGGTTGATGATTATTGATAGACTTCCTCTAAGGAAAGATGGTGTTAATATTGAAGTATGTGGTTTTTGTAGACTTCCGAACACTTGCAGATATATATTTTTTTACTTTTCTATTGCTAAAGAAATTTGGTTATTATTTGGCATATGTTATTCGTAACATATTAACATCTTGGATATCATTACAGGTTATATTCAAGGTCTTAAGAAGGATTCTAAAAAATTTTGGCTTATCTTATCTTCTAATATTCTTTGGTTCATTTAGAAATCTAAAATGAAGATAGGTACCAGGGCACTCCCAAAGTTCTTATTGATTCTTTTCGAAGACTCACTCTTTTTAAAATCTCCATGCAGGTTTCTATCAACATGAAGATTGATCGAGATAAGTTCACTTGTCTTCTCAAAGATGAACACGCTACTATATTCGCTTATGAGATGGAAAATGTTGCTGGATGGAGAAAGAGTTTTAAGAGTCTACCTAACTTTCAGAAAGCTCTTGCTCAGCTGACTAAGGAGCTCAAAAGTAATAGATATCCCTCCATGACCAAGCTGGTGGTGCTTACTCAAATTCAGGACAAGAACAACTTAGTTTGGATGGAAGGCCCTCTTGGATGGACATCTTGGGCTCTAGTGTTTGTAGATGTTCTTCACTAGCTACCTTTCTTTGTTATTTCTAAACTCCTTATACTATACTATGGTTAATTTTTGGTGTTGAGGCTTGTCCTCCTCCCCTTCTATGTACTTAGTGATACTTTATTTTTGGTTTTGATCCCTTTATCTTTAATATAAAAATAATTATTAATATTAATAAAAAATGTTTTAAAAAACTAGACAGATGATTTATTATTATTTTTATCAATAAGATATGATTTATTATTAAAATATATACTTTTAAAGCTAATTATATTTTCTACTACGAATTTTTAAATGTTTTTTTTTTTTTTTGGTAAAAGGCCAGAGCTAGGAATTTTATTAATCCGTAGTAAAAATAGTACAAAGGACCCCACTCAATGTAGGTGCTAGTAGGAAAGAATGGGGTTGAGAAAACCTCTAGTCTTTCTTGGGACCATAGACCAGATTCTGATACAGATTTTTTGAAAGGGCATTCCCTCTTATTACAAGTATTTGTATCCTTCAAGAATTTGGAGAAAAAATCACTAAGATCCTAAACTTGTCAATCCCAATGTCTTTACTTGGAAGATATAGAAGACTATCTGACTTATATAAGATCCTAGCTTATCCTTTTTCAAAGCATGAATGAATGGTTTCCATAACGCATCTTGTTCCTTGGATCCTATGATACCTCTATCCTTTAATAGTCTTGGCTAAGATCATTGTTAGTATTTACAAAACTAATTCATGAATTAATGCCCATTCTCCTTTTTTAAATTACTCTAAATCTTTAAATAAGTAAAGGAATTAAAAGGAATTCATTATTACCTCTCATGAAAGGCTTGGGGTGGGAAAAAACCCACTTTCCCTACTTTAACCTGCAAAATTTTGCTAAAAATACCTTGTCTAATACCCGTTAGCCTCTAGGTAAAAGAAAAAGATGTTGTCATAAATAAACATCAGAGTTAATCCATTCAAGAATTTTACTGAGAGGATATGATTTAATTTCCCATGTTCTCCTTAGAATATACAGAATCGAGCTATTGTTCCATACCAATCTCATTTTTAGGGCATCTAAGAAAGGAGAAAAAAGGAAGATCGGTAATGATTCTCAAACATCATAATAATATTTATTTTGTCAGATTAAACACTTGCTTTAAACACTGACTCTAACAGGTAAGTATCCTTATTAATGAGTAGTCCTCTTCTTCTCTCCCTGAGAAACTACTCCTTCCACAGATAACCCTCTTTAAAATTTAGTAGAAAAGGTATTAGCAGATCTAAATGGTGAAGGGATCATCATGATAGAACCTTAAGCCAAAAGAGGATAGAGAAAATAGAAAGGATCATCATGGTAATCTCTAACCTAAAGTTCCTACATAATGATTGTGTATCGAATTCAAGGTAAGAGGTTACCATTGTAATTAAAACTGGATCTGAGGGATATGTTGTTGTAAAGATAGAGCTTATAGTGGAGCCTCGCCTATTTATAATATTGGTCATAATTCCTAATCAAAGATGTTAGGTATTATGAATCCTAAGCTATTGTAATACGTCAAATTGCTATTGCATCAGTTCCATTATTGAGAGGGAATAAAGCTCTGAGATTTCAGAACAAGCTACACTTGTCTTAGTCCAATATTTACTAAATTAAGCCTGCTCTGACTCGTGTATATCCTGAGTGAGTAATGCAAAAGGGAAAATTACACATCCTTTATTAAATTGGGAGTTTTCTATCATATAAAGTATTAATACAGTGGGAACATCTCTATCAAATAGTCCTAGGATTTAACATGTCCCCAACCTACTATTGGTCCCATCAAATTAATGAGAAAATGCATAGTGATGCCAGTTAAGTATGTGTTTGGTGTGAGATTTGTTGAGAAATTACTATGGAAAGGATAGATTCTTACCTTTCTAAAGCTACATTAAATATGAAGATAGGTAAGAGTGGAAAAAATCAGACAAGACGACGATGATAAGCCCTAGAGGATGAAAGAAGATTAAACTACTAAAGATAAGAAAGGAAGAAGGTCTGTGTCAATATAAAAAGAAGAATGGATATCTATATTAAATAGGAAGCTATATAAAAACAAATATAGCTATTAAGTGGGAAAATAAAAAGACAATAAAAGCTTCTGACTATGGTGACAACGGGCAAGCGGGGGGAAGTTTTTTTTTTTAATTCGAATGTGGGTGGGAATCCAGGGTTGTAGGCTGAGCATGCTGCCAGTAATAGCATCACTGTAGATTAGGGAGCGGGGAATGAAGAGAACATGGAAGGGGACCCAAGGGTTACGTAGAAGGACCCTGTTAAGGTGGCCGGGGTGGGAGAAGGAAACCCTTCCTCTTCCCCCTCAACCCCAAAGACTCAGACAATGGATCAGAGCGGTAAAGCCTCTCATCGCCGATGGTTAACCTTTTTTGGCATTCAACCTTTAGGAAATTCTTCCTTCCCTTCTATAAAGGATCTTTCTGATAAAGAGAAAGGAAATTTTATTCTATAAATTCTTGATGAGTTGGTGGATCACAATATCACCTCAATGGACCACACTCTTGTAGGAAAATTTGTGGGGTCTAGACCCAACATAGATATAGTGAGAATCTTTATGAAAAAGAAATGGGAGCTTAAGGGGCAAGTCCTTGTTACGTCCATGGTGAAGGGCTTCCTCTCTTTTTAGTTTTCTTGCAAAGAATACCTAGATAGAATCCTCTGTTCAAGCACCTGGTCAATAGGCAAGGCTACTCTTGTGGTGCAAAAATGGACCCCAAAGTTAGATGTCAATGATTCTTTCTTTGTCTAGGCCTCGATGTGGGTTTGACTCCTAGAACTCCCTTTGGAATTCTTGGTAGAAAACATATTTGATGGTATTACCAGATCCTTTGGTACTCTGCTCTCAATTGACCCTATGAATATGGCTAAAAGCTACCTCAACTTTGCTAGGATCTACACTGGGGTGGAAGAGGGCCAAGATATGCTCAAAATCATTATTCTCCAATCTAAATTGTGAAAACATCTACAAAAGTTGGATTATGAAAGTATCCCTTTTGCGTACTTCCACTACAATAAAGTGGGACATAAAGCCAGATCCTGTCCAGTGTGCATGAACTTGGAAAAAGAAAGGAAAGCTTTAGCTGTTAAAAAGATCAAGTCAGGTAATGATTTGGAATGCCTTCCAAGGAAGATTACCAATCCCCATTCTAAATTTGAGGTCTCAAATCACAGAGTATGGAAAAAAAAGGATAAGCTAGAGGAAAATCAAGTGATTTTGGACTCACCAAAAGACATGCAAAACCCTCATGTTGGGGAACCAAAGGAGAAAACCAAACTTGGTCAAGAGAGTTCAGCTATTAGAAAGGTGTCTCCCTAGTTTGAAGGCATAGACTTGGAAGTCAATATTCTGCAAGACTCCATTAACAACACCTATGACATTGGTCAAGGGGAAGGGGGTGATTTGTACCTAGGTTCTACCTTTACCTCCTTCATCTTGGATTCCTTAGAATCCCCTAATGAAGTATACTATTCTAGCCCGGCTAGGGGTAAACCTGGTGGCCCCCCAAATTCAGGCAACCGCCCTCAGACATAGGACTCTAACAAAGTCCAACAAATGGATTTTCTTTTGGGTTCTATTACCTAAAAAACTCACCAAGATGGAGGAGCTCTTTCCTAAATACAAAGAGGAAAAAGAGGGATGGACAAAGGATCAAAGAAAAAAGAGATCCAAAAGAAGAGATCCCTCCCCAGTTTCTCCTGCAGCTACAAGAAGCAAAAATAGAGCCGATGTTGGGGCAAAACTCAAATCCCTAGGCAAAAAGAAAGCAAGTCAAATAAGGCAAGAGGAAGCAAGTAGAAACATTATGGATGGAACCTAGAAAACCATCTAGGCTGCTTGTACTCCCAGCAAGAGATGTTAGTCACTTCAAAGGATCCCAATGAGCTCATTAGCTCACTCAAGCTGATTGTCAAAAGAAGAAATTTCTATTCTGTAGCAATTAAAAAGAAAGTGATAACCATGTATGATTCTCAAAGAAGCAACAACTACTAGTTCTCCCTCAGCCAAGTTAGCAGATGTGGCTTCAATCTTGTTTTAGTCATCACTTTTTGTGCCACTTGGACCTATTTCTCAAAGGTTGACCTCTATATTCATTTGCTTATCTTTGTTGCCAACTGGGATGTTGATTGGATCTCTTTACTAGCTTCCAACAATGAAACTTACTACTTAAGGCACAATGATGAAACTTTCCATAAAGTTGAGCTGGATTCTCTGGATGGAGGCCATCTTCAAAGTATCGCGACTTTACCCAATAATAATTATTACTGCGACAAGCTTGTTAGAAGTTATTTCACTCATGGTGAGTTGTGGTAGAGTTGCATGAGTTTTAATAACATGTCACCTCCATGTGCTTTTAGGGCCCCCTTCGCCATATCTTGTATTCATTTCAAAAAACCTACTTTTAGAAAGAGCGTTGTTGAAGTAAGAAAGAAGGAAAGTAGAAATTTTCAGTAGGACTAGAGGTTCACCAGAGCTATCACAAAAGCCATGGTAGGGAAGAGGTTAAGAAGGGAGCCAGAGGGCGATAGTGAGAAATGGAAGAAGTGAACAAAAATCTGGAATGCCTTATAGAAAGTGGATGTTACCACTTTTATTGAATGACTCCATGGGTGTAGGAAGGAGATCACAAAAATCTTCGTCAATAGTTGGAAAGATGGGATGGTGGAGATTGATGAAAAGTCATTCAAAGTCATAGAGGAGGTTATATCTATGGTCACTGGCATCCCTACCACTGAGGAAAAATTCTACAAAGACCACAAACTTTCTGACATGGCTGTCAAAAAGTTCACAAGTGATGACAATGAGATGAAAGCCATTGTTAAAGCAGACACCTACTACCTTCTTGAGAGTTTGAAGACACTCTGGTAGTATGTTCTGAAGGCCCTCATCTACTACATTACCTTGGATACCAATTTTGATAGAATTTGCACTTATCATTTCATCTTTCTTAATCATTTTAGGCATGGTTTCAAGATTTCCATTCTGTATTATCTCTTTTCTTCAATGAACAAGAATATAAATGGTTTTAGAGACAAGAAAATTACTAATCCTTCTTTGCATGAAGGATTAATCCTTTTGTTATATGAATTCTTTAAAACCCAAATCATGAGCAAGGAAATTGGGGATAAAAAGGCTATCAGTGAGTACTCTGGTTTGGATTATGTTCCTTTAGGCTCTTCTATGGGCATTCCTTTAGATGATAGTGGGGAAGTTGATTTCAAGAAATAGAGCAAGGGCTCCCCATCCAAGAAACATCCCTTGAAATCAATCAAGAAGGAATTACCTTTCAAAAAATAGGATAGGAAGAAGGCTAACTCAGAGGAAGAGTATAATGAAAAGGAGGAAGAAATGGATTCAGAAGAAGATGTGGGAAACCCCATTTTGCATTCCGCTGTTATGAAAGAGTGGGACAAGGAGGACACCCCCAAACCAATGTAGTACCTTTCTGGCCACTTTTCAATCGATCTCACTATGTGAGGAAAAAACCCTTCCTCCTCAGTCCCCAGACACTAACACTAAAAATAAAGCCCCCGTGACTAAAGATAAAGATGAGAAGGGCATTAACCAGTCACCCATTAGAATTGATGAGACCAAAGAAGCCTCAGGGGGGAGTATAATAGTCAGGACACTAGGAGGGGTAAAAAGGTTTGGAGAAATTTTAATATCAACACTGTGCGCATGGGAATTATAAGGGAAGCTGTCTATCCTGAGATTCTAGAGGACAATGAAGGAAAAGTCCATAAGGAAGAATTGATAGACCCTGCACTGGTTGTGGTTAGTGATAAAGCTAGGGAGATGGATATGGATTTTCTCAACAATACTAAAAATAGTATGCTGGATCAGTTTTGATCTTTCAAATGGCTCTACCACGAGATCAAGGACATCAAGGAAAAAATTCAAGGCTTGGACAACAAGGATAAGACCATAGAGATTATGCCAAGTCTGGAAACTAGGGTCATGAACGTGGAATCCAAAATGATAAGTCTGGAAAAAAACCCTCAAGGGAGTGGCAGAGAAAATTTTTAACATCCCTAAAACATCCAACAAGAACCTTAAGCTGCTAATTAAAAAGATGGAAGAAAAAAAGGACCCCAAGACCGAGTAGAGGACTATGAAGGAGGACAAGGAGCCGACTGAAGGACTAGGTAAAAGAACTAGGGCTAGAACTAGGAAGAACAAGGAGAAAATTGATCCACAAGGTTCCCAAGTGCATAACATTAAAGACACTATTCAACTGATGGAGGCCCTTCAAAGCAACGTGATTGTCATGCTTAGGAGCTTGGCATAATTGGTCATGGTGCTCTTTCTTTTGGCTATGCTTTATTTTATCTATTTTTGCTTGTTCAGCCTTGCGGTGGCCTATCCTAGCTACTCTGTTCTATTTTTCTTTGCTCGGTTCTCTTGACTTTCTTTAGACTTTAAACTGTTGTGGGTTTTAGGGTCCATGTAAAACCTATTTTACTTAATCAAAAACAAATACAAATATTAGTATCAGATAACCACAAGAACCAAAACAACAAGAAAGGAAATAAAATTAAAGATTAATATGAATAAACCTATATATATATATATATATATATATATATATATATATATATATATATATATAGGTTTATTCATATTAATGTATCCACTAATATATATAAATGTATTTATGAATATATATATATATATATATATATATATATATATATATATATATATATATATAAATGATAGAAAATATAATGGTATATATGAATATATGTAAGTTTAAATTTATATAACAGTGAATGAATGTATGACAAGCTAAATGAACAACTGAAAATGTGTAAATAAATACATCCAGAACATACTTAAATTATCTATGGGAATACTTAAAACTCCTAGTAACCATCTGTCCTATTGATAGTAAGAGGAAGGAATTGATCATGCATGGAAAATTGGAAGTCACCATATTACTCCTAAGGAGTTCTTGGACAAGGCCTTACAGGCTTACCTGCCTAAGAGATTTCAAAGTTAGGGCAGAGTATGGTAGCCTTAAACTCCACCTTTAAATGCTTTTTTGTGAATATCTTCTTTATCAAAATGACCAATGATAAACCAAAATTTTATTACTTAGACATCATAACAATAATCAACACAGACTTAAGCTAAAGAAGCAATTTTGACTAGATTAAGGTCATTTTGATCCCTGCCATCAAAAGGATATAGGGAAAAAAATTTGTGCTAGTACCTTAAAGGTGTGAATGAAATTGATTTTAGCATAAACTGACACATATCATATTGCTCTCCTACCAAATCAATACTAATCCAAGCTTCTCTCAGATGCTGGAACAACCAAACTGATTCTTTAATTAAAAGAGAGACATAGAGACTCATTCCGCCCAACATATGAAGTTATCAAAAACATAAGAATATATACAAATTTGAGTATATATATTTACAAATGAAACTATAAAAGAATAGAAGCTGTATATAAATTTATGAATGAAATTTTTACAAAGGAAAATAGGAGTGGTACTATTTTAGAACAAAAACAAAAAGGGAAAAAACCTTATAAGAACAGAGTGAAACCATATATATATATATATATATATATATATATATATATATATATATATATATATATATATATATATATATATATATATATATATATATATATATATATATATATATATATATATATATATATATATATATATATATATATATATATATATATATATATATATATATATATATATATATATATATATATACTTATATATATCTATATATACATGACAAGAAGGTTGTTTGAAACATACCTATGAACATATAAAACCATATGAATTGAGAATGTAGTCTGCCAACTCAGAGAATTCAACCATAGTTTCTTAGATATAAGATGTTATTAATTAATATTGATAATATGTCATCTTACTAAAGTTTGCAATTAGGAAATTACCTACATATGATGGTCGATGTAACAACCTAGACCAAAATAGAACTTTCCCAATGCATAGGGTTAATGAAGTATGTTAATATTTAGATAAAACCTATTTTAACTAATAACAGTCTTACTTTGAAAAAACACATTCGAAGAATATTTTATGGACCTTAACAGTGTCTGAGTTAAACCCTACACTTTTATCCAAAATATAACCAAAAAGCTTCTGAAAATTATATTTCTTAATTCATTCTACGGCTCCTTCTAGAGCTCATGATAGTTCCATCTTTTACCCTTCTTCTTTATGATGATGATGGTCTCTTCTTCTTGTGTCATAGGTTTGACATGGAAGGAGCACTTTTTGACATCTAGGGAGATGATGTGTAGATTCTCCTTCTCTATTGCATCTCAGGAATTTGGAATGTCAAAGCCCTCCACTCTCCAATAATCCAGCATCCATTTTGTCTCCACCTCCTCCTTTAGAAGCACTTTGTAGAGGAAATCCAGGTTTCTTTCCATAACTGGCCAATGCTCATCAAATTTCTCTTCATCCTTGAAGGTCATCATCGGGATCCTTTTAGAATTTGGTATTGCACTCAAGTTCGCAACCTCTGTGCTCATAGTTATCTCTAGGTAAGGAATAGATAGTTGTTGGTCTATTCTATAGACCATTTGCTCCAATCCTCCAAGAAGACTCTCCTCAAAGGGAATCCTAGCAGCTTCAATGACTTCCTCCTACCCTCACATAGAAAAGGTGGAAAGGGCTATCAAGATCCTGATTATACTACCATTGGTGTAGAAAGAAAATTCATTATCAAAGTTGTTATCACCCAACCCTTTTTCTAGCACCCTTCTTATTGATACAAAGATCAGATTAAGTAGTTGGTTCCATCTTTCTAGTTTAATAGAGGACCTAAACACCATTGCTCTGCTATCAGGGAAAGTGTAGAAAAAAACTTCTCTAAATCACAATCTGAGCTCTATTTGGAAAGAGAATTCTTCTCAAGGTACTTCCCTCTAAACCTGTTAAAACCTATAAGCTAATTAGGCTCAACAGTTCTTGATTATGGCTTCAATTCATGTCTTTTCATCATTAACTCTCCTACTGTATCCTAGCCTAGTTACCATATCATGTCAATAGTGATGTATATCCCTCAAATCTAGTACTTATTGGAAAGGGCAGAGAGAAATCCTCCACTATATTTGAGCCTTGAAAAAATCATTGGGATCTAGAAAGTTCATAAAGGATGAAAGCTCGCTAAATGATGTTAGTTTCTATTTGAGTAATTAAAAGTACACCCCACTTAATGCATGAGAGAGATCTAGGTAGTTGGCTTGTGGTAAGAGGATGATAGTTAACATGTTTAATCCTACTTGTGCGGGGGTACTTGAGGGAAGCCGATTTTAATATTTTTTGCACTTTGCGACCTTTTAGTTTTATGTTTCACTTAAAGGTGAATTACTTCAGGAATGTTAAGTTTCAAAATTTGATGAGTACCATGGCTTTTCTATGTTCTTGTTATATGTCTAACATTACTAGTCTTAATGAAATTATAACTTGAGATATATGTTATCAATCTAATGAGAGTGATCATCAAAAGTTTGTGTCTAGTTTTTGAATAAAAATGCTTATCCTTTACCTTATTCTATCTCGGGTATTCTGCATTCATTAGTGAGCTCCACAAACTAGGATAGGGTGCGTGAGTCTTGATATTGATGGTTCTTTTGTGAAAGTAGAACCCCATCTGCACCCAAATTGGCTAGCTCATCTGCTCTCTTGTTCCCTTCCCTATAAATGTGGTTGATAGAGATTTTTTTAAAGGATTCATAAAGGTTTAATGGTTGGGATAGGAGGGAATTCAATCTCCAGTTAGGAATTATTCTTTTCCTAAGCGCATTAATTATGATTGTCAAATCTCCTTCTATTTCAAGGTGTTTTAATCCAATAGAGGCACATTTGTAGAGTCCTCTGACTAGAGCAGAAAGTTCCACCCAATTGTTGGTTTCAATCCCTATAGGGTCAGCTAAGGAGGCAATTTCCTCCCCATCTTGGTTATGAATACTGTACCCTATTCTTGCTATCCCTAGGTTCCCTCTCAAAGCACCGTCAAAGTTAAGTTTGAACCAACCCTCTTTTGGAGGGCTCCATTTACAGTCAATTCTCTTGGATGCCTTGATTCGATTTCCTGAGCCAATAAAAGGGGGAAGGGAGAGACCTATCCATTTTCCTCACATTTTTCCATCCTAGTGACTCATATAAAGATCCATTTTTTAGATTTTAGAGATTCTCTAATTCATGTTCTCTATGATGATAGCCTCAATTTTGTTGCATAGTTGTCTCCAATCTAGTTTCTCCTCTTTAAATATTCTTCTATTTCATTCTTTCCATAACTCCCAAACCAAAATTGAGGGGGAAGAAGTCCATAGGTTGGCATAAATACTGTCTTTTTTGATGACTGGCCAGGCTTGTAGCATCACAAGGAGAGAGTGAGGGAAAGCTGATGACCATCCCAAATTCACTGCAAGTGACTTCCAACATTGATTTGAAAAAGGACAGTTTAGAAATAAATGGTCAACATCCTCTTCAGAGCCCTCATAGAGGAAGCATTTACTGGGTCTGGAGAAGCCTAGCTTCTTGAATCTATCCATAGTTAAAAGTCTATAATTAAGGGCTAGCTAGGTATAGAATCTTGCTTTAGGGAGATAGTCTTTATTCCAGCATAGGTTAATAGGTATTGCAGTTTTGGGTATTTTGTAATTTTGGGAGATGAGATTGTACCCACCTTTTTTGTTATATTCACCTATTTTAGATCCATCCCATACTAATGTATCTTTAGAGGTTTTTAACGAGATCTTCCTTTTACTAAGAATTCCTACAACCACCTCTTCTTCTTCTAATGATATCCCAGATCCTTTCAGAGATCTTCATACCCATTATGCTCCATTAAAAATAATATAGTCCTTGAGGAGGGTTCCAATCTTACCCTTCAAGAAATGTATGAGGGAAGGGTTATCTAAACAGTTGGATATTGCTTCATAACCCCCCCCATGAATCATCCCAAAAGAGAACCTCCTCACTAGTGCCAGGACTCCAAGTTAATTTTTCCATTGTAATGTGTCTACATTCCATCATAAAATTCCATATTCTCAATCCTTTGGGAGGGTTAGTTTCTCTGAATATACTAATGGGAACCTTGTCTTCTAGGTATTTGTGAATGAGGAGTTTGGCCCATTTAGCCTTTAAGTTTTTGAATAGTCTCCATATCAATTTAGCACCAAGGGCCTTACCTTGATCCCCTAGATTTTTTAGTCCCACTCCTTCCTCTTCTTTTGGTTTGCATATGTTTTCCCATGAGATTAAGGGGATTTTCTTATTCTCATTACACCCTTGCCAAAAAAAGGTTCTTAAATGCTTGATTATTTCTGATTTTTTGTTAGAGGGGAGATGTATACATGATAATTGATAAGTTGGCATAGCTTCCAAGAGTGATCTTACCATATTTTCTCACCCCACAGAGGAGAGTCATCTTCCTTTCCACGAGTTCATTTTGTTCTTAATTTTTCCTATAATGGGGTCCTAGATGTTTGTAGCTCTATGGTCATTAACTAGGGGGAGGCTAAGGTATCTAGAAGGAAATTGCCCGGGTTAAAGAAAAATATTTTTGATTTGTCTAGGTTAATTTCTTATCTCGATGTTTTTGTATATGTTTCTAGAATCTTTTTAAATGAAATTGGCTCCTTTCTTTTGTTGGCCCCGTATAACAAAGTGTCATCAACAAAATGTTGATGTGTTGTAGGGTCTAATTGGCTAGTAATGGTTATTCCTTCAATAGTACCCTTATCCTACTCTCTTGAGATAGCCCTACCTAATGCTTCTGCCATAATGATGAATAAAAAGGGAGAGATAGGGTCTCCCTGTCTTAACCCTCTAGAGATGCTAAAAAAACCTTCCGGGGTTCCTTTCACTAGCACATAGATCATGGGGGTGGAAATGCATTCAAAGATTAGATTAATCCAGCTCCTAGAGAATCCAAATGCTTCTTAGCACTTACATAGGAATCTCCAGTCTACTTTGTCATATGCTTTCTTTATGTCTAGTTTGTTGAGCATACTAGGATTCTTTTTTTTTTGGACTAAGTGGATGGCTTCTTGAGCAATGATGACATGATAAAAGATAGATCTACTTGGAACAAACCCTATTTGTTCCTTGCTTATTATTAAAGGAAGGAGTTTTTGTAATCTAAGTGAGAGGGTTTTCATGAGAAGTTTATATAATGTGTTGCATAGTGCAATTGGTCTAAAATAATTAAGGTTTTTTGGCTTTTCTTTTTTGGGGATAAGGGAAATAAAAGTGTTATTTACTTCCTTAAGAATTTTCCCTGAGTTCCTAACACCTTCTAGTGCTTCCATTACTTCCTTTCCTATAAAGTGCCAGCATTTCTGGAAGAAAATAGCAGAGAAGCCATCTGACCCCAGTGATTTATCCAGATTCATATGCATTAGAGAATTTTTAATTTCTTCTATCGTAAATTTATCTGTTAATACTCTATTGTGTTGTTTATTAATAACTTTAGGTATGTTTTTAAGAAGTTCCATTTGACTATCTAAGTTAGAACTTTCTAAATTGTTCAAAATTTTATTGAAGAAATTCACTGTTTCAGTTGCAATTTCTTTTGAGTCACTTATGATATTTCCTTTTTCACTTGTAATGCTTGAAATTCTCTTGGTATTTCTTCTCTATTTTTTGTTGTTATGAAAGAATTTAGTATTTCTATCTCCTGCTTCCAACCATGTTTCTCTAGACTTATGTTTCCAAAATAATTCTTCTCTTGCCAAAATATCTTCATATTCCTTGAGTAGATTTTTTTCTTTATAGAAGAGATCTTCATTCATTCCTCTCTGAATGACTTGAGAATTGACCTCATTCAGATCTTTCTCTAGGGACAATTTTCTCTCGAAGATATTTCCAAACTTGGTTGAGTTCCATTCCAACAATTTTATTTTAATCCACTTTAGTTTTTTGACTACTATGAATATCTTGGATCCTGATATGTTGGGTTCTGACCACCAAGTCTCAATTAGATTCAATATTTCTAGATCTCTAAGCCAGGCTTGTTCAAATTTGAAGGCACATTTTTTTGGTTTCATTTGTGTTAAAATGTTAAGAAGTATTGGCTAATGATCCAACCGTGATACCAATAAGGTATTAGCCTCAAGGGAGAAATCATAATTGGTTAGGCTTCCTTTGAGGAAGAATTTGTCTAGCTTCTCTGAAATGTTGCAGAAACCTTGTCTCCTATTGTTCCATGTGAAGGAATTGTCCCATGTCAGAATTTCAAGAAGGGAGTTTCTCTCCTTCCAAAGGTTAAAGTCTCTGGCTGCCAGAGGAAGAGTCTTCGAGCCTCCTCTTTTTTTAGAAAGCTTTGTTATCACATTAAAGTCTCCTCCTAAGATACATAGTATGCCATCCCTTTGACTAAGAAAAGATTCTATTTCCTACCAGACTAAAAATTTCTCTCTATTCTGGATAGGGTCGTAGACATTTATTATGTTAAATGTTAGATTATTTCTGAATTCCTTAACCCATCCACTCATCCAAAATTGCTTTCTTTCTATGATGTCCATTGAAATGTACTTGGGATTCCAAATGATTGCTAGGCCTCCCAAGGCACCTGTAGCTGGTGATGCTTCAATTTCTCTAAGTCCTAATTTCTTTTTAAAATTTTCCATTTCTATGTTATCTAGCTTAGTTTCCTGTATTAGCATTATCTCTAGGTTGTGTATTTTAATGTAGTGTTTAATTAATCATTTCTTGTTAGGGGTATTCATACCCCTAACATTCCAAGAAAGGATGTTCATGACTCCTTGGGAAGGCTCTTCCCCTTCCCTGCATTCAGAATTGATGTGATTTTAACCTGGCCTATTGCCTCTCCCACTAATTCTCTTAATTCTACATTTGGCTTCCTCCCTCTTTTTCTTTCATTTTTTGCACAATCTGGAGAGTTCCTACCATCTTTTAGGAAAGTAATGCCCAGAGTTTCCTGGTCTTGTGTTTCCCTATTTTTAAGATCAATCATCAATTCTTCCACTGAGCCGCCTAAAGTTGCAACATTCATGTTGATTCCATTGATAAGTAATTCTTTTTGAAGCTCTAATTCTTCTTTATCATAGATTTCATCCATGAATTGATCCATAAGTTCTTTTGTCAGTGATTCCCCTATAAATTTTGCTATTGTATTGACTTCCTCTTGAATTTAGTCACTGTCAGATATTGTTATTTCCTTAGGGAAAGGTTCCTTAATCAAGATCTGATCCATATAGCCTTTAGTTTTTTCCCTCAAGGGGAAAATTTACACTCCCTTAGACTGAATATCCATATCCTCCACTACCTTTGTTATAATTTCTCCACTCTCCCCCATATCCTTCTCATGACTTTGCAGATTTGACTAGTTTAAAACTTTGAGAGCTAAGGATGTGTCTTCAGCCTGACCATCTATGGCTTTGATGATTTTTACCATTTGAGAGCTCTTCCTTGGTTGGGATACATTATTCTTATCGATCCTAACTTCTTATGTAATAAGTATGTTTGGCTTCACTAGGGACGACCTATTAGGAGTTAATCTCTACCCTCTTTTTAGGTCTAAGGGGATTTTTGAAAAAACTAGGCTTTTTTGCCTCTCCAACGTCACTAAAGGGGATCTACCTGAGAAATTAATCGAAAAGCCACCTCCTTCATCATTAAGATGGATGGCTACTCCTTCAGGGGGAACAATTCCTATCTGAATAGGGCTAGTATTACCCAATTCCTCCTTGAATTCTACTATTATTTCCTTCATAATAATACGATAGAGATAATACCTATTTGAAAGGCTCTGAATCAGAATATGGGGACAAGATTTCATCAAGATGTCCATTTCAACTATGATCAACTATTCTTATTGAGGGTACTTCATTTTCACATATCTAACAAATTTCCCTAATTTATTACCAATGTTTTCAAGAATTGTTTTATTAAAACATTCTATGGGTAAATTGGTTAATTTAATGGCTCTGGAAACTACAATGTCCTTCAAATTATAAGGGTTAAAGGATGGTCTCCAATCCAGTATTGTGAAATCATACCCCAAAAATTTAGGGCATCTATTATCTAAAAAAATTTCCTTAGTTTCGACATTAAACAAAAAAAAACCAAAAATTCATCTAGAAGAAGTGATATACTTACCTGGTTGCTAAGATTTTTTGAGAGACAGTTTGCTATCTTGGTTTTCGGAACTCCGTACCCATTCCATCTCAAAAAAATTATGTATACATATACATATATATACATATACATATACATATCTATATACATACATATATATATATACATATACATATACATATACATATACGTATACATATATATACATATACATATACATCTCTCTCTCTCTCTCTCTCTATATATATATATATATATATATATACATTTATAAATATATATATACATTTATATATATATATGTGTGTGTGTGTGTGAATATATATGTGTATATATACATGTATATATGTGTGTGTGTGTGTGTGTGTGTGTGTGTGTGTGTACATGTAATTGAAATTAACTAATTACCAAATCAGCTTTGGCCCTTTCACCCAGAATAATTACAATTAAGGATCTTCTCTTATCTCATTACTATCTTTTATGAATCCTACATAATGTTTACTCCAATTACTTTACTAGACTTAAACAGCTCTATCCTGAGCTATTCATATCTAGTTATCACTTACTATCTTCCTTTCTATTACTTTACTGAAACACAAACCTACATATATTACTAAATGGATTTGCACCAAATATTTTCATTGATTTCCTTATAAATGCAGAGAACCATACTTGCTTCATTACTATAACAATGATTTATGAATATTTTATTCACTACTTAAATCAATAGCTATGCATCTCTGAGTATACAAAGGTTAAAATAATTATATATATATATATATATATATATATATATATATATATATATATTGTAACACCCCGCCAGGGAACCCAAGAGGATTTAACCTAAAACATGCTACTAATTTTGGTGAATTATTTTTTTTTCTCAAGTTAACATACAAGATAAACAATAGTGCGGAAGCAATTACCATTTACTCACATTAAAACAACATCCAACACAAATTACAAATCTTGAGGGTCCCATGACATAGAATTACTTAAGATCAAAACACAAGTAAAGAATGACAACAAAAGATTCCATAACATATAAATTACAATTACATGATACAACAATAAATACAATTCTCATGGACATCCATGACATATAAATAAACTGACATCCACTGCACAAGTCGTAGGGTATGTAGTAATAAATCTAACTATAATAGTACAATGTCTAGATTGGGTATCACATGTGATACTCTAATACAAGATTACAAATAATGAAGATATGAAAGAAACATTAAAGAAGCATCATAAGGAATCCATCCGCGAAATCACCGTCAAGCATCGACACCAGGATGTCAAATCTCAAATGGTAAAGAATCACTACCACCCATCCATGTAGAACCACAAAGGCCTACCCCACCATACTGAAGAGATAACCACAAACCCCAATCAGATAACCAATACAAAACAAGGATAAAACCCTAAGTAGAAGGATCTTGAAAGCACTCTAACTCAAGGTAAACATAATAAAGTAATAGGTACAACTCACTAATCTAGAGGCAACCGACACATGTAGAATAACCAGACTATGCATAGGAAGGTGTCATCATGTATGTCTAACCCTTGAGTTTTGTCCTCATAATCTCTCTAGATCCCGGCACCCAAGTGACCATACACGGTATCAATGACTTCTCATACAGACAAAGTCATCAACTATGCCAACTCATCCCTTAAAAGGGGGCTAGTCATCTTCTCAACACCATCTTAGTTTGTACTAGCACTCAAGCATGGGTGATGACTCATATCTTAATAGGTTCATTTAAATACCCCTTAATTATATTGGGTTATCACTTGATTACTGATACTTACAATAAGTGATCCTGGTAGCCACTTGTGGGTCTTATTGCAAGCCACCTCCTACTACATGTCCAATTAAACTACCCTAGGCTCACAGATCTCTCCTAGATCTAATCAGGTATACAACTAGGTAATCCCAAATCCAGTTTCACATACAAGAACTAGAAGTGATCATAGAGATACCATATATAGAATACAAACATCATGAGCCCATATGGTTAAGTAAGGGGCAATAATTAGAAAAGTACATACACATCAACACATAGCTGAAAATAGAATCATCTGACTCATACCCCAGCCTTTGTATCCTTCTAGGTCTTCTAATACCCGACAACCCATAATGTAAAAGAAGACACAACAGGCACGATGAAAACAACACTCACATTATCGAATACTGAAAAAGATCTATAAGCCTTTAAACTCCACATCATGCATAATTGAATCCAAGCACGAGATCAAGTCAACTTACTAGGAGAATCTAAAAAAAATCATAACAATAATGCCCTAAGCATAAGATATTCTTTAATGTTGTTCCATGGAGCCAATAGAGTAAAAACGCTCAATTTCAGTAGATACACTTCCATTTCCAATTCATTCACCAGAGCAATATTAGTTTAGATGAAGTAGGAATGCCTATACAATCTATTGTAAAAGAAGATGTATACATTCCATAAGATGCGTGAATAGAACAACTAACACTTAATTTAACTAGATTAATTTAATAAATTAAATTAACCAGTCTACATTAACAAAACAACAAATCAAATCAACTTATAAATTCAAATTTAACTACATAGTAATTAAACTATGAATTAAATATAATATGTACATAATTACAAGAATTATAAAAATAAAAACAAATTATAAATTAATTAAAATATAATACATATATATTATAAATTAAATTAATTATAAATTAACTAAATTACTAATTAAAAATTTTAATTAAACTAAAAACATTATATTACAATTAACAAAACTATATTAAAAAATTTATTAAAATAAATAATAAATTACCACTTTTACCATACATATATACTAAAACAAATTAATATTTAACTTCAAAAATAAAAACAAAGTTTATCTTTTTTTTAAACAAAACAAATGATGGGGGCAATCCCTGCGGGCCCCACGCCCCCTACCACCAACTGGCAGCCCTAGCCTGCCGAGCGACAGCCTAGGTACTGCTGACGATAGCACTAGATTGTCACCCTAGCCTATCGAGCAGCAGCCTAGGTACTGTCGATGACAGTGCCTAGACTGTCGTGCGACAGTCTAGTGCTACCGTGCAACAGTAAATTGTGGCCACGGAGGGGAGATGGGGATTTGGGTCCCCACTTCCCAAAAATAATTTTTTTTCATTATTTTTTTTTTTTACTTTTACCAAAATCAACTTTGCACTATAACATTTAATATTTTTTTAAAATACTATTCAACCATGCATTAAATATGTATTTTCTTTAATTTTTTTGTATATAAAATGCTAACACATTTGTTTTATTTTATATTTTGACAGGACTGCATATTTTTGAAAATGGAAATGATAGTACATAAGGAAATTTTTCCAAAAATGGAAATATCTTAGTTTTAACTTTTACAATGCAATAGCTTGTCTCTCAAATCTAATAGGCTTTTATCTTTTTGTCTTTTCCTTGGGCTTATGCAATTTTGTCTCATACTAGTGTATATATTTTAACAATTTTTTTTTCAGAGTATATATATATTTTTTTTCCAGAATGATAATTTTTCACTCAAATTGATTTTCTAACAACAACCTATTTATTTAATTTAGCCATTCTATAGTTCATACTATAGCCAAATTGATTTTTCTATTTTCTAAGGTTTTATAGAGAATTTTCTTACAAAATTTCGATAGCATAACCCTACTATGTCAAGTATATACAAAATTATGAAATAGCAATTCTATGATTTCTCTAAACCCCAAATTGAAAGCATAAGTAAAAATAGATCTAAACTATAAATCAAATCAAACATAGTAATTTACTGAAAGTTCTACAAATGAAATCACAGGAAGGTTCCTTCAAACCCCTACTTCAATTCCAATGCTAGAAACTGAAATAGAATGCTTGTAGAATGTTGAAAATCCCAGGTCTGACAATAGAAAAGCTCAATCCTGCAGATCTGAATCAAAGTGCATGCTAAACCCAAATCCAGATGCAAAAAATCTTCACCCAGAAACTCAAGCACACACACAAAAGCTCAAGAACATAAAGAAGTTTCAAAATCTCCAAAATCTCTCTTCAAAAATCTCCAACAACTTGATTGCCTCCAAATGAATGCTTATTCCCCATATTAGAGATTCAACTCCACCATTCATGCAAACCCTGGATGACTCACAATACAACTCCTAATCAAACTCACCCTCTTAAGTTGAAAGAAAAAGCTAATTAATAATTAAAAATATATTTAATTGTGCACAACACAACTTATACTCCTAAAGACAAGTTGACTCCTTTTTGAAACGTGACATATTCAAACTTTAATAAAGCACATGTTATTATTATAATCTATTATTAAATAATTTAATATTCCAAACACCATTAAATCATGCAATTTAATAATTTAATATCTAATGAACAATATTAATCATATTTTCACATAAATAATCAATTAAAGCCAAATATCCTAATATTTGATTTTTAAATTAATTAATAATCATACAGAACATAGGAAATAAAATTAATATTATTTTCCAATTACAATATTAATTTCCATGACTATAGAAAATCACATAATCAAACAGCAATAAATCAAGATCATCAAATAAACATACAAACTCAAAGTAGGGATCCATGAACTTTGTCACTTGATAAATTCAGATAGGGTAGTCAACAGATACTTATCCAATACCTAAGATAAATAGGCTAAGGTTTTGGGTTTTGGGTTTGTGTATTATCTCCCCTCTTTACCATTGAGATGAATTTTTATGGGCATGCTCACTCTTGCCAATTCAGGGAAGATGATGCCTTGTACCTGCAAACCTATCATCACAAGATGAAGCATGTACATACAAATATATATATATATATATATATATATATATATATATATATATATATATATATATATATATATATGGCAGACAATGATAGGGTACGGTCGGTCGTGTGGATCTCGACTATGCAAGTAACTACGCCTCTGTCCTCTACCACGCAAACACGCCAAATAGAAACACACACTTGATAACCATACACATGCAAGTATGGGGTCAGTACCATAAATCAATATAAAACATAAACATAACATCATAAAGATATCAACATCTAATCTATGAAATCACATGATACACATATAATGAATTCATAATCCATAATCATCATTTATTAAATAATAATTGATCACATCAAAAGTGACCTAAAAGAATTCGATCATACAACTGAACATAAAGAAAACTGAAAGCAACCTACGAGTGGGGTACTATATATATATATATATATATATATATATATATATATATACACACACACACACACACACACACACACACACACACACATACATATATAAGGGGAGATCGAACGAAATTTTCAAAGCCTCAACGAGCTTTATTCAGAAATGATTTGATTTCTACTCACCATACTATAGAATTGATGGGCCTTCCTTACTCTTTTATAAAGTTCAAAAACATTTATCATTCTTTGCCAGAGCTAGGGTACTGTCTGGATACCTGATAAGTGAAGTAAATAGAAGGTAAGCATTGATATATTCAATAATCAAGAAGAGGGTGTTTATACAATGTAGACAGTTACAAACTATCAAACGGTTGGATGATTAAACTACCCAAATACCCAAACAATATATTACGCCAACATTCCCCCCCTTAATACATTGATCCTAAAAATATCAAAAACTATTTGCCCTAGGGATCCCCCCCTTAAGGCTTACATAACAAAACATGCTAATTACATAATATGAATACATATATTGATAAAATCTTGTTTTTGAAGTTGCAAATCATAAATCATGCAAGGATCCATCAAGCTATCTTGTGACCCTTAGAAAGGTGTAGCTTCGAGTTGTGTTTCTTAAGCTCTCAGTCCCAAACTTTTGAATCACAGTCTTGAGTTATTCAACAATGATCCCTTAGAGATGCGATAGATCTCTATCATTGTCTAATGACCGTGAAAGGGTATAATTCTCAATCATATACTCTGAAGATCGCTTGACAGCAATCCATATTGAGTGCACTACCAAATCTTAAACCTATCTCCAAAATGAGTCTTCACAAGACATGCATTATTCAAATTTGTCAGCATTAGAAAGAAAAACAAAAATAGAAAGCCAAAAATGCTTCTCATGTAGAACACCATCTCAAAGCGAGAAGCTAACTTGAGATGATGGAAATTCCTCCATCCTCTAATGCCGCCAACCTCCAAAAAATCCTGTGACACTTTATGCTCTAAAAATAGCACCAGGGGAAATAATACAATTTCCAAGGGCTGAATTAGAAACATTCATAGAACACTTCTGAACGAGTTCTTTTATGACCATAGTGACATTAAGTTGAGTACCGTGATAGATTCTAACTTCAATCCTTATTAAAATCATTTTCTTTTCAAACATTCTATCTCCATATGCATGCAGTTGTTTCCACTCCCAATGTGAAGAAAAGAAGATAAGAGACATTTTTTTTTATGTAATGTTTTTTTATGCATTCTCTTATTTCTCAGAAGGTTGTCTTAGTAAACTTTTCTCAATTCATGCCAACAAAGATGTAACTAACTTGCATTACTATGCTTCTTAGAAATTTTTTCTCAATTCACACCAACAAAGAAAGGAGGTGGCGAATGCATTCATACCATCTATTCAAACTATCAAATACCAATCTATCTTTCTAAAAGAAAACATTCATACCATTCACCCGTCCAAAATACCAATCTATCTTTCAAAAAACAAAGATTAATGGAAATCTATCTGGTCAAAAACATGGTTTGTAAGTAAATTTTGTTTTTGTACCTTAGATAGTTTGACCAAACCACAAGATAATAGATGTTTGAGTTAGTAGAGTTTACTCCTTACACCACCTTTTGCAACTGCCTTTAACATCTTTCATACAGACATTCTTGTAATCATAGTCTGTTGTGAGAAAAGCATCATCTACCACAATGCTAGACGTATCCTTTCTAGATGTCAATCTTCTAACCTTCTTCAGATTCTATTAACAGTTTTTCCTTCAACAACTACCTCATCTAATAAAATTCATAACCGTTTCTTTTTTCTTTTTTTTCCTTCTTTCCAATAAAGAGGGCAATAACAAAATTTTGAATTCCTTTCAATTGTCACAGCTGCAAGTTGATGTATTTGTGTAAAGGAATGTTGTATTCCTACTGAGCCTATAAATCTCCTAATGTGTAGTACTCTAGAACCATCAAATAATATCAAGCTTGTTAAAGTCATAGCATGCAACCCCCATGCACACCATTTTGTCTACACAACATGCTATGCCAATGCCTTTAGCAAGTTCTACAACTTAAGGAGAGATCATAGAATTGCACATCATTCTTGTATGTACACCAATCACCACATACTTCATCGGCAAGACTGTGATCACCACGCTAGACATATCATCAAATATATGCAGGACTGTCATCATCGTGCTGAACATATCATCAAATATATGCACACAAGACAGACATACATCGATCTTCATTTTTTTCTCTAATACCATATGAAGGAAATAGAATATAAGCATTCGATATATTCAATAATCAAGAAGAGGATGTTTATACAATGCAGCCAGTTACAAACTGTCAAACGGTTGGATGGTTAAACTACCCAAATACCCAAACAATGTATTACGCCAACAATAAGTAATCTCTTATAAGCCTAGAAACAAGTTTGATGATTCCTTACCTAAATTCAATACATATATTATAATGTGTTGGCTTCAAGATAAGAGATCATCTAGAAATCTTTCCATCTTATTATACCAAATTTCATATTAAGGCTAGTTCTTACTCAAAACTTGTAGCCCAAGAAATACCTATTTCATGGAATCTAGAACTGTTCTCCCAGGGCCAATATTAGGGAGCATTTTATCATCATAGCTCATTATTTTATTAGTGTCCATTAATGCGAGAAAGAATTAGGAATTTAGTATACTACTATTCCTAGTATGTTTGCAGAGGTAGGTTTTTCCCCTAATAAATTAATTACTACATTGAAGATTAAATATCATAAGGTTAACTTATAATCAAATTGCCTTCTGAGCGGGTACCTGGTAGAGGGTATTACCCATTTTTAGATCCATCTAAATGTTTAAAAATAAAGGCCACCTTAGGAAAGGAAATTTATATACTCTTAAAACTTAATTAAGAGAGTTATTTGAAAATATGTGAATCTAATAGAATTCACCATTATTAATTTTACCAGCTTTTATTCTTTTTATTTAAATATTATCCTATATATATACTTATATATATATAAGTGTGTATATATATATAGATAGATAGATAGATAGATAGATAGATAGATAGATCTATCTATCTATCTATCTATCTATCTATCTATCTATCTATCTATCTATCTATCTATCTATCTATCTATCTATCTATCTATATATATATATATATATATATATATATATATATATATATATATATATATATATATATATATATATATATATATATATATATATATATATATAAGTATATATATATACTTATATATATAAGTATACTTATATATATATATATATATATATATACGTATATATATACTTAAATCTATCTTTATACGTATATATGTACACTTATATATACCCTTATCTCTTGATGGAAGCAATAGACTTGTTATGCTCTAACTAATTACAAAAGGTTTTAATCACACAGTTTCCAATAATTTATACAAAATTAGATTGAATCATTCCCTCTATATAGATAGATCTTCATGACATCTCATTCAATCCTATCAAAGTTTAGTTTATCTAGGGTTTTTCAGAAGAGAGATCCATTCTTAAGATATTCTACTATGACTGCTTTCATCTTCATCTGCTTCTATTTCGAGACCCTTCTGAATTCTTTATTTCTTCTTCTCTTTATGCCCCCTTTCATGTAACCAGACTTCAACCATTTTTTCTGACTCCGATTCACTAAAATATTCCATATCAGTTTCTCCAACATCGTTAGTATGCCAGTAATCATAAAACTAGTTACTCATTATTATTGTTCTAATGTATTCATTAGAAAATCTAAATTATGCTTAATGATAGAACCTCTCTCATTGAAAGCATCAAGGTCTTCAATTATCACAATTGAGGTATATGGAGCTGGTCTACCATTGATTGAGTGTGAATTTTAATACTAAGGTTTTGTAATAGTGTTATCCCCTTTGATATTTTGGAAGACCTTGTCAATATTTCCTAGGTACCTACGCTTGAAAATTATGAAGCATAGCCTTCTAGTCTCATGTCTCTCTCTTCCCACAAATATAGCTATTGCAAAAAACATAGATGTGATATCAGAATTTACTCTATATCTATCATCATTTGTTAAGAATTCATGTCCCAAAACTTGATAAACAGCTCTTATGATGAGGGAATGTGTATTTAGTAAGATCAATTTAAGGCACTTGATTGTTATCTCCCCCTCAAATGCTATTTGGCTCCTATTGCATATTAGTTTGATCAGAGTATTCATGGTTGTAGAGGTTTAAATATCATATGAGGTGGGTAATCTTAAATCAGTATGCCCATATATATACATGATTCTAAAGTATGAATTGGGATTATGACACTCTAACTTCCAAGGAGCTCTCCTATGGTTTGGATGTCGTTCAAGTTTCTATGACTTTTCATATTATTGAAGGTATTATAAAGGTTGTGAGCTTAAATATACATTTTGCATCCTATTAGAAAACTAATTTTCTAAAATTTCTTTAAATCATTTTAAAATTGAAATTAACTTAATGTTATCCAGTACTACATGGTAATCTTAATGTTGTTAAATACAATAAAGCTTGTGACAATGGCTGCCAAATACAAAACAACTATTCCTCTATTTATAAAATAAATAATCAAAACCTAACTATTTTTGGAAACATAGCATAACTACATTTATATTTATTGTTCAACGATAAATTATATTTATATATTACAAAACATCCTTTACTTGTCTATAACCAATTATTTATCATAGTAATATGATTTTAGTTTTAAATCTATTCTAAACTTAAAATATAAACTAACAGTCCATAACCATTAAAATAGATATAAGAAACCCAAAAAGGTACCCAAAAAACTAAGTCTATTAACAACGATTTTCATTCTTTCTAGAACATCCAAAATGTCCACGCTCTATCTTTCTTTCTCACAACAACAATGGCTTCATCCTCTGGTGTTGTGTTAATTTTATGTCGAGAGCATTTCTTAACTTTAGGGGCCATGATATGAAACCTTTCCATTTCTTCATCCTCCATCTCTTTTGGGATGTCGTAACCTTCTACCCTCCAGTAGTTTAAAATCCATTCCTTCTCCATTTCTTCATTAAGGAGTTCTTTTTAGAGAAACTCCAAATTCTTGGAAATTTTAGGCCAATGCATGTCAAAACTCCTTTCATCTTTGAACGTTATCATTGGTACACGTTGTGAATTGGGGATGTCCTTAAGGTTCTTTATTTTTGTCTTCATTGTAATCTCTGGATATGGAATTGTTAGATGGTGGTCTATACTTTGCACCATACTCTCCAGACCTCCTAATAAAACTTCTTCAAAGATAATCTTCATTGTTTTAATGATCTCTTCCTTCTTGCAACCAGCAAAGGTGGAAAGGGAAATAAATTGTCCCACAATACTCCCATTTGTTTTGAAAGTGAACTCATTGTCGAAGTGGTGGTCTCCCATCCCTTTCTCCTGTGCCCTCCTAGAAGAATCAGAGATTGAGTTGAGAATTAAATTCCACCTTTCTAGATTTATCACTCCCCTAAATGCCATCGCTCGATAGTCATTCAAAGAAAAAGTTAGAAGCCTAGTTTCCATTCTCTGTAATGAAAGTTGCAGTCTCCTAACGAAATTCTAGGTTCTATTTTCTGTGTTATGCCAAGGCTTCTTCACTTGTCTCTATAAATGTGAATTTTGTAGTATTCCTTAATAATTGCACTTACATGTTAATCTCTATGGTTATTGGTTTGCATACGTAATGATCATAATTATACCGGACTTTCATATTAATTGATGATTGCAAGGCTACATGTTTTATTTTATAACTTTAAAGATTACTTGCTCGTGATATGATGGTTATCATCCCTCCTATTAATTGCAAAGGTGAATATATAATTTAATAATATTTGATAGGCACTATTTTTTAGAACTTGTCATATCATGATCAGGATATTAGTTCCTAAATCAAATCACAATTGAGTATTCTTATACAAGATTTTGAGAAAATAATGGTAAGATCGTGCACAACAGATTTTGGGGAGGAGATATCGGAGAGAATGAGGGACAGGCATTCTTTTTCAACAAATACTTATTGTCTACTCAAACATTGATCTAAGTACTAAAGAGTCATTAGATAGAAAGTAGGTTATAGTTTAGAGTTTTTTCTATACATAATTCTTACTACTTAAGTTAATCAGGAGATTCATATAACTCTTATACTATTTCCAATATTATATTTCATCTTCATAAAACACTCTAGTTATCCCATCTGTGCCCATATTTGTGAGATGGTTTGCTTCTTTTTTTCCTTCTCAGTATATGTGTTTAGCTTCATATTGAGGAATAACATTAAGAATTTCTAATATTTCTTCCAATTTTGAATTTAATTTCCAATTGGGTGTCTTCTTTGATCTAATGGCATTAATCATAATTTTAAAATCACCTTCGATCTCAAGTTTATCAATTCCCATTGTCTTGCAAAGCTTGATTCCTTCAAGGATTTCCATACATTCTGGCATATTATTTGTAGTTGGTTTGATAGACTTTGCACATCTTACTAAGATTTTTCCTTTCTAGTCGTGGATTATGCATCCTATTCTAGCAATTCCCGAATTTCCTCTTGAGGCACCATCAAGATTTAATTAATGCCAACCATATTTAGGAGGCTTCCATTTACATAAACTTCTATCCAGTTTACTACTATTCCCACCTTTACCATATAGAGGCGAAATGATAGGTTTTGGCCATATTTTCCTGATATTATTATCTCATGTTGAGAGAGAATTTTCCTAATTAATGAGATTATGAAGTTTGTTATTAATAATCTTAACTATTGAAGTTTCTATCTTGATAATAAGTGTTCTAACATCTAATTTTTGGTTGGTAAAGATTCTCCTATTGTGTTCTTTCCATATCTCCCAAATCAATATAGATGGGGAGATTGTCCATACATCTATATATAGACTATTCTTATACAATATGGGCCACGCTTTTAGAAATTCCACTATGTCAATAGGCATAGTTGAGCTCCAATTAAGGCAATTTTTTAACCAATTCCAACACTCTTGCATGAAGGGATAGCTAATGAATATGTGATTAAAATTTTCTTCATATTTTTCACATAAGGGACATCTAGATGGCCCTTCAAATCCTAACATCCTAAATTTTTCATCAGTTAATATTTTCTTTTGTAGGCCTACCCATAAGAACATGCCTTCCTTTGGCAGACATGCTTTATTCTAGCAAAGGTTCATAGGAATGTCTAGGGAATCCATATTTTGTTCTTTGACAATAGATTGATATCCATTTTTAACTTTATATTTTCCATCATTTGATCCAGTCCATATTTATCTATCTTCCCTGATTTTGAGGGAGACACACCTTTCCTTGATAATATCTTTTAGTTTTTGGTTTTCTAACATATCTAACTGAATATTGTTCAATATTCTCCATGATGAACCATCTTCTATTAAAGATACATAATCCTTGACCCTATCTCCCCATAGTCATTTTAGTAAATCCATGGTAATATGGGAGAGACCTAATTTGTTCATAGGGATATGACCTCCCCATGAATCTTCCCAAAAAAGGGCCTTCTCACCTTTTCCTATATCCCAAGTAAGGCTTTTATTAATAATGTCTTTATTATCTATAATAAAGTTCCAAATGTGGGACCCTTTGACATTATTTTGGGATCTAAATATATTAATTGAGTCTACATTAGGGATATATTTGTTTAAAAGAATTAAGGCCCATTTGCTATTAGGTTATTGTAGCATCCTCCATATTAATTTTGATCCAAGGGATTTATTTTGCCAATGTAAGTTTTTGATGCCTAGAATATTATGTATATTTTTATCACTTCATATTTTTATTTTTTATTTTTTTTGGCAAAATTTTATAATATTTTTATTAATAACAAAACTAGTTCAAAAGGGTTCCCGAAGAAAAGAACCAGTAAAGAAAAACTCCGTTCGTTACCCAAATACAAAAGGCAGATAGATCTGCAAGTCTTTCAGATTGTGACCCTAAATACCTAGTCCAAATATAAACCAGAATTAATTATCAAAAACCTAGTCCTCCCAATTCATCATGAAAGAACAAGGGGTGGATGTATGTAATAATCCACATCCCTTAACTTGATACAAAATGACCCACAAAACCCAACCCCTTACACAATAATCCACTTTACAAAATAAACAGTGGAATAAATATACATATATCCAGATACCCTAGCCTAACATTTAAAAGACAATTTTTACAAGGAACTGATATATAGTGTGCCAAAAATTGAATGCGTAATGCAGATTCAAATCCCCAAAAAGTGAAGCAAATGAGATCTTCAGTGACCAAGCAGAGCTAACCCCAAAAAGTCATGCATCAAAGCTATCCTAGTGAGAATGATGAGGATCCTGTAGCAAGACAAAAAAGAAGTCTTGAAGAAACAAAATAATGTAAGTAGAGAAAGCCCATATAACTGCAAAAAAATCAATCCTATAACTGATCATCTACGTCCACAAGATGAGGTGGATTAGTAAAGAACAAAGAACTCCGTAGCCTATCCGCTTCCATATGAATATCTAAGAACCAGCAAAATCCACCACAAAATGCCTGGAGGGTGAAAGATTGCCTCTAAAAAGTTCCAACCTAGGATTCATCAAAGGTACTGCTGAACTGAGCAGAGCCAAATTAGAGGAGCTTCCAACCATCTCAACTGAAGCATCTTGAGGAAAGAGATTAGCATGTGAAATTGCCTTAGAATGATCCAACAAGCCCAGAATGGCATATGTCTTAGAAAAAGCCTTTCCTTGATAAGCCACATCAACCATGTTCCTATGAATAATAAAATCCAGAGGCTTGATAGACGAGGAGGCTATACAATCTTTAACCACCCCATAAATCATAACAAACTTATCAGAATTCAATAAGAGATGTCGCGAGAAGATGTATATTAAAATATTATGTATATTATATTTTATTATTTATTATAATCTTATTTATGCTATATATATTATAGGATACATATTGAAATAAGAAGGTGTATATTAATTTATATTAATATATTAATTATTATCTTATTTACTATATTGATATTACATATTATATATTACATTATAACTATATAAATAATATCATATATTATATATTTAATCATCTAATCTACATATTTTATATTTATAAGTTCAAGTTGTAACTTAAGAGTATGATTTGAAATGTTGATGAAAAAAACTATATATTCAAATTCAAATAACATAATTGTTAAACTATTTTTTGATGCAAAACCTTCCATAGGTCATAAACTAATGCAGAAACTTCCAGAGGTCATAACTTTTGACTCAGGTCTAGGTTTTTGCTAAAAAATTTTGAATGTGTGCTTTAGGAGGTGCCATTTGTTTTTCTGATGATCTTAAATTGATTGGGGTCTATTTTGGCACATTTTTAGGAGCTGAAAGTTTCATTTAGGGCTCCAAAATCAGCTTTTAGTGTTTTTTCTCTAGTTTTTAGAAAGTTTTGTTTTGTAATAAATCTGAATTTATGTTTCTAATCTTGGATATTAGTTGGCAATGCATTCTAACTTGGTCGAGGGTGTGTTTAGGCAAAAACTCAGCTTTTTAGGTGTTATTTTGAAAATTACCAAAAATGGAAAAAAAACAACTATGGAAAAAAACTCCCAAAAAGGTAAATTTTGAATTTCTTGATTTTTTAGGTTTTTTGGTTATTTAAGAGTTTGCAGCGAATTGTAGAGGCAATGAGTGATGAATGGAAAATATTGAAAGTTTCAAATCTATGTTTTTGTCTTATAATTGAGTTTTATTGTTAACATAGAGTTGTGTGCTACATCATTTGGTATCAGAGCGGGAATATGGATTGGAGAAGAAGAGGAAGAGGAAGAGGAGGTGTCATGTTGATGCAAAGATTGATGATGGATATGTAGAGATAGATTGAATGACTCAATGATCGAATAGATAATCGAGGAATACACAGAGGGAATGAATCTGATGAAGAGGGAAATTGAAGAGGTGCTGACCAAAATGAAGAAAATACAGAAGAGAAGTTGAAAGAAATGAGCTATGAAGATAGAGTTCTCAGGGCTTTGGAAGGAAGGAGTGAAGCAATCAAGATTAACGTTTTAGACTATGCTGGTAGTCTTAAGCCATAAGAATTAATAGACTGACTAAATGAGATGGGGAAATTTTTTGAATGGAAGCCTATGACAAAAGAAAAGAAGATGAAGTTTGTATGCACAAAATTAAAAGGACATGCAATGATATGGTGGGATCACCTCCAAAAGGAATGAACTAGAAAGGGAAAAGAAAAGATTAAGACATGGAGGAAGATGGAGAAAAAGCTCAAAGAAAAATTCTTACTCATGGATTATTCACAAACCCTCTTTCACAGGTTCCAGAATGTGAAAGAAAACTTGTCTTCAGTGCAAGACTATACAAATGAATTCTACAAGCTATCCATGCACATAGAGCATCAAGAAAATAATGAGCAGATGGCTGCTAGATATATGAATGGCCTAAAATTCTCCATCCAAGATGAATTCAGTGTGCATTGTGTCAACAGTATGTAGGAAGCCTATTAATTAGCCCTAAAGGCTGAAGAAAAGTGAAATAAGCAATATATCCAAAGGAATAGAGGTGGTCGAAGGGGTACCTCAACTCCATTTCAGGTAGGTTCTAATAATGGTCAGGGAGATTCTTTTCAAGGATTTGAAAAACATATAGACACCAGGAAAGATCCTCCAAATCAAGAAAGAGGAAAGGGGTTTTAGAGAGGACAAGGCTATAGAGGTGGAAGAGGTTGGGAAAAGCAGAGAAGACCTTTAACTTGTTTTAGGTGTGGAGAAGGACTTAGAGCCTTTGAATGCTCAAATTATAACATGCCAGAAAGAAATCAAGGAGGACATCCTAGAGTGAACCTGGTTCAGCTAGAATTCATAGAAGTAGGAACAGAACAAGAAGTCCTATGAGACATGGGAGAAACTCTCATGATGAGGAGAACAATGATCATTCCAGAGAAGAAAGAAGTCCCTGTAAAGAACTTTGATGATTCATGGCTTTGAACCAACATCTTCAAAACTAGATGCACTTCAGGCAGAAAGGTATGCCAAGTTATTATTGATGGGGTAGTTGTGAGAATATGGTAGCTAAGGAAATAGTAGAGAAATTAAATCTGCAATGTGAGAAACATCCTTGTCCTTACCATATTGCATGGTTTAAGAAAGGAAATGAGGTTACTGTTGATAAAAGATGTTTGGTTAGGTTTACTATAGGAAAAATCTATAAGGATGAGATATGGTGTGATGTTATTCCTATGGATGCTTGTCATATTTTGTTGTGAAGGCCATGGTAGTATGATAGGAACATCAAGCATGATGGAGAGAAAAATACATATACCTTCTAGAAATATGGCTCCAAAGTGACTCTCTTACCACTTAAGGATGAAAGGAAGAATAAGACCATGTTGTCTACAAAGGATATTGTCAAAGAAATGAAGGTGATAGGTTGCTGCTATGCATTGGTAGTAAAAAGAGGAGAAGAACCAGAAGACATAATACCACATGATGCAGTAAAGATACTAGAAGAATTTTTTGATGTTATTCCAAATGAGCTACCTGACGATATCCCCACCAAAAAGGGATATACAACACCATATTGATATGATTCCTATAGAAACTCTTCCTAATCAAGAAACTCATCGAATGAACCCAACACAACATGTAGAGCTCAACAAACAAGTAACAAAACTAGTTGAGAAAGGCCTGGTTAGAGAAAGCATGAGCCCATGTTCTATACCTGCATTATTGACTCCGAAGAAGGATGGAACATGGAGGATGTGTACTAATAGTAGAGAAATTAATAAGATTACTATCAAGTATCAGTTTCCTATTCCTCGTATAGAGCATATGATGGATGAATTAGCAGGGGCCAAATACTTTAGCAAGATTGATCTACAAAGTGGATACCACCAGATTCGAATTCGCAAAGGAGATGAGTGGAAGACATATTTTAAGACTAGGGATGGCTTGTATGAATGGATGGTTATGACATTTGGGCTTTCTAATGCACCAAGTACATTCATGAGATTGATGAATACTGTCTTACAACCCTACATTGGTAAGTTTGTTGTAGTTTATTTTGATGGTATCCTAATTTATAGCAACAACAAAGGAGATCACCTACAAAACTTGAGGATCATCCTAAGTGTACTAAGGAAAGAGAAGCTCTGTGCAAATTTAAAGAAGTGCAGATTCATGCAAAACAGTTTGAATTTTTTGGGCTTCATCATTTCTGAAGATGGTGTTCAGATGGACCCAAAAAAGGTCAAGGCAATCCTAGAATGGCCTAGTCCATCCAGTATAATAGGGGTAAGGAGTTTTCATGGACTGGCAACCTTCTATAGAAAGTTTATTCTAAATTTTAGCAGTATTGTAGTGCCCATAAAAGATTGTACGAAAGGAAGGGAATTCACATGGACAACAGATGCTGAATAGAGTTTCAAATTCTTGAAGAAAAAGGTAACTAAAGCTCCTATATTGGCACTTCCAAATTTTGATAAAGTATTTAAAGTAGAGTGTGATGCTTCCCATGTTGGAATAGGTTTTGTTCTTAGCCAGGCAGGTAAACCAATAGCCTTTTTCAGTGAAAAGTTAAATGATGTGAGGAAGAACTATTCTACCTATGATTTAGAATTTTATGCTATTGTTCAAGCCTTAAGGCATTGGAGGCATTATTTAGTCCCACAAGAATTTGTATTGTTTACAGATCATTTGGCCTTGAAATATGTGAACAGATAAAAGAAATTGAATAGTAGGCATGCTAAATGGGTGTCTTTCTTGCAAGGGTATAATTTTTTTTTGAAGCATAAGTATGGAAAGAAGAATCAGGTTGTTGATGCCCTAAGTTGGTGTGTTACACTAATAACTACAATGGAAACATAGGTCATTGGTTTTGATTCTATTAAAATTCTGTATGAGGCTGATAATGATTTTTGGGAAATTATAGAGAAGATTAAAGAGCCAGCAACTAGTCTTTGAGATCACATGAGAGGAGAATACTTTATGTAGGATGGTTACCTCTTTAGAGGAAAAAAAATTTGTATACTAGCTGGTTCCATGAGGGAAAATATTATCTGAGAATTTCATAGTGGTGGTTTGGATGGTCACTTTGGGAAGGACAAGATGATATCCTTGGTTGAAGATAAATACTACTAGCCAAAACTAAAAAGGGACATTACTAAGTATGTGGCAAGGTACAGAATCTATCAAGTGGCTAAGGATCACTCCCAAAACACAGCCTTGTATACACCTCTACCTATACCCATCGAGCCATGGATAGATGTGAGTATGGGTTTTGTATTGGGGCTTCCCCACAACTAGCAAGTTATAGATTCTATTTTTGTAGTTGTTGATAGATTCTCTGAGATGGCTCATTTTATTTCTTGTAAAAAAACTAATGATGCCACAAGGATAGCCAACTTATTTTTCTCAGAATTTTTTAGACTCCATGGCATTCCAAAGACTATCACATCTGATAGGGATACTAAATTTGAGTCATTTCTGGAGGACCTTATGGAAGAAGATAGGAACACAGTTGCAATTTAGCAGTACCTATCATCCCCAAACTGATGGACAAACTAAGGTAGTCAATCAGAGTTTGGAAAACCTGTTATGGTGCATTATTGGTGAAAAGCCCAAGCAATGGGACTTGGCATTGCCTCAAGCAGAGTTTGCTTACAATAGTTCTGTTAATAGATCAACTGGAAAATATCCTTTTTAGATTGTATATGGTAAGAATCCTCAGGGTGTTTTGGACCTTGTACAACTCTCTGTGCAAGATAGAATTAGTGATGATGGGGAAGCATTTGTTGAACACCTTCAACAACTTCAACAAGATGTGAGGAGTAAATTGTAGGATAGCAATGAGTGATATAAGGCTGCTGTAGATATCAGTAAAAGGACAAAAATATTTAACAGAGGTGATTTGGTGATGGTGTACTTGAGGAGTGAGAGTTTTCCTACTAGCACATATCATAAGCTAAAATATAAAAACATAGGTCCTTGCCAAATTCTTAAGATCAATGATAATGCTTATGAGGTTTGTTTACCAGATCATCTAGATATTTCTCCTATATTTAATGTTTCTAATTTATATGCATTTCATGGAGAACTATCTAAGCAAGACAGTAAAGATGAGGTGGATTGGCATCACCACATTCCAAGTAAAAAGAAGGAAAAGATTGCCCACATTTTGGATAAGCAGTCTATAGTCACCCGGAATTATCATTACAATAAGTACTTGATTCAGTGGGAGGGATTACTAGCGACAGATAGCACCTGGATCTCAGAGTGGGAAGTGATGAAGTTGGACCCCAAAAAGTTGCAGCAGTTCACAGACAACCACTTGCAGGAGTTGTGTTCCTTTAAAGAAGGGGAGAATGATACAGAACCTTTCGCAGGTCATAAACTAATGCAAAAACTTTCGGAGGTCATAACTTTTGACTCTGGTCTGGGTTTTTGCTAAAATTTTTCGGGTGTGTGCTTTAGCAAGTGCCATTTATTTTTTCAATGATCTCAGATCACTTGGGGTCTATTTTGGCACATTTTCAGGAGCTGAAAGTTTCATTTAGGGCTCTGAAATCAACTTTTAGTGTTTTTTCTCTAGTTTTTAGAAATTTTTGTTTTGTAATAAATCTGAATCTATGTTTCTAATCTCGGATATTAGTTGGTGTATGCACCCTAAAATGGTCTCCTGGACTTTGGGCCCCCATTCAGCAATTTATCAAATCCCTGAATCAATATTTTCAAAAATCAATATTTTTCAAATATCAATTTCCTTGATCAAATCCTATTTTTATCATTTATTCGATTATTTTCCATAGGCTAACCATTTTATCCTAAAGTCTTTATTTATTTAAAAATAATTTCCTCCCCTTTTATTAAATAAAAAGTCCCCACTTTTCCTCTTATCATAAGTTTCACAAATAAAGCATTATTCTTATTTTTTAAAAAGAAGAAAAGCACTTTTTGTCTCATATGGACACAAAAGTCAACTCTTATTTTCTCATTGGAGGATATTTGTGCACATGGATTGCTCCTCTTTCAAGCTCCACCCTTGATTAAATATTTTGCCTCTTAATCTCCATGGTCCATTCCTTTTCAATTCCTTTAAAAGGAGAGCTCTTTTCTCATTCTTAGATCCCCAACTTTGAATACTAATCTTATGCTACAGGATTTCTTGGAGACTTTGGAGCTTTGGGGATCTTCATGCATTTAACTTTCATTCTTGCATTCTTAGCTTAATCTTTCATGGCATCTAGCTTAATTTCTTGTATGCTCTAGATTAGCTCACATAGCTTAATTAGCAAGGATTTAAAATACTTTTCTTTCATAGCTTAGCTTGCATCTTCATTCTTAGCATAGTTGCATTGCATTGCATTTCCATTCTTGATTCTTGAAGATATTGGCATTCTTGCCCTTGTCTCTTTGAATCTCCCATTGTGTGGTTTACTAGCAAGGTTACATGCTTCAATAGCTCTAGCTGAGAGCACCATCAACATCCTTGTGACTCCATGCCTAGGGAGCTCTAGGTCACTTTCTCAAGGTTTCTCATTCATGGATTCCCTTGGAAGTAATGACTTAGAGAAGTGCACTATTTAGTGTGTACAGTTGCCAATTTATTCTAACTTAGTTGAGGGCATGTTTAGGAAAAAACTTAGCTTTTTAGGTGTTGTTTTGAAAATTACCAAAAATGGCAAAAAGCAACTATGGAAAAAAACTACCAAAAAGGGTAATTTTTGGATTTCTTGATTTTTTAGGTTTTTTGGTTATTTAAGAGTTTGCAAAGAATTGTAGAGGCAGTGAGTGATGAATGGAAAATATTGAAGGTTTCAAATATGTGTTTTTGTCTTGTAATTGACTTTTATTGTTAACAGAGAGCTATGTGCTACATCATAATGATGTGGAACCTTCCGCAGGTCATAAACTAATGCAGAAACTTCTGGAGGTCATAACTTTTGACTCAGGTCTAGGTTTTTGTTGAAATTTTTTGGGTGCATGCTTTAGGAGGTGCCATTTGTTTTGCCAATGATCTCAAATCAATTGGAGTCTATTATGGCACATTTTCGAGAGCTGAAAGGTTCATTTAAGGCTTTGAAATCAACTTTTAGTGTTTTTTCTCTAGTTTTTAGAAAGTTCTGTTATGTAATAAATCTGAATTTATGTTTCTAATCTTGGATATTAGTTTGCAATTCATTCTAACTTAGTCGAGGGCATAAATAAGATTACAATAAATAATAAAATATAATATATATAATATTTTCAAATACTAAGTAATAAAAGTATACATAATATTATAATTTATATATTTTATAATTATAATAAAAACAAAAATTTAAACTTCTAAACACAAATTTAAATTTTTAATATATATTTTGTTGTCTATATATTAATTTGTATATATCATAATATAAAACATATTAAAATAAAAATAAAATTTAAAAATATATATTAACCATTTATAAATTTTATTTACCAACTATTGTAATATAGCTATTATAGTCTTAAAAATTTAAAATTATAACTATCTAATTAACTACTTAGAAATATATTTATAAATAAAATAAATATGAAACCTAAATTTAAATTATAATAAAACATGTTTTAAAAATTTTAATTAAAATAAAACAAACTAAATATGAAAAAAAAAAAAGTTATAAAAAAATTGTGAGTTTTCCAAGGGAGGAGATTCCTTGAAAGTAACAAATAAAGTAACAAAGTAACCCAAAAAACAAATTAACAAATGAAAATGAGCTTAGCCAAAAATGAGGTGCAAATATTCGACCCCATAGCCAATGCCCATGAAAATCATTAACCATATGAAGGGAAAACACTTAGTTTTTTTTTCAAAAGTTTTCAAAAAGTTATATAAAGAAAATGATTTATGTGGCTGGATAGCCACTACCATTACAATAAAATTAAGTTTTACATTCGATAATGGTATCATTTTAAGCAAGTTCATGTTTATTATTATACGATAATAGACAAGTTCGGATTGTAACCTCAAGTTTGTTTTGCTTGTTTGTTCAAGATCTGCAAGAGATGCTTATATAGGCATAAAAAGTGTGTGGCAAGACAATTTCTAAATTTATTAATTACATCAAAATTTTGTGATAACACTTATCTTTTATATTTAATAATTCTAATAAAAATAATAATATAACTTTACTTTAAAATTTAATTTAATTATTAAATTTAAAAAATAGTCTTATAACGGACTTTTTGATGTACATGTATAGACATCTCCCTTCAAACTCATAGGCACTTATTCATTTATGGGTGATATCTATGTGATTTTTAACTCATCAATATCTATCTTATGAATAAGAGTTATTTCCTTGTCTAGTTGTTTATTATACGTTCTAGTTTTATGCATATGATTTTGTTTTCTTATTTTTGTGTATTTTCATATAAGAGCCAAAAGATAGGAAAGTGAAGAGAAAACAAATGAATTTTAACATTATAAAATGAAGTGTAGAATTAAAGTTATATTAGTAGAAATATATTGCATTGAAAAACTTTCCTATATAGCCACAACATGGATCCATGTACATAAAAACCCGTACATTTTGATTTGATGTCCTTCAGTAAGTTGTTTATAACAGTTGCATCTATCCCTCACATGATTTTTCAATCTCTCTTTTGTTTAACAGTAGCACTTTTTATCTGTAATGGCTATAACTAGGACAAAAATAATAAAAAATGGACACTACTCATCTGTGAATCTCTCTTCTCATTATGGAAAAGGATTTTTTTATTGTGTTTTCAGATTATTTTTGTGTTTTATTCAATAGTTTGATAAACTAAGTATTTTATTACATGTCTAATAACCTATAACAATGGTGTTCTTTATCAATAGATATCAAATTATTGTGTTTCACTTATCTTTACATTTTAGTTCGGTTACTTTCATATTTCATCCAATAAATAGCGAAAAAAATGTTCTTATTACCTATGTTTGACCTTATTTTTGACAATGTTGAAGGAGTCACAAATGGGTAGTACTAGATTGGGTTGTAATGACCATTATTCCAAAAATCCCCTATGGCTTCATTCTTCCTTAAGAAAACCTCACTAGAAATTAATAATTTGTTGGTTATGGAGTGCAACTTATCATGTCCTTTGTAGCAGCTATATTTCGTACCATTTGCAATGTTAACAAGGATTTTATGATTGTTTTGATGGTGCCAAGACTTCTAATGTGGGGGAGTTCAAATTTTACATGGTTTGGTGTGGAATATTGTCTATTGGAAGCTCTTATACATTGGGATCTTTGGTGTCATATCGTTAACTTCTTTGTTAATTTTTGTAATTAGAGTTATTTTTATTCCTGTGAATGAAGTATTCAGAGTATTCATATATGCGGAGAAAATTCAAAGTTGGGAAAGGCATGTCTAGATAGATATGGCCTTCAAGGATTTGCCTCATATTTGTATGGGGAGAGGATGAATTCCAAAAAAGTAAGATTCCTTTGAATCAACAAAACTTATAGAAGAAAATATTTTGAGGCTTGTATTGATCATTAGACCTAGCTACCTTAGCTACCCAACTAAATATGTTATCTTAATTGACTAAATCTTTATTTTATTTGTTGTTTATAATTTACATGATCAAGGAATGGAAGTAGATGATGAAGACATAACTAGAATATATTCCCTATTGCAAGCATGCCATATCCATTTGTGTGTGTGGATATATAATTGTCAAAAGAAAAATGATGTGAACGAGTCCCCCAAACTTACATGGTATGCAACAACATTACTAGTTGAGTTACTTCGAACCATATCATTTTTTTCTAAAAAGATATTTATTCTTGGATTGGAACCTAGAAACGATTTTAATAAAGTAGAGGAGGTAAGGTTTTTTTCAATATATCAATAAAATAATATATATTTTTTAGCAAATAAGATTAATACCTAAAAATTCATCGAGAGTAAGGTGCAACCATTGCCAAATTTCTTGACCCTATAGAATACTTTAAAAAGTAAAAAAAAGTAGGAAAACACAAATGAGTCTCTATAACTATCTTTCCAAAAGAGAAATGCATGAAGGTTTGCATGCATGTTGACCCCATAAACATCTCATAGAAGGTCATAACAAATTGTGTCCTGACTTTGGTAATCAAAATAAGGTTTTCTTTAAGGATGATTAATGAATGCACAATATGGAAAACTTTTGCAAAACTTTTCCTACTTTTAGGTTTCTATGATTCTTTATTTAATGCAAAGAACAAGTAAATTAATTATTTCTATCTACTCCAAGTTAGTTTTACATATAAATGAACTTTCATAAATACATACAAGCAAGTAGCAAGCCTTAACTCAACAAAACATTTAATGGATAAAATAATTTTAAGAGTAGAAGCTATGTGGTATAATATGATTAAAAATTCATTAAAATCATAACAAGTGGTTTACCTCAAGATTATACATAAATTGTGTTATGTTATATTAATAATATTGATAGAAAAAATGACCATATTTTGGGAAAAACATGTACAAAAACCTACCATGGTAGGGAAATGAGATGAACAAAATCCAATATCCCTACAATTTATACCTCAGTATAATCACATTCAATGTAAAGTGAATCTTAAAATACCATGGTTGTAGGAAATACCACTACCCTCTTTTAGAGCATGAGGGGAAAGATAGAATAATAAATCTATGCTGATCTCTAGAAAGCTCCATATTCTAGAAAAGAAATTTGAAATTGGGATTGAACTTTAAGATCATTAGTTGTGTTAAATCTAATCTATGTCCAAGAGACATCTCTTTTTTTAATAAGATATAAATTGCTACATTTCTAAGCATATTCTCAATTACAACATAAAATGTAATCATAAAATCCAACTTCCTACACAATAATAATAATATATTTCCTTTTTTTATCACAAATTACCTTTGATTGAGCCTTAAAGGTGGAAATGAGAAGATATATGTACTCTAAGGACGATGCGTGTCTTATCATTTAGACATTGATTTAAAATAGTTGAACAACTCAATGCTTTCAATGAAAAATACATACACAAACTTCACCACTAGTTTTATAGCTTCCATGATGCTCAATTGGATTATATTTTACATTTGGGTCATCTTAAAATGCAAAAACCCAAACTTGAAAGTTAAGATATGGGTCACCATAGAATTCCTATTTTTTTATCTTTTTACATATGGGTCATCATGTCTCCATTAAAAAATGAAATAAATTAAAAGACTTACACTATTTTCATCAAGGTGGAAATGATGTTAATTTGGTCTTTCAATTAAAAGACTTAAAGGTAGAAATAAAAATATTTATGTACTTTCAGAAGTATGCTTGGATTTTAGTTTAGACATTGATTTAAAATGGTCGAACAACTCATTACTTTCAATGAGCACCACAAACACAAGCTCTACAACTAATTTTTCAACTTCCATGTTGCCCAATTCTAGGGTTAAATTTTAAATTTGGGTAGTCTTAAAATTCTAAAAAAATATTGAACTTTAACATTGGAGTCATCATATAATTCTTGGAGCTTTAAATTTTTTACGTGTGGGTCATCATGGCTCCATCAACAAATGAAACCAATATCTTTAAATTTGGAGAGCTTTTTACTCGAACTACAATTCATGTAGACTAACTAGGATCAAACATGAAACCTTCTATTTCATGTTGAAATTATCTACCAACTAGATTATTGATTGTGTTGGAACCAATTTTTTGTCAATTCGAGTGGCTTATTTTTAACACCACATTAAGCCACATTACAAATGTTTTAGGCTACTAGCCTTTATTTATTATCACATATTGATATGCAACTTGAATAATCTACCAATTGAGTTATTGACCTATTTGTAGTCAATCTATCATCAATTTAGATACTACATTCATGACCCAACAAAATAGTAACCAAATTAAGCTCGTTGTATGACTCAATGTGTGCAATCATGATGAAAATATTTTAGAGCTTTTTATTTAACTATGATTCATATGGACCAACTAGGAATAAACCTAAAACCATCCATTTGATGTTGGCATGCCTTTTATTTCTCTTTCATCAATTTGATGCTTTTGAAGCACCTAGTTGAGAAGTTTTTCTAACCTTTGGTTTTACTAAATTTCATTCCTTTTCCAAATTGTTTTCTTCTTCTTCTTCTTCTATACTTTTCTTCTCATCTCCACTTTGTCGATCCTTGGAGCACTTCTTCAAACTTTATCAGAAACTTTCTTGTCTAGAAGAATCATTTGAATTACAAATAAGGGTGGTCTCACAATAGTGTGTCCCACTTTTTGGCAAACTTTGACACAAAGATCGACATTCTGAGAAAAAACTTCACTTTTGAACACCTATTGCCGCAAAACTATTAGGAATTTGAAGATGATGTAAACTAGAGTCATTTAAAATTTTCTTTCTAGTTTATATATTTTTAAAAAAAAATTAAATTCATTTTTCCTTCTCCTTCGAAAAGTGGTTTACGTGAAAAAATTATGTTTTTTAGGAGTTACTATCACTTGGATCAGTATAACTTTTTTTTTAAATATGATAACTATGTAATTCTTTCGAGATTATATTTGTAACTTCAATATCTAAAGGATGCAATTGGTTTTATTCATTTTGGGTCAATATTTTATAGTTTATTAAGTTCTAAAGTGATAGTAACTATAATTTAGACATAAGGTCACTTGGATCATTCTAACTTGCTCTGTGTATATCAAAATTCATTTTTTATTTTTTCATAGAAAGGTAACACAAATACATTTTTCCTACATTTTTTTTATATATTTTTTTATAATTTACTATTTTTTTTGAAGTCTTGAAGAGATAGGTTGTTGAATGACCAAACAACCTATGTTTAGTTAAAGTAATATTTAAAACTAATAATGAACTCAATATGTATTAAAATTATATTCATTAGAAATCTTGTTCCAAATTACATCGTTTGACATCGTATGTTTGAAAAAACCATGTTGTTTGGTCCTTGTTGCAGGCCTCGAAAGACCATTTTTTTGAAGTTCACTTATTTTCTGAGGGCAAAATTTTAGTTTTGGGGTCTTCGCATGAAGACCCCCTTCACCCGAAGACACTTGAGGGGCTTTGTGCGAAGACCCTTCGCACGAAGCCCCTCAAGTGAAAATTCTGGAGAAGAAACATCCCGCTAAAAATTTTTACTAGGTAATTAGAGCGAAGTTGGCTAATGAAATTATATTGTAAATTTTTTTTAGAATGGTATAAAACTAAAACATTTTATTTCTATTTTATATCGAATTGCAATTAATAAATTCGCATTTTCTATTATTGAAGGTATTTTTTGGAGGAGGATTTCTATTTCTATTTTTTGAAAGGGCACATAATTTTAGAGAGGAGAAATATTAGGTTAAAGTACTTTTTGAAGAAGATAATTTTTATTAGCGATCTTGTGGAAGACATTTTTTGGAGGAAGAAATGGGGAACAAGAAGGGAAGATAAAGTAAATCTTCTTGAAGAAGGTCACTCGGTACTGGACAAAGAAATAGTGAAGCTACATTGACATTATATCATAAAACTAAAGAAGTTGAAAGACAAGATAAAGTAGGAGGGTCAAGTCAAGTCAAAGAATTGCACATTGAAGAAGGGTCAAGATCACTCCCTACAGAAGCTCAAACAATTGATGTTGGAGAAGGGTCAAGATCACGTGGTCCTACTGGTATGGATGAACTTTTAAATTTACCTCAAATTGTAAAGAGAAATATTAATTATAGAAACTTAGATCATTTACTTACAATGGATGTGGAGAATTTGAGATCACTTGCTAATGTTCAACCCTTAAGTCTTTCTAAGAAGAGATCAATGAATATGATAGCAAGAGAAATATTGGTTAAATTTAATAATTTTGAAACACTTGAATGTCATGTCCCCTTTTCAAGAAATTAAAAATAATAACTTTTGCTAAGGCTAGCAGGCTCAAAAAGTAAAGTTTCAAGAAAAGGGGTTAATCTTTGGAAACCAATAGATTAATAAATGTTAATTATTATTAAAATATGTCTTATTGACCCCTCTAGGTCGTCAGTCAGGGTTATGCCCTCTTTTAAAGGGGTTTGGAGGCATTTCGGGGTCATTCTAGAACTTGATTTTTGCTCATTACTTTGTTGTTCTTCAGAGGCTGCCAAACCTGTGGAGGAGACCCAAAGAAGGGAGTTTTAAAGTTTCTAGGAGGGATAAAGATGGGATTTTGAGGCAATTCCATGTGCAAGCTCATGAAGAGTCTGCCCTTGTGCTGAACAGTGCGGATTTGTGAGTTTTCGGGTGTGTTTTTGTAAGATTTTGGTGTTTTCAGTTGAGTTTTTCATATCAGTTCTGGTTGCTGTTGTATTGCAGCCATTTTTCTATTAAAATAGAGCTAAATATATTCCATGGGTCATGCTTCTACTTCTGTGATAGATTATTAGATTTTTATGGTGTTTCCGAGCTATTTTGTGTTATTTTCGAGAGCTTGATGAGCGGTGTTTTTGTCCTCCTTTTTGGACCTGTTGTGTAAACTCTTTGCAGATCTGGAAATTTCATTTTTTAGGCCATTATGCTGGTGAAATTTTTGGAAAAATTTCTACTTTCAAATTTATCAATAATATGTGAAGCTGTGAAGTTTTTGGCACTATTTTGGGCATACCCGATTTGGGTTTTATTGAGAAATTGTATAATCTTTCAAGTGCTATTTGTTTAATTTAATAATCTGATTAGAGGATGTAAATATAATATAAAAATAAAAAAGGGGACATTTCATTTAACAAGCTCAATTGCTTTCAGTTGTACTTATAAACAAAAAGTTGGAAGGGGCATTAAACTTATTAGGCATAGACACAACATCAAAGAAGAGAAAAGTTGTTGACATGCAAACTGATATGATTGAAAATCTTAGGAAAGGTTTGAACCAACTAGGGAAGTGATCTCAAACTAAAGATAAGACCATTAGAAGAAAATTTATGTTGACATCCACTATAGGTAACACTATGGGATGAAAAAGACAGATATCTTCAGTTTCATCTCAGTTTGGTTTTAATAGGAAAATAATGTCATGATATGTTAATAGGAGAATACTTTTGGAGGATAGCACCTTGGAAGGAAATTGGGAAATCATGTGTAGAGATCCTCATTCTGATACGATTGATGAAGGAATAAAAAATTTGGTCACATTATTTTGGAATGATAATACACATCCTTCATCAAATAGTAGAGATGTTATCACACATATAATTTTAACTAATCAATATGAATATCATACAAAAAATTGGTTGGACACAACACAACATGAAATGTATGTGTCATTTTGTAGTTCAAATCCTAATATAAAGATTGGGCAAACATTGTTTGAAAGATTGAAGCCATATTATATCAGGACAAACAAAGTGTTTGAAATTTGTTGTTGTTGTTATCATATTGAATTTGATCTCCACTATCAGGTTTCTCAAAAGTTTTTAGAAGGCACTTATGGTTTTGTAAATGCTCCTCCTACTAGACGAAGTGAGTTCATCTCATCCATTTTATGTGACAAAAGAGATGATGTAGCTGGACAAATAAATTGCATAAAAGGAATATGTCAAACATGTTTTGATTTGTCTCTTTTTCCTTTGAAAAATGAAAATATTTATGTAACAAAGATCGTAAATTGCAAGAGTTACAAATATATAAAGAATGATACGAAATTTGGGAAATAATCTAAAAAGTTAGAATATGTTGAAGAGGAGATAAATGTTGGATTATTTATGGAAAAATTTAAACAATTGATTCAACCCTACATTCATCATGTTTTTTTTGCAAAGTGGCAAGCACAACAATTCCAAACATTGAGAGACAATTTCCCACTTGGAACTATTATATCAGTTGTTGATTTTGCAGAAAATTATTCATTTGTTCATCAAAAGGCAATTCAATCAGAATACTATTTTTTAGAGAAAACTACTATTATCATACGTGTGTGTTATCAACACACACAATTATATTTGGATGGTATTCAGAGCACATTTAAAGCACAAGTCATCAAGAAGGAATATCATTTTTATATAAGTGATGATAGAGAGCATGACATTCATTATGTAGAATACTGCTTCAAGATGTTTTTTGCAAATTTGAAAGAAAGAGGTATAAGAATTGATAAACATTATGTTTCGTCAGATATCTTCATAATGAAAACATACCGCATGTATGGAGTTTCTTTGAGAGTGGACATGGAAAAGGTGAGCATGATGGTGTCGGAGCTTGCATCAAATGTGCTATACGAAAGTATCAAATGAATTATAAGGGATTTCATATAAAAAATGCACATGATGTGGTTGAATGGTGCAAGACACATTTCACACCAAATGAGAATGACACGTCATCAAGATTGACTCATGCAGTGCCACATAGAAAATTTTGGGAGATAAAAGGTATGCACACATTTTTTAATTATTTGAAAGTGTTTAAATTTTTTATGATATTCTTTATTAAAATTATATTTATAGAATGTATTATATATGCATTTGTTCAGGTGTGGGTAGAAAAATTATGCATGGTTGCAATAGGATGGAAAAGATGTGATCTTTGCATTAAGTTATGAGTACGAATTGTCGCAATTAGATGTTGAGCACTAGGGACTACTCATGCTTTTGTTGTCACTGCTTTGGTGATAATTATGAGGAATGTATCAATCAAGACCATGGATATGTAGGTGCATGGAATCTAGTGCCACTAGTTGTTACTGATACATTTGATAGAGATGAAGATGAAAACTTCAATGATGTCCCTTTGATTTCTACTAATTACGATCATATCTTAGGATTTGTCAAAATTGGTAAGTATATATATTTCACATTATATGGTACATTGAGCTGCATGTATAGATAAATAGATAGATAGATCTATAGATTGAACTAAGTTAATTTTAAGATCTCACACATGTATATATAAATTTACTGTGCAGGAGATGTCTTTGCAATGATTGATGAGCGTGGAAATGTAGAAGGAGTTGGTTATTATTTACTACATTGTACTGTAGAGAGGATGAAGTTACTTGAACCTAAAGAAAGTGATGGAATGTTATTCCCCATAGCTTTTTACATGCTTTACATCAATATATTGAACTCAATTTGTAAATTTTAAATTTCAACCTTTTAACAAATTTCAAATTTAGTTTGTTTAAATTTATATATTGTTAAAATTTATGACCTGCAGGTTCAGTTGTTTTAGAGTGAACATATTTCAAGAAAATAAAAGTACTTCAACATGGTATTCACTTTGTTGATTACCAACCAGACAATAAGGTGTTTCAATATAGTCACCTAGCAGTTGCCACATCCATTTGTCTTCATAGAGTTAAATCTCAACATGGACATCGTAAGTGGAGACTAGATAGTGAGGATCATGAGAGAATATTACATGTTCTCCATGAAAGGTCTGAACCAATTGAGTTGGTCTAAAAAGTATAATATGTATACATATTTCATGTGTTAGGACCTACTTGATATCTCTATATTAGATTTCATTATACTTTGTTTATATATTTAAACATACGATGGACTATAATTTGTTGATATATGATGGACCTATTTGATGGTTCAATGGTTTTAATATATAGAATTTTATATGTATACTTTGATTATTCAATGATTTTTATGATACTTTTTATGATGCTTATGATTTCTAGATCCCCGTAAGACCTCCCCTTAAGACACTAAAAAGGGATGAAATTAGTTAGATTACTTATGACATGTGTTAGTTCTAGAATTAGTTAGAATAGTTATTGTCCACTAGTTACATGTATTAACTAGTTATTTTTTATGAAATTAATTCTAGATCCCCTTAAGACTGCTTATTAGTTAAAGATCCCATTAAGACACTAAAAAATGATGAAATTAGTTATATTACTTATGACATGTGTTAATTCTACATCCATCTAATAAAATCTAATCAAATAAAACTATCTAATCAAATAATATAATCAAATCATATATCATCTAATCAAATAAAACCATATAATCAAATCATATTATCATCTAATCAAATATATTTGTTGAATCATATATGTCTCTAATCAAATATATGCATCTAATCAAATATATGTCTCTAATCAAATATATGTCTCAAATCATAAACTGAAAATATCAAACATATACTAATGACATGTATAATGAGTCTCAAATAAAAGATATGTGCAACATGTCCTAAACTAGGGAATCATCTAGGCACATGCGAACAGAGAGACCCTCTGAGCGACTGCCACAAGCACCCTCTGGCTATGAGGAAACAACTGATCCCTACGAATATAAATGCATGCATATATAATAATAATAATAAATAATTAAAATGTTATAAATCCATGTTTAAAATTATATATTTTTAAAACTTACCTAACCACTACTAGGTGTCACATTTCTTGAATCTCTCCTATGAAAATCATTCTCTAGCCGTGAAGCAACAACTGACCCCTATAAATTTAGTACACCAGTTGGTTATATACATGTGCATAGCATATATATTATGTAAAGTAATTAAAATATATAAATACATGTGTACACATGCATGTTTAAACATACATATATCTACAACTTACCTGACCACCAGTAGGTGTCACATCAAATGGATCTCTCATATGAAGATGCTCTGAGCCCACACTAGAGGTAACATGCTCTGCTAACTGTTCCTACAAAATATTATACATTAAACAAACATAAATACACACATCTACAATTAATTGTTCACTAAAAATCCTAAGAAAAGAGAAAATAAAACTTTATATACCTGGGTCTCAGGAGCAGGAGGATCATCAGCGCATTGCACCATCATATCATCAATTGAAACTGCATCACCCACACCACCTTCAGTCCTGAACCTCTCTAGTAATGAGGAGTGTAGAGGTGACACTAGTTGGGAGGGGAGTGATGTAGAGCTTGAACCATCAAGATGCAATAACATATCCATAAATGATCCAACATCAGTGCCAACATCCACTTGACCCAACCCATGCAACTTCTCATCAAATGTGTCTAGGCCCTCAGTGGTGATGTGTACATCTCCAACCTATATACCTGGCTCTGCAGCTATAGAGTGATATGTGGGTGACAAGCACTATGCACTATGTTGTGCCTGACTAGATGGTGCATCCTGTGTCAGTGGATGTACTAATTGGTATTAATAGGTCCTATTAGGTCAAGTAAGTGGTCTTATTAGGTCTTAAGGTTCCTAGGATGTACTAATTGGTATTAATAGGTCCTATTAGGTCAAGTAAGTGGTCTTATTAGGTCTTAAGGGTCCAAAGAGTACTAATTGGTATTAATAGGTCCTATTAGGTCAAGTAAGTGGTCTTATTAGGTCTTAAGGGTCCTAGGATGTACTAATTGGTATTAATAGGTCCTATTAGGTCAAGTAAGTGGTATTATTAGGTCTTAAGGGTCCTAGGATGTACTAATTGGTATTAATAGGTCCTATTAGGTCAAGTAATTGGTCTTATTAGGTCTTAAGGGTCCTAGGATGTACTAATTGGTATTAATAGGTCTTATTAGGTCAAGTAAGTGGTCTTATTAGGTCCTAAGAGTCCTCAGATGTACTAATTGGTATTAATAGGTCTTATTAGGTCAAGTAAGTGGTCTTATTAGGTCTGACGGGTCCTAGGATGTACTAATTGGTATATTAATAGGTCCTATTAGGTCAAGTAAGTGGTCTTATTAGGTCTTAAGGGTCCTAGGATGTACTAATTGGTATTAATAGGTCACATTAGGTCAAGTAAGTGGTCTTATTAGGTCTTAAGGGTCCTAGGATGTACTAATTGGTATTAATAGATCCTATTAGGTCAAGTAAGTGGTCTTATTGGGTCTTAAGGGTTCTAGGATGTACTAATTGGTATTAATAGGTCCTATTACATCATGTAAGTGGTATTATTATGTCTTAAGGGTCCTAGGATGTACTAATTGTTATTAATAGGTCCTATTAGGTTAAGTAAGTGGTCTTATTAGGTCTTAAGGGTTCTAGGATGTACTAATTGGTATTAATAGGTCCTATTAGGTCAAGTAAGTGGTTTTATTAGGTCTTAAGAGTCCTAGGATGTACTAATTAATTTCAATGTCTCTTAAGATGTTGTAAGGGATGGATAAAGGTCCTAGAATGTCTTAAGGTGCCGTATGTGTCATAAGAGGTCCTTAGGGATCCTAGTATTTCTTAAGGGGTATTCAAGGTGATAGTGGGTCCTTGTATGTATTAATGGAACATAAGATACATCAATGGGTCCTAGGACATCCTAAGGTTTCATATTTGCTTTAATATTTCATAAGGGATCCAAATAAGAGTCCTAGAATGTTAATGGGTCATAGGTGCAATAAGTGGTCCTAAGGGATCCTACATTACATTAATTGATCCTAGTATGTCTTAAGGTTTCTTGAGGGAAACAATAGGTCCTAGATGTGTCTTAAGATAGTGTAAGGGATGGATAAGGGCCCTAGACCTTCTTAAGGGGTCGTGGGTAACATAGGAGGTCCTGAGGGGTCCTAGGTTACATTAGTAGATCCTCATATGTTTTAATTGAATCTAAGATACATAAATGTGTCTTAGGACAACCTAAGATATGTTAATGGGTCTTGAGGATCGGAAGGGGTCATAAATGTCTTAAAATTTTGTAAGGGATGTATAATGGTCCAATAATGTTAATGGGTCGTAGATGTGATAAGTGGTCTAAGCACGGTCCTAAGACATCCTAAGATTCTTTAATGGGTCTTGGGGGTCTTAAGGTCTCATATTTGTTTTAAGATTTCATAAGAGATCCAGATAAGAATCCTAGAATTTTAATGTGTCATAGATGCAATAAGTGGTCCTAAGCGATCCTACATTACATTAATTGATCCTAGTATGTCTTAATGTTTCTTGAGGGAAACAATGGGTCCTAGATGTGTCTTAATATAGTGTAAGGGATGGATAAGGGTCCTAGACTGTCTTAAGGGGTCGTGGGTAACATAAGATGTCCTAAAGGGTCCTATGTTACATTAGTGGATCCTCGTATGTATTAATTGAATCTAAGATACATAAATGTGTCCTAGGACAACCTAAGATATGTTAATGGGTCTTGATGATCTGAAGGGGTCATATATGTCTTAAAATGTTGTAAGGGATGTATAATGGTCCAATAATGTTAATGGGTCATAAATGTGATAAGTGGTCTAAGGGATCTTAGGTTACATTAATTGATACTAGTATGTCTTAAGGGTTCTTGCAGGCAACGATGGGTTCGCATATGTATTAACAGAAGCTAAGATAGATGAATGGGTCCTAGGACATTTTAAGATATAATAATGGGTCATATGGGTCCTAATGGGTCCTATGTGTCTTAAGATGTCATAAGTAATGCATAATGGTCCTATAATGTCTTAAGGGGTTGTAGGCATCATAATAGGTCCTAAGAGATCATAGGTTACATTAATTCATCCTAATATGTCTTAAGGAGTCTTGAGGGAAACAATGAGTCCTTGTATGTATTAATGGAACCTAACATGTAGATCAATGGGTCATAGGACATCCTAATATGTTTTATAAGATCTTGAGGGATCCTATGTTGGCATTAAGTATGATTGTCATTAGTGACAACACTTATTCAGACTCTGCATGTTTATCAAGCAGAATAGTGTTTACCAAGTAGAATAGTGTTTACCGAGTAGAATAGTGTTTACCAAGCAGAATAGTGTTTACCAAGTAGAACAGTGCTTACCGAGTTATCTTCATCGAGTGATGAGATGAGCAGGATTTACCGAGTGCTAGCATAGTAAATAGGGAATTCAGTCTCTACCGAGTGACACTATATCTACTGAGTCTCCAGTATATACTGAGTTTGAAACTACAACCGAGTGGTTAGTATGGACCGGGCCTCCACTTCTACCGAGTGCATGATGATGCCGAGTAACGTAGTGGATGCCGAGTATCAGAAAGTCACCGAGTTATTTTGCAGTAACCGAGTCACTATATTTGGGCCGACTCAATAATACTTGTGTTTGCTTGTTTAGAGCCAACTTTGATATTGTTTTGTAATTATTCTAATTGATATATAAACAATGTTCTGTATCCTATCCAAAAATGTGTGAAAAAGTGTAAGAAGCGAAAAAGAGAAGAAAGGTAGAGATAAGCGAATTACAAAGGGATACAATAGTATAAGAAGCAGCAGAGACATATCTATCATAGAAGGTGATCAATACATCAGAGAATCTCAATCAGCAAGAACAGTTGCAAGTAAGAGATCTACTGTTTCGTCCTAACAGGTGAATCAGCCCCAAATCCTTTAACCGGGTAGACGTAACAGTCTTTGCAAAAATCTCTTATCCGAGTGCATACTTCTTTGTATGTTTGTAAATCCTCTAACAAGGTGGACCTAGCAGTCCTTATTGCTCCTAACAGGGCAGATCATCAGAAGTGATCATTGTAAGCCTTAACCGGAAAACTTTATACTGCAGTATTGAAGTTTAGTGGGTTTCATCCCCACCCCAGTTTTACTTTCTATTTGGAAGGTTTCTAGGTCACCAAATCTCTATGTTCAAAGTGTTATGAATGTTTTATTCTTTCTATTACTCATGCATATAGTTAGCTTATCAATCTAATGTCATTGAGAAAATGGTTGAGATCTAAAATTAGTAAAAGTTTTGAAGTTACTGATTCACCCCTCCCCTCTCAGTAACCTAGCTAGTCTTGAATATTTCCAACATCCTAAGTGTCTTAAAATGTCATAAGGGAGGGATAAGGATCCTAGAAACTTACTAATACAATTTTTTAACATATTCTAAGAAACCACTAGATCATTTTCAAAAATTTAACTATGATTTTCTAAGATTTCTACAAACTAAAAATTATTTAAAACAAATAACTAACTCATATTTACTAACTTTACTAAAAAAGCTTGTATAGGTGAGAGAGAGAGAGATTCCTAATATTTACTAACTTTAAACTTGCAATTTAAAAAAATAATAATAATAATTTCTATAAGATCTTAATGTTTTCTAACATTTTCTAACATTTCTACTATGGTTTCTAATGTTTTGTAAATATTTTCTAACAATTTCTAACAAACTACTATGATTTTCTACCATTTTCTAACATATTCTAACATTTATACTATGGTTTTTAATATTTTCTAACATTTTCTAACAATTCTACTATAATTTTCTAACATTTATACTACGATTTTTAATGTTTTCTAACATTTTCTAACAATTCTACTATGATTTTCTAACATTTTCTAACATATTCTAATATTTAACTATGATTTTCTAACATTTCTACAAATCAAAAATTATTTGAAACAAATAACTAGCTAAAATAAATATAAAAAATATAATTTACAATTAAAAAAATAACAAAAATGTATGTACCTGATGCTACTAACAATCTGAGATGTCAAAAAACCTCAGGAGGTGCTAATGTCATACTGGACGTCACAGGTTTGCTCCAACTCCTGGGGTCCACAAAATCCAAATAGTAAAAATGAAAAATAAAAATGAATTGCCAGAAATTTATAAAGAATTTCGGTCATAGGGGCTTCATGCAAAGTACCCTGCGCAGGGTACTTCACATGAAGTGGGGTCTTCGTGCGAAGCCCCCAATGTAGATTACTTTGCGTGAAGTGGGTCGACCACTTTGCCCGAAGTGTCAACTTCACACAAAGACTCTAAAATTTCTTTTTTTGGTGTGACACCGATTTTCTTGGTCCCAAAAAGTGGGACACAGCTTTGTGGGATCACGCATAAGTCTATTTTCTTTCAAGATTTGTTCTTATAAGACTGGATTTTCCTTAGTTGGTTGTTTCTTTAGTTTTAAAAACTTCTAATACCTTTTTCTTTTAAATTTCTTCTAAACCTTGTTGATAATTTGATGAATTCTCAAAACTTTCTCTTTTTCACATTCTTTCTATCTAATTTTTTTTTTCTTTTATTGACTCTTTCAACTTCTCTTTCAAACATTTTGGGGATTTTAATGACTTTTGGAAAGAATTAAACTTATTGATATGTCTTTGACTTCTTATTTTTGAAAATGTTTGTTTGTCAACAATTTGTCCCTTTTCATTGTTTGAAAATAGTTTTGTCACTGTACTTTTCTTATGAACTAGCCCAATAGATAGTAACCAAACCCTAGTTAAATAAGTGATAGCTCCCTCAAATCTTTATTTTTAATATTTGAAATAATTATCCCCCTCCCTTAAATAAACATTTGTAACCAAAATGAGGTATGACTAATTATTAACAAAATAAAGTCCATTAATAATCTTTATAAAGGTAATACAAAATAGTGCAGTAAATTATTGGTGGTAAAAGAAATGAAAATACATAGCACACAGACTATTTATATCCTTCAAATCTATAAATGGATAAGAAACAATGAGAGCACAAAGAGTAAAAATATCCTTAAAACAATATACAAATAAATAAATCCTAAATTATTCATAGCACACAGTCTATCAATATTCCTCTAAGACGGTGATAGACAGATCACTTTCTTTCCCATAGAACATAGACTACAAAAAGAAATAAATCCACGAGGTAGAAGAATAATTATTTCTTCTCAATAAAATATCATTTCCATTATTTCTTAACTCATGGATCTTGAAATTTGGTTACAAATTTTTCCTATCATGAGGGAAGCCCTTTTACAATAGTCATTTCCCTTTTTAAATAAATTACAATGTCCAAGAAGTTAGGTAACTACCTCAACTTCTTTTTACCAAATATTATTTTTCAAAAAATCTCCCATCTCTATTAACTTGCCCAATTTGTTTCTTTTCACTTTCACGGGAATTTTGAACATTGTGTGCAATAATATGTGCACATTACAATCATAGTTAATTCTTGAAAGAATTAATTATGTGAGAGATAAAAATGTGAAACTTAAATTCACCCATACATAACTTATTATTTAATTATTTTGCAAAGTATAACAATATTTAATTCTTTAAAGAATTAAATATATGTGAATGCAAAATAATTTTTAATCTCATGTTATGTAGATGAGAGAGGCTTTCCAAGGATTTGTTAAAATCATGACGTAACATTCATGAACTTTTCAGTGATTTTATGGGTTTTGAGGCTTCCTTTACTTACCAACATCTTCAAACATTTCTTACTATTGGACATTGACTTGTTTCTTGAACTCTATCAACAATTCAACTAGTTCCTAAAACCCTTTGAACTACCAAGGATCATATTTCACTTTGAATATTTCAACTTTAATTTCTATGATATGAAATTGGTTGTTATTTTAATAAGTTTTGAGAACTTCCTTTACCACCAACTTCCTTTAGAACTTGTAACAATGAAGCTCCCTTTTGAATATTAACCTCTTTGTTGAAAGTTTTAATATTTATGAGAACATCAAAAACTATTAATAAAAGTCCCCTTAGACATTTATTAACCACTTGCACTTTTCTAATTTTGGTTGACTATGTCAGTAGCCAACATGGCTTGTCTAACCACCTTTTCTACCACAGTCTTCATATTCATATTTTTTGCCGATGTTTTAAATTAAAATATTAACTTATAAATTTCCTAAAGTCTATGAGTTTAGTTTCTCAAATGTGTGTGTGCATTGGTATTTCATCATATGGGTATGTGCAAGATCATGGTGGGCCAAACTAGGCCCTCGAGTGGTGATGAAAATTCAAAAAAAAAAGAGTTAGGTAACTTGATGTAAAATATTTAAATAAGTTATCAATATTATTTCAAAAATATGTAAGAATGGAACCTATAGAAAATTGGATCTACTTATTATGATACTAGTTGTTTTCTAGAAAAAAAATCTATTTGGTGAAATTTTAAAATTTTCCATGCCATGCAATATTACTAAAATTTAAAGGGTCAGACCCTGTTAGGAGTCTTTTACAATTAACCTTGTTAGGGGTGAGGACACACTATCCTAGAGCTCACTACTCAAATGGGTGAAGGCTACAACCTTCTGAATATCATATACACACTATATCTACAAGGTGAACTGCTAATATGACACTACTTGTCTGATCAGTTCCTTTTGTGAATTGATGCTTTAACCTCTTGTAAAAATCTATATCATTCTAACTACTCCTCGCATACTTCTACTATTTTTCTATCAACTCTATATCTTATCCATTCTCAAATACAAAGGCACGTGTCTTATTTATATGCGCAAACAAAAATATTCACTAAGTTAGCCTATAACTAATTACATACAACACTTCCAAATGGATTGGCTCAAGCATCTTTACATAAAATGACATTAAAAAGTCTATAACACATTTAAAATAGGCACATATCCTTTTCAAAACAATATTATAATCACTAACCAAAATACTAACAGTTGGCTCCATACTCTGTTCTATTATGTTGCTTACTGTATGTGTCACTTTAACTCATTTTATCTTCATCATACTAACTAACTTGATCATGCGCTCTTAACCATAATTTAATAACATATCCAAAAGCTTCTCTTCAAGGGAGCATACCAAAACTCAATCATACACATGTGTGTTGATTCTTTGTTCCTTAGGTGCTATATTAACACTCATGTCTTCATACTTAGCCCATTTTCTGATCTTCTAATTTATGTGTTGACTCCAAAACTTCATATTACTTTGTTTCCATAATGACAACACTAAATCATAGTCATATACAATAGTATAGTCAACTTGCCAACAATTTTCCCCTTTGTCATTAATGGAAACAAAGGAATATGGCAAAGTTACTAAACTATATCTTACACAAAACACTTTCTAACATATACTCTTATCTTATATCTCCCTTCTACTATATACTCTACTCCCCTTTACATCATATACACTACTCCATATTTCTCTATACCCCCTATGACATTAATCACAAAGGTGCTAAAAAAATACAACTCCAAGTACTTACATTGAGAGTACATTCGAGTATGCAACCTCTAGGTTTTGGATCTCTTGCTACCAAAATACCTTCAGTGTATTTATTGTCTGTAGATGGGTGCAGAAAGCATAAGTTAATTTCTCCATCTTCTCCAAATCTATGCATGGACCTTGATCATATTTCGCAATAGTGGCATCAATCTCCTTGATATTTTTATTGAGCACATCCAATAAGGGCGCAAGTGCATGTCTCAACTGAGCTTGCCTAGCCCTTATCTGAGCCATTTCTTTTTCCGCATTCTCAATCTTATCCACTTGTCCTTGGTAGACATTATAGCACATATTTATATCTATGGAGGGATATATAACTGACTTTCTCACAACTTCCATAATGGATTGAGCTTCTTGAATCTTCTTGGAAAGATATGATGTAAGTTTTTCTTTATCCATACAATTAGCTATTATCTTTCTTCCTTTAGTTGCAATCTCCTTCAATATAGCTTGCCCAACCTTTAGTGAACTAAGGTCAAGTGCAAATTTTTCTATTATCTCATTCAATATTTTCTTAAGATATTTTTCTTCTATAACCTTCGATGTTGATTCTTCTAGGCTTGTGAAGTTTTCTTTGAAGCATGTCAAGATGGTGCTGACATCATCCACTAAATATACACTAGACACTTTCTTGTCCTCAGGTAGTAACCTATTTAGAATGTTGACTGATTCAACAAACCATGGATTCCTCATTACTTGTTTCTCCTTCACCTTCTCCATTGCTAACACATTGATCTTTATTAGGTCATCTTCTCCCCATGAATCTAGACTTGTTGTGTTAGGGGTCAAACTTCACAAAAATGACATTGAGCACTTAGGGGTAAGGAGTGAACTTTCACTAACATCAATTACCTCAATCTTTACATTCACTGGAATTTCAATAGAGGGATCATCTTTAGGTTCATCTTCCTTCTCACTTTCATGTCCTATTAGGTCTTCAACTTCCTTTTCTTCTTCCTGTCATGTTAGATCCTCAATCTGAACTTCTTCTTGCTACATAGGTGAATTTTCACTGCATAGTATCTCAACCTCTTCTATTCTTACAAAGTCTTCCTCAAACTTATCAATGTCTTTATCTGTGGCCGCCATTGATATTTCTACATTATCAATCATGATAGTGTCATCTTTTATTTTAGGCATGGGTGCAAACTCCATTGCTTCAGTAGGCACTACCACTGAGGGTGAAGAATCTTGTGGACCTGTCACAGGTGCATTAGGGACCTCAGATGCTTTTACTTGCTTAGTGGAGACTTGTGTTGTAGGCGCAGTAGGTGGATACATGTGTCTATCCAAGAACACCTTCTCAAATTCTTTTTCAATTTCCTTTGCAACTAACTCATAATCCTTGTTCATGATCTGCAAAGTTCTCTACTTGGTTCTTAGGTGAGGTTTCACCAAATCCAATAGAAATTTTTTCTCTTCAACTAAACATACAGGGAGGCTTTCATCTAGTAGCTTCTCCCTTATCCTGAAGTCTTCTTCTATAGCCTATCTCTTAAAAAATTCTAAGATGTTCCATACACTATCTAGAATGACTATCTTAAGTTCCAAGACTGTCTTCTTGAACTTAATCATGTGTTTTATGATCATACCATGGATCTCAAATTTATCAATCTCACTATATTTATCATAGAACTTAGCTATCTGACCAATTCTTCCTTCATCAACTATCCTTGTTTTCAACACTTGTAGATTTGATCTGAATCCTACCTCGAGAGGTTCTTGAGTGTTTCTTCCTTTTATTCTTATTGTTCTAGAGGATGGGTTTGCACTAGTTTGCTTCTTCCTCTTAGGAATTTCGCTAGGCTCGTGAGGTGTTGTGGACTTAAGATCAATAGTAGTTGTGGGCATAGGAGTGCTTTCTTTCATCTTTACCTTCTTCTCCTTAGGTTCATTAGTCTTCTCTATTTTCACTTCTAAAGAAGGTGTGCTCTCAAGTTTCATTGCAATCTTGGCTTCCCTTGCCTTATATAGATCTTCTTGCGTGACACTGTGAATTTTCAGTATCTCAAAGGTGATCCTTGATGCTTTTCTCTTGGTCGCAGCACTATTCAAGACTGAATCTACTTGTCTTTTCTTCTCCTCATAAGTACCCCATCTTGGTTCATTGGGATCCTTCGGCACTAATAGGAGAACTTTTGAATATTCTTCTAGAATATGTTCCTCCACTTCATAACCAAGTTGATGGATCCACTTAGTCATTGGCTCCACTGCTTCCATGTATGTGATATCAATCTCCACCATGAAGAAAATATTATCCATATACTTTTCCACTATGCTCTCAGGTATCCTATACCTTATTTTCATCTTTATTCCAAATGTCTTGATCTCCAATTCCATGCAATCTTTCAAGGTGCTTTTAGTTGATGCCTTGAATGAAATTTGTGGCATTGTAGGAAAATTCTTATCAAGGTAAAGATCTGATACTTTACCAACAATATGGAAGTACATGTAGATGATAAGTGACCCAAACCTAAATATCTTTCTCTTATCATGCTTAATTTCCCTTAGGTTATCCATAAACTATGCACACAAGATCTCACACAAGTTGAACTCTCCATTTTCTTTCATTATTCTAATAGTTGCCAAAATAGTGGTTGCAGACACAATATTTACCTTGTTCGCTTGTTGAAACTTATAACCCATTATCATCACCATAAGCTTGATATCCTTATCTTCAATTGTCTCTATGGTCATGCCATGCTTATCACTTTGGGATTTACAAGCTTGTTCCACCAGTTTCATGACATCCTTACCAATAGGAAGAATGGCACCTATCTTAGATAATCCTGTCATCTCATAAATGAGATCTGAAGTGATGTGAAATGGAGCTTCTCCTATCCAAAATAGGTCATCATGAATTCTTCTCAATAGGATCTTAATCCATTCATATTCATAGAATTTGTATGTTGTCTCATACTCAATGATTGGGTGATTTTCAAGGTGCATGAACTCATCCATGAATGTCTTGTCAGGATTCATCATTGTCTCTAAGTGTGACCTTATTCTATCCAATCCTACTAGTTCCTTCTTGTAATAAATGTATCCGCATATGTCCTCTACGTGCATAACTACCATCGGAGTCCTAGAGAATGCTCCTTCTAGGTCATATAAGACTGATTTAAAGGGATGCTTCTTGAAAATGTATCTCTTCCTTTTAGCAACATCAAACACAATTCGAGTGGCCATTACTTACTTGGTAAGTCACTCAAATAGGTTTCGAAAAGGGTTTTTGAATCATCACAACTGAGCTAGGGTTCAACAATAACTTTCACACTGCTTCACTGATAAACCAACTTCAATCCTTCAATACAAACTTCTTTGATCTCATTTGCTCTCCAAAGTCTCTAACTCGAATGCAAATGTGTGGTTAATGGATCTTTAGCAAATTTAAATCAACTTTTTGCCATTAATGCTTTTCGCGTAAACATAGAATCTCATAGAGAATTCCAATCTTCATTTCTTCTATCAATCAAATAGTGTGCTCTTGCATACTACATCAAATATTATCCAAACCGCTATAACCAAAGGTGCATACTCTGATTTTGAGTATACCAGCCGCGCAAGGGTCTAGAGCTAAGCTAGCTCCCCCTATGAACATGAGGGTCATTCATCCAAAAGTAGAGGGTGCATCCATTGTAAATGCATCCAATACATATGCATCAATATTATCCTTCTTTACTTCTATCCAAATCAATCTCGCATCTTCTGTAACTTTCACAAACTTGACTTCTCCAGATTCATCCAGAATTAATCCTTGAGACTTATTAAGGCTTTCTTGTCTTTGCACTTTTGATCTAAAAAACATAGAGATGTGTCCATCCTTGTTACAAGAGTGACAAATAACTGGAGTCCTTATATTCCTCGACGTATTGATGTGAGTTACCAATCTGCATTGTCTAGTTGTATAACCATTATAATTATATATATGACATGTAATGTTATGAGGACTTCTAACATTCTACTATGGATGACTTCTCTAATTTTCTTGAGTCTGATTTCTTTGATTTGATCTAAAATTCATAGCTCTATGACCAAACTTATTGCATGAATAACATTAACCATTAAAAGGTCTTACCTCTTTACAATCTCTTCTTATATGTCCATTCTTGTTTCAAGTATAACAAGTTCAGTTTACTGGCTTGCATTCATCTTTGGATGGTTCAGTTTTAGCTTCAGTATTATTTCCAGTCCTCTTAGCTTATGTAGATTCTTCTGATGCTTTCTTTCTTTCTTCTATGTCATTGATTTGATTTTGTGCTTCGACATTGAATCCAATACCAGTGGTATCTCCTTTAATCTTATGTGCATACAACTGTGAATCTATTAGATCCTTGCTTGTGTACAATTTTTCAATATGATTCTTTGCTTCAGTCAATTCAGATTCCATTTTCTTCTTAATGTTCTCTAACTCCAAGATTTTCATGTTTGCTTGCCTCAATTCTTCATCCAACTACTTTTTTTCTTTGACCTGTTCTTCATAGGCTTCTTGATTGTTAAATAGCTTTTCATCCAACTCTTCAATCTGATCCTGCAAAGATGTGTTTTCCTCATTCATCTTTTTGACCATTTTTCCTAAATTACTTGTTGAAAAATATTTCAAATCTTTTCTCAATTTCTCGATGAATACTTGAGAACCACTAACCTTTAATTTCAGTTCTTCAATTTCTTTCTCTGATTTGTCAAGGTCTTCAAGAGCTACTTCAAGATTCTTCTTCAGATGTTTCACTTCTTCTAAACCTATCATCTCCTCAAGTGGTTAAAATTGTCTTAAGAGGACCAAAGGTCGGATACCAATTTTTAGGAATGGGAATACTGAGAGGGGGGGGCGGGGGTGAATCAGTGTTCTACAATATTAATTTTTGATATCTTGAAAGCCATGACTTGAGGTAGGCAAGAGAGCTTGATGATTTGGATGCGTGATGATTTGGATGTGTGACGATTTGGATGCGTGAAGAGGATTTGTGTATGGAAGCCATGACTTGAGGTAGGCATTTGAGCTTTGTCTTCTCATTAACTCAATTTCATTTTGATGGCATTTGTTGATTTAATGGCACAATATGAATGTTAATACTGGCATTGTTAACATCTTTACATTTGGAATGCTTGATGACCTATGAGCTTTGAGAGCTAGGGCATCATTGCTATTACCTTCAAGGCATTGTGTGAAGTGTTTGATCTTTCTTTATTTATTTTTCTATTGATATTCACTATGTGGTACTCCCCATTTATGATCATTTCATGAGGAAATGTCTTGATGGCTCGTGGGCTGCAAGCTAGGGCATCATACATTGTTTATGACATACTATTGAATATTGGCATTGTTTACATCTTTTCATTTGGAATGCTTGATGAACCATGAGGTTTGAGAGCTAGGGAATCATTGCTACTACCTTCAAGGCATTGTTTGAAGTGTTTAATCTCTCTTTATTTTTTTTTTATTGATATTCACTATGTGGTACTCCCTTTTTATGATCATTTCATGAGAAAATGTCTTAATGGCTCATGGGTTGTAAGCTAGGGCATCATACATTGTTCATGAGCTCACGGTTTAATACTAGCATTGTTTACACCTTTTCATTTGGAATGCTTGATGACCTGCGAGCTTTGAGAGCTAGGGAATCATTTATATTACCTTCAAAGCATTGTGAAAAGTGTTTGATGTCTCTTTATTTTTTTAGTTGTTGATATTCACTATGTGGTACTCCCCGTTTATGATCATTTCATGAGGAAATGTCTTGATGGCTCATGGGCTACAAGCTCAGGCATCATACATTGTTCATGATCTCACTATTTAATACTTGGAATGCTCAATGACCCACGAGCTTTGAGAGCTATTGCATCATTTCTATTACCTTCAAGGCATTCTAATCCTCTTTATTTGTTTTGTTGTTGATATTCACTATGTGGTACTCCCTGTTTATGATCATTTCATGAAGAAATGTCTTGATGGCTCATAGGCTACAAGCTAGGGCATCATGCATTGTTTATAAGCTCACTATTTCAGCACCTCATGTCCCTATTTGATTATATAGGGACATGAGTAATAAAATAGGGATATCTTAATCTTTATGAGCTCAAATTCAAAATAGTAAGTGTATTATTTTATTACTGATGTCACTATTTTATTATTGATGTCCCTATTTGATCTAATAGCATCAATATAACAAACAAAGCACCGGCTAATCAAATAGGGACATGAGTTGCTCAAACAGTGAGATCATAAATAATGCATGATGCCCTAGCTCATAGTCTGTGAACCATAAAGACATTTCCTCATGAAATGATCATAAACGGGGAGTACCACATAGTGAATATCAACAACAAAACAATTAAAGACAGATCAAACACTTCACACAATATATGTTATTTTATAAGATTTCATTAAGACACAGTATTTTGGGTTAGTTTATGTTATTTTATAAGATTTTATTAAGACTAAATATATGATGTAAACTCATAATTATACTAGATATATATAATACAATGGTATTGTATCATCTTAAAATGGAAGCACTTCCATAATAAGAGTGTTTAGCCCTTTGATTGAGTGCTCTAGGGTCATGTTAAGCACCTTGATCAGGTCTTTGCATTTATCTAGTTGTTTCCCCCCTGTTCTGCTTCTCTCCTCCTTATTTCCAGCCTTTTCCAAATAGTTTTCTCTAAGAATCTGGAGTTTTTGACTGTCTGGGCAAAGACAACTTGGTAGGGTCAAGGATGACCTAGACCCCAACCTAGGTCAAGGATGACCTCGACCATGACCTAGGGTGGTTTCCACCTCATCCTTCACCTTGGGTCTGATTTTTTAGATTTTGAGAGTTCTGGGATATCAGGTTTCAGAAAGATTTCTTTTTCCACTTTCAGGATTCAGGTTTTAGAATGGTAAATCCTTAAATCTCTAGAGGTTTGTGCCCTAGATCACTATAAAAGGAAGCCTTTATCTCTCATTTTCTCAATCAAGTTTTGCAATCAAGTTTGAGCAATCAATTCACATATGATTTTCATGAGAATTTGCAATCAAGAAAGAAAGAAGGAGAAGGAAAGAAAGAAAGCATTCATTCATCTTCAAGCCTAGCATTCAAGTGTTCAAGTATTCAAGCATTCATCAAGGAGATCCATTGTTAGCTATTGAAGGATTTAATCTCTTTGGAGCCCCCTTGAATATTTCTCCTTCTACATTCATCCAAGCCTCTTCCTATGCAAAGATCCATTCAAGATTGGTTTTGAAGATCTAATGCCATTGATTTGAGACATCCTACATACTTCTACATTCATTTGGAGCATCCCTACTTCTGGATTCAAGGATTTGAATCCTCTACAAGGACTTCAACATAAGCAAGGTGAATAGTTCCATTTACTTTGTTTATATATTACAATTTCAATTCAATTTCAAGGTTAATTCCTAAATTATGGTTTGACCAAGGAAAACCCCCTATCCAAACAATAAAAACCCTCTTTTTCATGTAGGTACAGGTATAGGACTGTGAATCAAAGCTTGGATCTAAATACCCTTTTTGGTGAACTTTTGAGATCCGCAAACAAATTTTCCATCAGAGCTATTTTGGGTCAAGGATGACCTTCACTAGGGGGTAGGATCCTACCCCAAGGTAAGACCTTGCCCCGCTATCTAGGTCAAGGATGATCTGCTTCCAGAAAAACAAATTTTTTTTGGGTTTTCTCTATCTCGACATTTCCAGTTAGAAACATGTTGTAGAATTGCCCAAAACTGTGCATAGACATCAAAAATCATCATTTTTCCAGATCTGCCCTATTTTAAGGTTAGTATTTTTCTTCTATTTATTTCAGATTTCAAGTATATACTTTTTATATACTATATTATAGGATTATCTCCTTTCTTCATATTCTCCATTGTTAGATTCTTTTGTGCATTGATCACTTCTTTGTGATTAAATCATTTGGATCTTTCCTTTTTGGAATTTGGATTGAGGATAGATCCTATATTCCATCCCTATACCATACATCTTACCCCTATTCAAATTCTAACCCTATTCATTTTGGTGAACCCAACACACTTACCCTCTTTTCTTTTGTGGAATTGGATGCCCTATTGTGCTTTGTGGTGTTAGATTTTCCTTTTATATTATCTTGTTGATGTTAGATTTACCCTTGGTGTTAGATCTTGCATGGTAATTATATTTCAAAAATACAAAAAAAAAATTGCAAATTTCTTTCAAAATACAAAAATATTCATGCTTTATGTTTTCTTAGTTTAGTTCATTTGCATTACATTGGTTTATAAGATTTACTACTACTAGTCCTACTTATAATATTCCGGTCGATGTCGTAGACTCCTGGGTTCCTTTGATCCTGAATATTCCTCTACTTTCCTTAGGATCACGGGTGATAATTTGATTCTTCATGATTCCAATCCTATTATGGAGAAAAACTCTTCTTAGACATCTCATGATGAGGATGACGCTTTAAGAGTTCCTCCTGAATAAGTCTAAAAACTTTCAACTAAACTTGATAAAATGGGTAATTGGCTTATTCAAGAAAACCATAATCAAGATTCTATTCAAGCTATAGAGGCTCTTAACAAAGTTCTTCATGATAGTGATCAAGGTGTTAACCTCTTGCATGGTAACCTTTAGCTGAAGAAGCTCAAGATTTAGGGTTGATTCCTCTTGTGACTAGTATAGAACCTTCTTCTAATCCTTTTCCAAGTGTTCCTACCTATACTTCTTCTTTGGTGACTGTGACGGTTCCCTCTATTCCTATGAGTGTTCCCTCCATGTCTCTTCCTACATCACAACCTTCTTATCATAATGTTCCTTTTACTAATTCCAATCTACTTCCAACTATATTTCCTAGTGTTCCTCCAATTGTGTCTTCCATTCCTGCAGCTTCTTACACTTTACCTAGTGTTTCTAATGTTTCTATTCCTCCTATTTCCTCTAATGATTCAACAATCATCAGTTTGGCTCAAAATTTGTCATCCTTACAACAACAACTTTCTTCTTTAACTAAAAACAAGTTTAGTGTTCCTACATGTGACATGGGAAGTCATTTGTCCTGAGACATTATTCATACTCAAGTTCCTCCGCAAGTTGATATGCCTCGTCTTGAGAATTATAATAGAAAAGGAGACCCTGTGCATCATGTTAAAACATTTCAAATCCTTTGTAGTGATTATGCTCATGACCATAGGATTTTAGCCAAACTATTTACTATAAATTTCCATGACAATGCCTTACAATGGTATTATTCCTTGCCTCTTTATTCTATTGATTCATTTCCACAACTTGCTAATGCTTTTATTCAACAATTTCAAAACATCATTGGCCTGCAAGTGTCCTTGATTGATTTGATGCATTGTAAACAAAGTGCTAACAAAAAATTAACTAAATTTATTAGTAGATTTAAGCATTTTCATGCTCATATTTCCTATCATGTTCCTGATATTGATATTCAACATATGTTTATTTCAAATTTGTAAAAGGATATTAATGATACGATTCTGCTTATTGAATTTACCTCTTTTCAACAAATTTTTGCAGTGCTTCATCATTATCAATTACAAGTGAGTCAATTTGAGAGAAACACTCCAATGGCTCCTGTTCCAGTTGATAAAAATGAGGCTGCTACTAATCCAAACAAATTTAAAAAATTCAACAACTATGTCAAGATTTAAACAAACAAGTGAATGTAGTTGCTGATCAAGTTGTTGTTGCATCTCACAATGCCACTTCTGCATCCACTGCTTTTTTATTAAATCATACATTTACTCCTCTTTCTGAATCTTTACATTTTGTTATGAATAGGTTGTTAACTACTAATATGATTACTTTACCTCCTATTCGACCTCTTTTACCTACTACGATTGCATCTAATTCTTTTGATCCTAATGCTTTTTGTCAATATCATCATCATAATGGTCATGATACTGAGAAATGTTATTCTTTAAAACATAAGGTTCAAGACTTAATTGATTCTAATGCCTTATATGTTGATAATCTTGATGGTAGTGGGAATAAATTTGCTTCTCCTCCTAATCAAAACCTTCAAATATATATGAATTCTTTACCTACCCATGATACTAATACCATTGCTCAGCCATCTTCTATGGAAATTATGTATGATTCAAAGATGGATGATCTCAATCACATTGTTAATCAAGTGGAGCATGTTGGTCAATCTGTATCTCCACCTCAACCTCAGCTTCAACCTCAAGTTCAATCTCAACCTCAGCCAAAACCTAAGCCTAGATTGAAAACTCAACCTAAACCTCAACAACAACCTAAGAATAAAATACCTCGGGAACTTTTGATTACCTTTGAAGATTCTAAGACTATTAAAGCTCCTGACAGTCCCCTTTATATTTATGGTAGGATTTCTCAGATACCTACTTGTGGTTATCTTGTTGATCCTACATCCTTAGTCAATGTTATTATTGAAGAAAATATTTTTATGAAAAATTTGCAATGTGATTCTTATGATACATCTGATGTGTGGATTCAAACTTGTAATGGTTTTCTTCATCCATTATTTGGTTCTATTAACTTGTCGATTGCACTTTGTGGAAAGATTGTGAACACTACCTTTGTTGTTGTTCCTACTTCTGATCAATTTCAAGTTAAGCTTGGTTTGCCTTGGTTGAATTCCATACATGATGTTTCTTCACCTATCAATAAATGTCTTAAATTTGTTCATAATGAAGAAGCCAAGATGGTTAATCATAGTTTATATCAACCTTCTAGGCCCATAGATTGTGCTTCTCTTGATTTCTTTTGGCCTTCATTACCTAATTCATGTCCTTCTCGACCTGATAATCTTTTTTGTTCATATCAAGCATATAAGCATCGTAAGATTATTGAATTAAGTGTACTTCCTATGGATCTTAATCATGGTATTTTTCCTACATGTTACATACCTCCTTTAACTATGGCTTCTAGTTCTATTAATCAAGTTCCTACTATTGCTAATAATCCTATTGATCTTCCTAAAGAACCTGTAAAGGATCCTGTGGTTGTTCCTCCTAGTTCTCAACCTATTTCAAGTAAAGAAAAATGTAATTGATTTTCTAATGAATTTCATAAGAAGCATCGTGCTCAAGCTAAAGCTCATAATTCTTCTCTTCAAAAATCTCTACCTTCTTTGGATAAACCTATGCATGATGTGTTAGAAGAAGTTGTTACTAATAATGATGTTAAGATGCATACTTATCATGATACTATTCATATCTTAGATCCTATTTTGATTAATCTAGATGAAGAAGATACTCTTGATGATATTGATGATATTAATGATGAATATGATACTATTGACATTGAAATTGATTTACCTAATATGCTTTCATCATAATTAACACTTACACCTAGTATCGAACATTGTGATTCTCAAGAGGATCCTTGTTTTGAACTCATTATCATTCCTAATGTGTTGGATGCAGCCCTCTTGTGTTTTACCCACCTTCCCTAAATGATATATAATGAGATGGGGAGAGTAGGTAGAATGCTTTATCAGCTTGTCCTTTATGGTAGCTTTGTTGTGTGTTTTCCTATTGTACTGCGCTTCTCCCATGATGTGTTTGCTAAATGTTGTTAGATTATTTTATACAACCCTTGTTACTTAGTTTGTGCAAGGTGATAAAGGAATCAAACCTGTTGTACAATTCCTCTATATGTATCTCTATTCTTCTATATATATCCCTTGATTTTTCTTCATTTGGGGCATCTCGTAGTGGAAATGTAATCAGTGAAGTTGTTTATGTTTTTGTTAAAGCCATTGCTCTTGTTAAATTGTTAGCAATGACTTTAACATGGGGGAAGATGCTCTTCTCACCTATTGCACACACACACTTCTCAATACACATATATTATTTTTCAAGATACCTTTTTTTTCCCTTTTTGGATTAGTGACTAATCCTTAAAGCATGGATTTATATTTTAGGATCTCTTGATCCCTCTAGTTTCAAATATTGTTTTTTTTATCCCTTAAGGTCAGAGGTGTCCTTAAGAATAGATCTCTTTTGTTTTAGGTTTTACTCTTATGGAATAGAATATTCCTAAGGGTGAATCCTTGATGGGTTGACTAGTGAGTAGCCACATTCACTAGGTGGTTCAATTCCATCTTTCCAGTTGCGTTGTTTCCTTGTGTGGTTCACGATGGGACATAAGTTCTCATTGGGTGAGATAATATCTCTCTCTCTCTAGAGATGTCTCTCTTATTGTGATCTTGGAGTTGACAAAGACTTGATTCTATGGGGGTTTGAGGTTTCTCTTTGTCCCTTTGATAACTATAAGATTATCTTTTCATTATGATCTCCTTTACCAAGAGTTTGCATCGAGTCCATAATCTTGCTAAAGTGGGGGCTTAATGTATCATCTTAAAATGGAAGCACTTCCATGTTAAGAGCATTTAGCCCTTCGATTGAGTGGTCTGGGGTCATGTTAAGTTACTTGTGTTAGGCAAATTTTCTGTCATAGCAAAAATCTTGTGAAATTATCCTCTCCCCTACATGTTTTTGTTAAATGTCCTGGCTCATGCTCTTTATTGTTGTCACCTTGCTTCAGTCCAAACTGCATCTCCTAAATCGCCAAGCCCAAAAAGTTATTCAAGTTTCAAGGTCTGCGGGAAGCATTTTTAAAGTTCTGCCTCAGTCTCGAAAACCCACAGTGTTTTAGAAAACCCATGATGTTTTTGGCTTCCTTTCCATCTTTCAGTCTATTGAAAATTCCTATGTGTTTTCGATCTTTTACCAAAAAACGTGCATTATTTTTTACCCTTTGCCTTCAAGCTTTGTGCACTTGTCCTATGGTGCCAAAAACTTTGTGTGTTTTCGACGTTCCCTCAACTGTGCAAGCCCGACATGGATGGTGGGTCCAGGCTCTTCCTGATTGGTTGTCACATAGCCACATGTTAGACTTTTCTGACATGCGATAATGTGACCACTCGTCACCTAGCCATGTGGGTCCCAATTCCTGATCAGCTACCTGGTGGTCTACTTTCCCTCAAGTGTGCAAGTGCGATGTGTGGTGGGACCTGAATTTCAGATTGGGTAGAGGGTCCGGACGTGTCGAAGCATCAACAGTTGTCGTTAAAGTGTGAAGGATTTGTTAAGGCTTTGCACTTTTGCGACAACCGTCTGATCATCTGAAAGGGTAAGGCTTCTTTGGTGTGGTCCTGAAGGCAGACATGTGGTAGCCTATGATTGGCTATTGCATGGTCACATAGCCTAGTTTTTGGCTATGGGATCATGTGACTAGGTGAAATGTGTCCGCGGTCATGAGGTGGATTTGTTGTCAGGTGGGCCCGAGTTGAAAGCTTTTAATCCGACGGTCAGTGGATGATCTTAAGGAATATTCTCACCCCTTTCGATCATGTGCCATCCATTGATCTAGCATATTCTCTGTGTGATACAAGTGGGACTATCTGCCACATGGTGCTTAGTTGATGTGTTCCTATTGGTCGACATGGATGTGCTCAGAAGTGGGGCCATTGTCAGAGGGGTCTATGATGAGGATAGATCTAACAGTCAACATAAGTTCTCATGTGATTTGTCAGAGCCATGAGATCTTACGCCAGCCGTTCATTTCAAAGGCTTAAGGAAAGTGAGCCCCTGTGCCAGTGACTGGGCATGGAATAGCGAATGGTTTAGTGACATGTGGCTTCGAGCGGGCCTTGTTGGAGTCTAGTGTTTGGCGGTCTGGATAAAAGGTGGTGGTGCCAATAAGATATAGTCTTGTCGCACATTCATGAGAAGATTTGGAGATTCGCTAGTTTGTCTAGCGATTGCATGAAGGGCGGTCGTGAGGTCGCTAAGTTCTTTAGCAGAGGTAGGATGTTTTCTGTGAGCTGGTGAAATACTTTTGTCACCAGTTCACCAGATGACTTAAGTGGGCTATTTTAACATGTGCAGTCGTGTGTTCGCGGAGTCTAACCGGAGTTAAGTTTTTCATTCCATGACTAAGAAATGCTTTGTCGCTAGTTCATTGAATGAAAACCAAGGTGCCTGGATGAGTTAGAGTTGCCAAGCCTGAGAAAGATAAAGATCTAATGGCAGGGATATAAAGTTGATCTCCATTCAAATCATGACCGCTGATGAGCTGGGTGCCAAAGATGTAGCCATTTGATTTCGAATTCAAATTTTTTGAGGGTTTCCAGCAACTAGAAAGGACTGGTTTTAAATTTTTTAGCGGCCTGATTGGATTTTTTTGGTGTTGTAGTGTGGTCTAGGGTGTTGTTGGATCATTTGCAAAGCTTCTACCGCGGAGGTTGTGTGCTAAAGGCATGTTGTAGGGTGTCCTTTTAAGCTTAGTTTTGTGATCCCTTGTACTTGCAGAGAAGATTTTCATTATTAGGGATCAGTTCTAGTTTCTTCTTTCCTAATTTTATTGTGTTTCCTGCCCCTGTAATAACTTTTAGACCATTTCCAGTAGGTTGGGTGGTTGAAACCCTAACCCTAGTCATCCGTAGCTTGTTGCAAATTTTCAAGATGACTAGGGGGTATAAGTTGCAGAATTTTGGTTTTTGCAAGGGTTCCAAAACATTGTTGCTTTTGGTCCTTGGTTTTTTACTATAATATACTGATAGAAGTCTAGTTTTGTGATTTTTCTTATCTTGGTGTCATTCTAATTGTATGCTGATTTTGGATTTGTTAATGAAAACATCATTGAATCCCAATCTTGTATCTTGTGTATGTCTTCTTGCTTGTCTCTGAGCTCATATATGTTAATGTCACAAAGTGTATTAATGTATGGTAAACAGAGAGTATTTTGAATCCATCTCTAAGTTTTCAACAAAGTTAGGATTAAAGCCTTTTAGGTGAATTTAGTGAGTTTGCAACCAGGTATAGAATTTGATGTCCTTGTGCTTGAGGGAAAGGGGTAATAGGCAAAGCACTTACCCTGGTTTCCATTGTGTTTGATTTGAGGTATTCAGTTGAGGTATACAGTTAGGTGACTCTGAGCCCTAGGAAAAGGCACTGGTCCTTCCTCTTGAGGTATGCATGGTTAACAACCACAAACACAAACATCATTTGATAAATCTTTAACAATCTTGTATTGAATATAGTATCATATTGTTTTAGACTCTTTTAGAGAAGTGAGTCAAGGGTACACCCACCTGAGAACTGAAGCTCAAAGTGTAGAAGGATCCTTTGATCCTTGTCAGTTGGCCCTCTTCCTTGTGGACTTTGGAGTGGTGATAGAGTCATAATTTTATTTATATTATCCATCAAAGTGTAAATCTGTAAGTTGAAGATGAAAGGGAATAATCCACAACCAACAAAATGGTGACTCTGGTGGGGATAACTATGAAGATATGCATTTGTAAGAGTCAGTGATTCTACTAGGGAGAATCTAAAGATAAAGGTTATATTCTATTCTTGTTTTCCTGAGTTTTTCAAGGATTTCCCATCTAGGTGGGTGGTGACTCAAAGGTTTGAACTAGTGCAACATATTGAAGAAGCATGGATAAGAGGAGAAATACTAGGTCATATGTTAGAAAGAATCTGGAGGTCACTCTGGAGCAATTACCTAGACAGGGAAACAAGAGCTGGATTAGAAGGAATGGTGAGCCTACCAGTGCTCCCATGAGAGAATAGAGAAATGCTAGAGCCAGAAGACCACATGTATCCTCAAGTGAGGATGGTTCACAAAATAGAGTTTCTAGATCAGAAGGTGGTCACTCTGAAGAGAGATTCTATGATACCCCTAAGGTTGCATTTTAGGATAAAGGTCTATTGCCTGTAGGTCATGATGAACAAAATAGAGATGTGGGTTTAGAGGTTGACTTGGATCTCAATGAAGATCAATTCAGAAGAGAACCCATGAGACATAGGCAGGTCTGTTTCCCATATCAAAATCTTCCTGATATGGATGTATCATCTAGTTCTGATGACATTATGGTAGATCCTAATGATTTGAATGCACTGAGGTTGTAGTTGGTAGAGCAAGATGCCATACATAAAAGATTACAGGAGGAGAGAGAGGCTGAAAAGGTAAATGCTTTGATAGAGAGGCAATCTCTTATTAGAAAAATAAATGAAATGAAGGAGAGAAACAAGATTCTTGCTTCTACTCCTAAAACCTTGCAGCATGATGTTTTTGGTGATCTTGATGCCTTGAGGAGTGAGCAAGAATGCTTACTACAGGATCATGAATTTGAAAATGAAGGCCCTGTGGTTAGACAAGTGCAAAGTTATGTCCCTTTGCCTAAAGATAAGGATGGGCATAGGATCACTAGACCTGCTATTATCATTAATGAGAAAGGAAAGTAGAAGATGGTGGGTGACCAAGCAAGCAAACCAATGATAATACCAAGGATCCCACCACCTAATTAAAATAAGGACACTAAAATGGAGAGAAGGAGAAAAGAAGATGAGGACCTTGCAAAAGAACTAGAGAGAGCTGAGGTTGATGCTGCCATTGCAGAAAAGAAAAGGAAGATCCAATTTTTGCGGGCTTCTTTAGCTAATGCTCTTGGCCCATCTGCTACTAAACTAGGTATGCCATCTATGACTACTGCTATTCCTCTTAGTAATGCTACTAGTTCTATTCCTTCTTCATCTGCTAGGATAGGTGCAGATCCTAGGCAGCAGTCAAATGCATAGATAAATGTAGACGCTAATGTTGATCCTAGGGTTAACACTAGTTTGAGCTTTCAAAGAAGACCTATGCAATTAGAAGGTTATAGGCAAATAAGTTTTGATGAAAGTCCTGGCTATCCAAATGCTTTTCCAAATGATATAAAAGATAAGGTACCTAAGTTTACTGGTAATAATTCTATAAGTTGTGAGGAGCATCTTAGGTTATTTGTTGATACGCTTAATAATTATGAGGTAGAGCATGAGGATGTTGTCATGAAATTGTTTGTTCAATCTCTAATGGAGAATGCTAGAGATTGGTTTAAGAGGCTTCCTGATAAGTGTATTGATACTTGGTACTCTTTTGAGAAATGTTTCAAGGAGCAGTATGGTGATAGGCCTAATGCTAGCTTCATGTTGAATGAGTTCAATACCATAAGGAAAACTCAAAATGAATCTGTAGCTGAGTTCAACATGAGATTTCAAAAAGGTTTGCACAAGTTGTTCCAAGTCATGCGGTTGGATGACAATGTTTGTCTGACTACATAGTTCAATGCATTTGATGGGAAGATGGGATATTTATTGAGGGATAAAGAACCAAGAACTCTTAGGGATGCTTTTAGGATTGTTGTCAATATTGAGAACAACATGAAAATATCAGGAAAGTTGGATGGAAAGAGAGATGACCCAAAGTTGTTTGGGGACAGGAAATACAAAAAAGAAAATGATAAGAGTGTTGGATCTAGGAGGCAGGAAGAAGATAAGTTGGATAAGGTGCTTAATGCATTAAAGGATTTGAAAGCACCTGCAAATAGGAACATCAGTGCTCCTACCAATGAGAGGCCTCAGTTCAACAACAATTTCAGTAAGCAGAATAGACTGCAGAATTACCCCTACAACACCCAATGGAAGGATGGAAAGCCTATTGTGCTTGCTGCAAGAGGAAACAATGACAGCGGTGTCCCTGACCCTCTACATAAAGCTTCAGTGAATGTCATGGAAAATGTACCATGGTGTGTTGCATGCCAGTCCCCTCATTCTGCAGAGCATTGTGTGGTTGCAAAATCTATGGCTGCAAATCAAGATTGTGGCAATGAGGAGATAGAACAAGAAGAGGAACAAGATGATGTTGGTTGCAACATGGTTTCTTCATATCTAGGATATGAAGATGACTCTGATTTTGATGAAGAGGTAGATGTGAATGTGAAGAGACATAATCGGGCCCTTTTTCATCAAGAGGTTTTTTCTGATGGTGAATGCGTTGATTAGAAAACATGTAACATGAACTCTTCTCCCAAGCCAGTAAATTTGAGAAGACCTTCCAAAGAAGAGATGGAGAGGATTACTATAGAAATGATTGCCTAGGTGCAAACTAGAGGCATGGTGGCAAGGAATACAAATGAGAAAGCTGTAGAAATGTTTATAAAGAGTACCAACTCTGGAGAACCTAATGAGAACAAATCAAAGGTTGATCACATGGTAAAATTCAAGAATGTAAAAAGTAAACATTGTGAGCCTACGGGAGTTGGAATTGAAAAGATCTCTTGTGAGAGTGAGAAGCCAGTTAACACAATGGCTAAGATTGAAAAAATGAAGGTGATCAATACACCTAATATGTCAGACAAGCAGAAAGATGTTAAGGTAGTGCAGATTCAGATTCCTGCTTCTGCCCCTATTGACATGTTATCTGTGTTGTCACAAATTACAGTTAAGGTTCCATTGTCAGAATTGTTGAGGATCCTTGAACATAAAGATAAAGCTATTGCATGGGTTGGTAATACTCACAAAAATGATACTTCATGCAGTGGATCTCAGGATAAAGCTTTGAAAGATGTTGCTGCTCAGGGAATTGTGTCTCAAATTCCTCCAATATATTTGGACAATTATGTCAATGCCAACCTTGGAAATATTGACCCATTCTTCTTAAGTTTTCTTGTGAATGGGATGAAATTAAGAAATTGTATGATTGATAGTGGTGTCTCTAATACTATCATGCCTTTCAAAATCATGGAGAGATTGGGCCTTAAAGTTGATACAGTGCAGGGCAAGTGTTGTGCAATGGACCAGAGGGAGGTACCAGTTATTGGGACTATCAATGCAATGCCATATAGGTTGGCAGCATATCGAGAGAAAGAGCTAAAAATGAGTGTTTTAGTGGTGGACATCCCCCCTCATTATGGGATTTTTCTATCTAGAAGATAGAGTGCTGCCATGGGTGGAAGCTTACAGTGTGATCTATCCTATGCAACTTTCAAGATTGATGATCAGTTTGTCAAGATTGAACGAGAGCCAAGAGTATACCACATGATTGAGAGAAACATAGATAATGAAACTACATGTTTTGTGGACACTGATGTAAATTCTTTTAGGGCAGAGATCCCTGTATTTGAAAATGAGCTTGTTTTGTCACCTATTTCTACTGAGGTAGGTGTTGACTCTGTGAAGGGTGATTTGTGGGTCATGTACTTTGATGGTACAAACTGCAAAGATGGTGCAGGAGTAGGTATTTTACTTATTTCTCCTAATGGAAACACCTACAAGTTCTCTTTCACATTGAATTTCTTTTCTACCAACAATATAGCAGAATATGAGGCCTTGTTTTTAGGACTGAGGTTGGCACAAAAGCATGGTATAAAATGCATAAGTGTTATTGGTGATTCTGAGTTGGTGGTGTCCCAAGTCAGCTCAGTGTATGCTTCCAAGAATAGAAGGTTGAAACAATATAGGAAAGTAGTGTGGGATTTGATTGAACATTTTGATGCCTTCAATATTGAGTGGAAGGGTAGGAGTAACAAAAAGATGGCTGACTTGTTGGCCAATATTGCAATCAATCCTAACGATGTTACATTCTCTGGTATTTCTAAAGTTGAAATTCAGGCTAGGCCTAGTATACCAGACAATATTGAGAATTGGCAAGTTTTTGATGATGATAATGATATTTTGAAGTTTATGGATTGCAAGGATCAGTATCATGGTCAAGAACTTGATTGTTCAACCTTGGTTGAGTCAATAGAAGGAAGGGAGGTTGTCTTAGGCAATGAGATCATTTAGCTTAGAGCTAACAAGGTACCCAAGGGGCTTGTTGTTTTGGAGACTGTCTTTGACAACCAAGATAGAGTTCAAAAGAATATCAAAGGAGAAGATCATGCTGATCTTGAGGAGATAAATCTTGGATCACATGAGGCACCTAAGAAAGTATACATTGGTAGAGATATATCTCAAAAGGTAAGGAGACCTTTGGTTGAATTATTGAGGAAATTTAGGTGTGTTTTTGCATGGTTGTATGATGACCTAAAGGTTTATAGAGAGGATTTATTTCAGTATGTTATTCCATTAAGAGAAGATGCTAAACCTTTCTGGCAAAAGCAAAGGCCTATTAATCCTACTTTGGCACTCAAGATGCAAGAAGAATTAATGAAGTTGAGAGATGCTGGCATTATCAAGCCTATAAGGCATTCTTCTTGGGTGTCAAACCTTGTTCCTATAAGAAAAAAGAATGTTGACATCAGGCTTTGTGTGGACTTCAAAAATTTGAACATCAGCTCATTGAAGGATAACTATTGTTTTCCCAATATGGAGGCTATGTTGTAGAGAGTAACTGGATCAGAATTGATGTCAATGATGGATGGTTTCTCTGGCTATAATTAGGTCATTGTTAAGGAATCAAAAAAATTCAAGATAGCCTTTACAACACCTTGGGGAACATATGTTTATGTGAGAATGCCTTTTGGTCTCACAAATGTTGGTGCTACTTTTCAAAGGGCAATGGATGTTGCCTTTTCAAATTTCATTAATGATTTCCTTGTTGTGTATCAGGATGATTTAACTACCTATTCCAAGAGGGAAGAGGACCATTGTGCTCATTTAGAGAAAATATTTATGAGGGCCTTGGAATTTGGCATTTCATTAAACCCAAGGAAATGTGCTTTTGGTGTCACAGAAGGTAAGTTGCTTGGCCACTTATTTGGGAAGAAAGGAGTGAGAATTGACCCAGAGAGGGTAGCAGCAATTGATAAAATTCAAAGACCAAAGAATGTTAAAGGGATTCAGTCCTTCTTTGGTCAGGTCAATTTTCTAAGGAGATTTGTGACAAACTTTGCAGAGGTTACTAGACCTATTTCCAAGATGTTGAAGAAGGGATCTGTAATAAATTGGGAGGGTGAGCCTAATGAGGCTTTCAAGAATATCAAGCAAGCTATCAAAGATGTACCAGTGCTAAAGGCACCTGATTATAATGTCCCAATGCATATCTTTTCTTTTGCATCTTTTCACACTATTGCTGTAGTTCTATTACAAAAGAATAAGGATGGTTTTGAGTAGCCTATTGCATTTTTCTATAAATCTTTGCAGGCTACAGAATTGAAGTATGACATAAATGAAAAATAGGCTTATGCACTTGTGAAAGCAATCAAGGCTTTTAGATGTTACTTGATGGGAGTAGTTGTGATTGCTTTTGTGCCAAGTGTAGCTGTGAAGGACATTTTCTCACAGCAAGAGATGTCTAGAAGAAGATGTAGATGGATCAATAGGATCCAAGAGTTCAATGTTGAGATCCAAATCACTAAATTGGTTAGAGGTCAAGGATTGGCAAGACTGATGGCCCAATCCAATCTAGATGCAAACTAGGTAAATCATTCTGAAATTGATTATACATGTGATATGGATGATTGTATTTGGTATCAGGATATTATTTACTATTTGAGAAACATGAGGTGTCCAAATAGTATGAATGATAATCAAAAGAGAACACTGAAGTTACAGGCCATTAAGTATGTAATTTTGAAATGTAAGTTGTATAGAAAAAATCTGGATTGCATACTATTGAAATGTGTAGACGAGGATCAAGCTAATGTGTTGTTGAAGGAGATGCATGAGGGAGTTTGTGGTGGACATTATATGGGTAAAAAAACTGCTCATAAGATCTTGAGAGTAGGATTTTGGTGGCCCACAATCTTCAGGGATGCAGAATAGTTGGTAAGGAGATGTGATGCTTGTCAAAGGTTCTCTGGTAAGCTTAAGTTTTCAGGTAATATACCATTAAAATCAGTAGAAGTTCAGGCTCTTTTCTAGTAGTGGGGAATTGATTTCATAGTGGAGAGACCAAACAAGTCAAGTGGAGGACATTCATGGATCTTAGTTGCCACTGATTACTTTACAAAGTGGGTAGAAGCTATACCTACAAGGAATGCAACTAGAAGGGTGGTAATTGACTTTCTGATGAATAATATTATTACAAGGTTTGGGTGCCCTGAGAGGATAGTGAGTGACAATGCTATGTGCTTCAGGTCTTTCGAATATAAGGACTTTTGCAAAGGTTTGGGGATTCAGATTTCTAATTCCTCACCTTATCATCCACAAGGAAATGGTCAGGCAGAATCTACTAATAAGGGCTTGATTAAAATCTTGAAGAGAATTCTGGAGAAGAATAAGAGGGCATAGAATTCAAAGCTGCCATTAGCTCTATGGGCTAACAGGGTAATTGTGAAGAGGGCAATTGGTTGTGCACCATTTGACCTGGTATATGGAATTCATGCTAGAATGCCTCAGAATAATTTGTTGGAGATGTACAAGTTTGTGCAGTTGTATGATGATGACATTGATGATGAGATACATTTGAGAATTGAGGACCTCATTAGGTTGGATGAAACTAGAAGAGAATCAGTTGCAAGGAATGCCAAATTGCAGTTGCAAGTTAAGAATCTATATGATAAAAAGACTATTGACAAGAAGTTTGAACCTGGTGATTTGGTTTTAGTTTGGAATGCTAAATTGGAGGATAAGGGGAAGCATGGTAAATTTGATCCCATCTAGTTAGGGCCATATCTAATTCATGAGAAATGGGGCCAAGATTCTTACATCATCAAGGATTTTGATGGTGATCTTCAGGAGTTGCCAGTTCATGGACAATTCTTGAAGCAGTACTTCATTTGAAGTACTCTATTTTCCATGAACAGTAGTTAGGGTTGTACATTTTGTAAATCTTTGTATATAAGTTGTTTTCCCCTGCCCTGTCTTGCCCTGGTCTATCGGTTTTTGGTCCTGTTTCTTGGTCTTGCCCTGCTTGTTCCTTGGTCTCTGTAATTTTGTCCTGTGGGATGGTCTACTTTAACCAGTGATTCTAAGTCCTTGCCATGCCTGCAACAGACATGCATCCCCAACCAAAGCCACTGTTAGGCTAATTTTCTATCACAGTAAAAATCTTGTGAAATTGGCCTCTCCCATGCATGTTTTTGTTAAATGTCCTGACTCGTGCTCTTTATTATTGTTGCCTTGCTTCAGTCCAAACTATATCTCCTAAATCACCAAGCCCAGAAAGTTATTTGAGTTTCAAGGTCCATGGAAAGCATTTTTAAAATTCTGCCTCAGTGTCGAAAACCCACAGTGTTTTTGAAAACCCGTGATGTTTTCAGCTTCCTTGCCATCTTTCGATTTGTTGAAAATTTCTGTGTGTTTTTTATCTTTTGCCGAAAACTTGCATTGTTTTCAACCCTTTGCCTTCAAGCTTTGTGCACTTGTCCTATGGTTCTGAAAACTTTGTGTGTTTTCGATGTTCCCTCAATTGCACAAGCTTGACGTGGATGGTGGGTCCAGGCTCTTCCTGATTGGCTATCGCATGGCCGCATATCAGACTTTTTTGACATGCGATCATGCGACCACTTGCCACCTAACCATGCGGGTCTGAGTTCCTAATCATCTGCTTGGCGGTCTACTTTCCCTCAAGTGCGCAAGTGCGATGTGTGGTGGGACCTAATTTTCAGATTGGGTAGAGGGTCCTGACATGTCAGAGCATCAACGGTTATCTTTAAAGCATGAAGGATTTGTTAAGGCTTTGCACTTTTGTGACAACCATCTGATCATCCAAAAGGGTAAGGCTTTTTTGGTGTGGTCCCAAAGGCGAACATGTGGCAGCTTGTGATTGGCTGTCGCATGGTCACATAGCTCAGTTTTTGGCTGTGATCATGCAACCAGATGACACGTGTCCGCAGTGATGAGGTGGATTTGTTGTCAGGCGGGCCCGCATTGAAAGCTTTTAATCTAACGGTCAATGCATGATCTTAAGGAATATTCCCACCCCTTTCGATCATGTGCCATCTGTTGATCTAGCATCTTCTCTATGCAATGCAAGTGGGACTGTCTGCCATGTGGTGCTTAGTTGCTATGTTCCTATTGGTCGACGTGGATGTGTTCAGAAGTGGGGCCATTGTCAGAGGGGTTTGTGACGAGGATAGATCTAACGGTCGGTGTAAGTTCTCATGCAATTTTTCAGAGCCATGAAATCTTAGGCCAGCCATTCATTTCAAAGGCTTAAGGAAAGTGGGCCTTGTACTAGTGACTGGGCATGCATCAGCAAATGGTTTAGTGACATGTGGCTTTGGGCGGGCCCGGTTGGAGTCTAGTGTTTGGCAGTCCAGATAAAAGGTGGCGGTGTCGATAAGATGTAGTCTTGTCACATATTCGTGAGAAGATTTGGAGATTCGCTAGTTTGTCTGGCAATTGTGTGAAGGGCGGTCGCAAGGTCACTAAGTCCTTTAGCGGAGGTAGGATGTTTTCCACGAACTGGAAAAATACTTTTGTCACCAGTTCACCAGATGACTTAAGTGGGCTATTTTAACACGTGCAGTCATGTGTTTGCATAGTCTAAAAAGAGTTAAGTTTTTCATTCCACAACTAAGAAATGCTTTGTCACCAATTCACTAAATGAAAACTAAGGTGCCTGGATGAGTTAGAGTTGCAAAGCCTGGGAAAGATAAAGATCTAACAGTAGGGATATAAATTTGATCTCTGTTCGAATCGTGACCACTGATGAGCTGGGCGCCAAAGATGTAGCCGTTTGATTTCAAATTCAAATTTTTTGAGGGTTTCTAGCAACCAGAAAGGACTGGATTTAAATGTTTTAGTAGCCTGATTAGATTTTTTTGGTGTTGCGGTGTGGTCCAAGGTGTTGTTGGATCATTTGCAGAGCTTGTATAGCAGAGGTTGTGTGCTCAAGGCATGTTGCAGGGTGTCCTTTTGAGCCCAGTTTTGTGATCCCTTGTACTTGCAGAGAAGATTTTCATGATTAGGGATCAATTCTGGTTTCTTCTTTCCTGATTTTTTTGTGTTTCTCACCCCTGTAATAACTTTTAGACCATTTCTAGTAGGTTGGGTGGTTGAAACCCTAACCCTAGTCATCTGTAGCTTGTTGCAAATTTTCAAGATGACTAGGGGGTATAAGTTGCAGAATTTTGGTTTTTGCAAGGGGTCCAAAATATTGTTGCTTTTGGTCCTTGGTTTTTTACTGTAATATACTGATAGAAGTCTGGTTTTGTGATTTTTCTTATCTTGGTGTCATTCTAATTGTATGCTGATTCTGGATTTGTTAATGAAAACATCATTGAATCCCAATCTTGTATCTTGTGTATGTCTTCTTGCTTGTCTCTGAGCTCATATATGTTAATGTCACAAAGTGTGTTAATGTATGGTAAACAAAGAGTATTTTGAATCCATCTCTGAGTTTCTAACAAAGTTAGGATTAAAGCCTTTTAGGTGAATTCAGTGAGTTTGTAGCCAGGTATAGAATTTGATGTCCTTGTGCTTGAGGGAAAGGGGTAATAGGCAAAGCACTTACCCTTGTTTCCATTATGTTTGATTTGAGGTATTCAGTTGAGGTATACAGTTAGGTGACTCTGAGCCCTGGGATAAGGCACTGGTCCTTCCTCTTGAAGTATGCATGGTTAACAACCACAAACACAAACATCATTTGATAAATATTTAACAATTTTGTATTGAATATAGTATCATATTGTTTTAGACTCCTTTAGAGAAGTGAGTCAAGGGTACACCCGACTAAGCACTAAAGCTCAAAGTGTAGAAGGATCCTTTGATCCTTGTCAGTTGGCCCTCTTCCTTGTGGACTTTGGAGTGGTGATAGAGTCAAGATTTTATTTATATTATCCATTAAAGTGTTAATCTGCAAGTTGAAGATCAAAGGGAATAATCCAAAATGAACAACTTGATCAGGTGTTTGCATGTATCTAGTTGTTTTCCCCTGTTCTACTTCTCTCCTCCTTATTTACAGTCTTTTCCAAACAATTTTCTCTAAGAATCTGGAGTTTTTGACTGTCTGGGTCAAAGATGACCTGGTAGGGTCAAGGATGACCTAGACCCCAACCTAGGTCAGAGATGACCTTGACCCTAACGTAGGGTGGTGTTTGTCTCTTCCCTAACCCTAGGTCTAATTTTTAGATTCTGGGAGTTCCGAGATATTGGGTTTCAGAAAGATTTCTTTTCTCACTTCTGAGTTGGTTATTTCAGGTTTTGGAATGGTAAATCCTTAAATTGCATTTAATTTGGGTCCATTTCTAGGGGTTAAGGTTAATTGGGATTTAATTCTCCAATGTCTACCTTCTCTAGAGGTTTGTGCCCTAGATCACTATAAAAAGAAGTGTTTCTCTCTAATTTTCTCAATCAAGTTTTGCAAACAAATTTGAGCAGTGAATTCACATCCGATTTTCATGAGAATTTGCAATCAAGAAAGAAAGATGAAGGAAAGAAAGAAATAATTCATTCATCTTCAAGCCTAGCATTAAAGTGTTCAAGTATTTCCAAAATTTGGTTCAAGATTATTTGAATACCTTTCCAACACATCAAATAGTTCATAATTCAGAGCTAGGATGAGAAAGTTATGCCTTGTCCAAGTGGACCTAAATTTTATATATAGTTTTTTTGATAAATTTTCATATTGTACAAGTGGTTTTTGATGCACAAATCTTTGTGGGGCTAACAAGTTGTGCTTGTAGGTTCTCTCATTGCTTGAATATTTTCCAAAAAGAATGCATGTCAAAGCTCCAAATGCACAAGGGCTACTAATCCTTTCTTACAAGGCTGCCCAAAGCATAAAAACCAATCAAGTGCTTTTTTAAGTGCTTTTATTTTGAGTGTGGCATTTACTAGTTGTTTCTCTTATTAGGAACTTAATATCTTGTTGTAGGAATCTTTTGGTGGTAGGAGAGTATGCTCTTCACCCTTGTGGTGAAACAGAAATCTTGACCCATCTTTGGATTTTGAAGGCAAGAGGGTAATTGAACCTTTGCTCGATGTGTTTGGGAGAAATTTTTGAGCTAGGAGAGTATGCTCTTCACCCTTGAGGTGAAATAGAAATCTTGAAACTCAAAGGTTGATCTACTCTTTGTCTAGTTTTAGAATCCTTTAGCAGGCCTTCTCTTGAGAAATCAAGAGAAACGACCCAAGTGGGGACAAGCTTTTTGCCGGCTATTCTGACCCACTATAAACTCAAGGCTATCAAGGACACAAAACCTTGGTATATGTAGTACTTATCTTCGCTTGATGTGAGTACTTGTGGGATTGTGACCATGAGGAAAATGTTGAGCAAGAATGCTTAAGGTACTCTTGTGGCCACGAGGTTCGTTACTTGCTACAAGGTAAGGAGTCCCTTTGGGGAGCAAGAGGGGTATTATGAACAAAAGCCCTTACTAAGAACCATAGATAGAAGCCACCCTATTTTCTGCTTAGCTTCTTGGTGCAAGGATTGATCCTAGTGGACTAACTCGGATCACCCCAAGATTACTCACCATCTATGTTCCTTTGGTTGTGTCATTGGCACTTCCACAACAAAGCCAATATCTATTGTGGGCAACCACTTTGTGTGAGTAAATGGGACAACAAGTGTGGGCCAAGTTGTTAAGTATTGAGCCTTTTTCTTTTTAGGCTAGTAAGTGTTTGAATTGTTCTCATTGTGATCTACCCGTGTAAACGTTCTTGAACATTAAACATCACGGTAGTACTCATAGGATTTTTCACTTTGATATCACAAGTCCTTGTCTTGGCAAGGTTGCTTTTGACCTTTTGAAAGTGTTTTATCACATGTTTGATCACCTACTATTTGCAAACTTGTCTGATTACTATTGTCATTGTGTCTGAAATTGAGAAATTTAACTTACCAAACTACAACTTTGACCAAATTGCCTTCAAAACTAAGATTTACACACTGTTTGCTCAATTATCATGTGACACTTCATTGTTGCACAACCATCACATTGCTTGCCTAGATAATATTGCATGAACTGCCTAGAAAATATTGCACTACTTCTTGTGAAATATCGCACTGGAAAATTGTATCACCCTGTTACTCTAAGAACTATCACATAGAGTTATTTTGCTGCCTCATAGTTGTCTGCAATTTGAAGCTAATTTGTGTCCTATTTCCAATCTCCCTTGGTTGATCCAGGTCAAATCTTAGGTGCTATGACATGTTTCTCAACATTCAAATGAGCTTAAATGGTATCAAGTTAAACAAAATGACTCTTGGTCTTTTTCCTTCCACATCTCCCTCTTTTTCTTAAACTCTTCACATCTTCTTGATTCTTTTCTTCTTATTATCTAGTCTACCTTCTTCTATTCATCTCTTCTTTCTCTTCCATGCTTGATTTCTCCTCTTCAAGAACCATGAATTTCAACTATCTTTCTATGGAACCTCTCTTGAAAATAGATGATCTTGAACTCATTTCTCAATTCGAAGAGTATTATCCCTCCAAAAATCTCATGGGTGATAAATTTATGACAAAAATAAAAGAAAAATCAAGTGAATCAGATGCCTTTACTAGGATCATAGACATGATTCTATCATGACCTCCTTCTTCCAAACATTTTTCATCTTCTAATTCTTCTCATTCATCCTCATCTTCCAAGTCTTACCATGACTCTTCTAGACATTATTCACATTCCCCATTATCAAAATCTTCTCCCTCCACTGGATCTTCACTTTCCTCTTCTTCATGATCTCGTTCCTCTTCTACTTCTCCCAAGAGTCTTACTTTTCTTCTCAAGACATACCATGATGATAAATATGATAGCCCTTGTGATACCTCTTCCACGAAGAGTGACACACCCATCTTTGATGACTATGATGACTATGATGACTATGATGATGGACAATGTAGTGATAACTATGACACCTCTATTCCTAAGTGTCCTCCTTGTCGTGTGCTCATGCTTACTAGAAATGGGTCATCACATTGGATAGATCATGATGGTGATCCATATGACTCTAATTTTGAAAGAGACTTTGATGATTTCTATGAACAATACCTAGATGATACATCTACTTCTATTGAGGAATATACAATGTATCACGCTGATTTGAAATATAAATATTATAAGAATTCTTCCTCTAAGAACTCTCATGCTAAAAAATAAATATTACACTCTCAAGAAAGATTATGTTAATGATGGACCTTTGTCTTGTGATGGTTCCCTTCCATCTCCTACTTCCTCCAATACTCATACATTTCCTAAAGCTTCTGAGTCTTCCAAATCTTTCACAAATCCTTCATCCAACAAAAGTCCTAATACTTTTCATGTAGTTCCCTATAGTTATCCTCAAGGGCTACCTCTTAAAGAAACTCAAGCTAACCTTCACTTGGCTGAAAATACTTTTAATAATGCTAAACCTAAAGATTCTAAGCCCTTATATGCTATAATGCCTACTTCATCTAGTCCTTCACCATCTCTTCCAAAGTCTTCCATACAATTCCAACATGCTTCCTTGTCCTTAGAAGTGGATCCATGTCAAGAGGACTCTAAAAATAAAGAAAATAACATAAAGAAAGATCAAGATCAAGAACCCTCCATGTCATCCAATTCTTTTCATGATGTCTCTTATCCATTTCATGGTCCTTTTGATCCTCTATGCCCTTCTTCATTCATTCCATCATGTCTTAAGTCTTTTCCTAAGCAAGATCAAGCTACTACTTACGCTGTTGAGCTTATTGATAATCAAAATAACCTTACTACACTTGCACTTTCCAAAGATGATACTTCTATTAAGGTTATTAAAAATAGTGTTGTTACTTCCAATGTTAAACCTATCGAAGATCAAGAAGCTCCTTGTCAAGATCAAAGTCTTCCATCTTCTTGTTCTACCACTCCATGTTCACTTCCACTTTCTACTCTTCCTAAGTCTTTGCAAGCTTTGAACAATCCTATCAAAGAAGTTTCTCCTATTCAAGATGTTCATGATCCTATTGCAAATCCTAATGCTCACTCTAAAGATGCTGATGTTCTTGGTTGTCATATAGATGTTGATGAACTTATTGATTATCCTTTTGTATCTTCCACATCCATCCTTGGACCTCCTCCACCAATACTAAGGGCTTCATGTCTTCCTTCCATCTTAGGCCCTTATGTACCTTCACTTTCCCCTCCTAACTCTCCTAATTCATCATCCATCTTGGGTCCTTACATCCCTCCATCTCCTATCTTTCTTCTAGATCAACATAGATGCATACCCTTGAATCCTTTTCATCCATCCACCCATCTAAACTAGTCATATCCTCCTTCTTCCACAAGTCCCAAGTCTTTTGGAAGTAACTTGAATGTTCAATACAATAAAAAGAAGCAATACAAGAATCCATCAAAAAATGAAGATCACCATGTCTCCTCTAATCGATATGGAGGCATAGAGTCAAAAGAGATATCTAAGAAGAAAACTACAAGACAAGTATGGGTTCCAAAATCCATCATTGAAGATATTCTCTCTAAATCATCAAAAAGAAATGAAAAGCCTAAGGCTATATGGATTCCAAAGTCTCTCTTGAAAGAGTCTAATATTGAACAAAAAGTGAAGTTGACATTCAAGCTTCCAAAGGCTTCCACCTCATCTTTTTTCAAAAATATTCTTCCATTCCTTGCGCTTGAACCGCAACCTCTGCTAAACATTTGACATATTCCTTCATTCACATTTTCTCCATCCTCTTGCCACCCTTCAAGGTGTGTGTTGATGTTGATCTTGTCTTCCTTTCCATCTACCCTTTCACAATCCTTCCATTCATTATCCTTCTACCTTCTATCCTTTTTCCTCATTTGCCTATTCCTCCTATCTTCCAACCTCACTTGCTTTACATAAAACCTTATCCTCCATTTTTCTCTTCCATCTTCCTTTCCCTCTCAGCATCTTTGAGCATGTCATTTTGAATCCATGGCATATCATGGTTTATCCTTTCAGAGAGCATTATCTAAAAAGCTTAGCTTCCTCCAAAAATTTAAAAAAAAAATAAAAAAATTGAAAAAATAAAAAAATTGAAAATGTGCCTTAGTGGAAACCTGGAAACGGGCACCTTGGTAGAAAAAGTAAAGAGAAATAAATTCATCCTGTGGTGAAAACCACTCCTTTTTGGTACCTTGGATAAGTATTGTGATGAAAACCTAGCAATCAGGCATCATGTGTAGTTCTTCTACATATTTCATCTATTCAGTCTTCTCTCTTTGATCTTGGCAATGTTGACATATACACGAACATTTGGCTATCTTGTGAGCTATCTTATGATGATCTTTCTTTCATTCCATTCATTTTTAGCCTTCATATTTATTTTCCTCCATTCATTATAGTCTTTTGCTATCCTTTTCCCCTTGGTCTTGATCTAATAAAAAAGAGTAAAACACAATGCTATGAAGCCTCTTGACATGTCTACTCCTTTGGACTACATCCTTTCCTTCTTTTGCATTACGCTTTTGTGACTTATCCCATGTTGGTCTTTCATTGTTTGTCTAAATATGCTTTACATGATAATTTTCCCTAGCTTGGGTACTCTTGAAGAGTTTTCCCTTGAGGATTTTTTCCCTTCATTCTCTTGTCTTCCATCTCTTCCACTAGCTTTCTATTCTGTCTTGTCCTCCACCTTGCTAGAAATTGGGACTACACGATGTGATCTTGCTTGAGAGTTTGATGCCCATTCTGTCTAGGGCATCCTTTGTATATTTTTATTGATCCTGAAAAAAAATCCAAAAAAAATCATATATAATACTGAAAAAATCCTAAAAAGCATATAAAATCAAAAAAAAAAAATTTATAAAAAAAAAGTGTCTTGGTGAAAACTTGGAAATAGACACCTTGGTAGAAAAAGTACAAAAAAATTAAAAAAATTAAAAAATCTCCAAGTGGTGAAAACATGGAAACAGGTGCTACTTGAGGCCTTTGCACCCTTGTTTCTTAGCATGCATCCTCGACACTTAGCCTCTCTCCATCATGCCTTGACCTTGTTGCCTTGGTTTGAAATTGGTCTTTGTCTTTGTCTAGGGGGCATAACTGTGTTAGCTTTGGTCTCTAGGATGCATTGGTCTTTAGGACATCTTGCAAATGGTTTTTTTCAACACCACCCCAACTGTGTTTTTCAACACTACCCTAGCATCAAGTGTTTCTCAACACTTATCAAATATCTTACCCGTAGTCTAGAATGATATGATATTTTCCACTAGTAGATGTGATACTCAAAGTTTGACTCTATGACCTACACACACACACACTTAAACACTCAACTCGCTGAGATTTGTTTGACTTTATTTTTTTGTGTGCTGTCTATGATTATTTTTTGATGAGTGTTATCTCCCTAATAGTTTTCGATGATGCCGAGCTAGAAGAATGGGGGCATGAGGGCATGTTTTTTTTTTTTTGTACTTGTGGGTATATTTTGTTGGTCCTAACTGTCATTAGCATTTATGTTTGTTCCACTTGACATTAGGGTCTACAAGGTATTATCCTTGACTATTTTCACAAGTGCATGCTTATAGTCATCTTGACTTTCTTGTGTCTCGATGCAAGCATAATCCTACCATATTAAACTTAGGAAATCTCACTGCACTAGTCATCTTGACTTATATGTCTTTGGTGCTTAGGTAGGATTCCCACATATCTATCTGATATAGATCATATTCAGATTCACGTAGTCATCCTAGTGTGTATTGTATGATTTTGTGACACTACCAATAATGCTCAATGATGAATATTAGAGTCTAAAAGTTTTGTAACCTTGCAAGTAAACCACTTTTCATAGTAGCTTGCATTTTTAGGTTCATGTTAGTTTAGTTTTGCATCTTGCATATGGAGAGAGCTCTCCTTCATCTTCTGTGGACTTGTCAGTCAACTGTGCTCACCTTTCCTTCTCTCAATCATGTCTTTCACTCCTTGTCTTTCACATCACATCTTTTTCCTATCATCACAATGGGTTAATCTTATCATCATATATAAAATGACCCTTTTTGCCCCTTATATAGCATTTTGACTTTTTGACCAATTTTTAAAACATCTCAAAATTGTGTGAAAATTACACCCCTGGCAAATTTCGACATCCTGGATCTATTTTCAAGATTGGAATTGAAATTTGAGTTCATCTTGATAGTCAAAATCACATTTCAAATTTTCCCCTTCTTCTATGTAGTTGGCTGACCATTTGAGGCCTGATCCTTCGATCTTTGTTGGGGCATCTTCATTTCTTCATCCCCATCTCTTTCAAACTTCTAGTCTTTCATTCATTTTCATTTGCTTCATCTCTCTGAGGTTTGACTTCATTTTTATCCTATATCTATCTTAGTTAATCCTAGTCAAACTGGGGCATATATTCACTACTTGATGGTTATCCTATCATCTTTCACCTTCGATTATGATTTTTAGTGACTTGATCAAGTTTATCAATTTGTTATTCTCCTCTACTTGATTTCAATTTTGATTTCAAGGGGGCGGTACCTATTAGCTTCAATCCTTGATTTAGCTTATCAATCAAACCTTGCTTCAGATTCTTATCTCTTATTTGAGACTTGACAATTTCCTATTTACAAGTATGTTGGTCTTGTCTTTCAGCTTATCTTTATCAACTTATCGTTGTCCTAATATGTTCCCATATGTCGAACACATGTCTGGATTGTTTTATGATCCCAAATCGATCTCACATTTCAATTTCATTCTTTGACCACATGTGATCCCAAATCGATCTCACATTTCAATTTCATTCTTTGACCACATGTGATCCCAAATCGATCTCACATTAGTCAAAAAGGGGAAAATGTATGCACCCTAAAATGGTCACCTAGACTTTGGGCCCCCATTCAACAATTTATCAAATCCCTGAATCAATATTTTCAAAAATAACATTTTTCAAATATCAATTTTCTTGATCAAATTCTATTTCTATCATTTATTCGATTATTTTCCATGGGCTAACCATTTTATCCTAAAGTATTTATTTATTTAAAAGAAATTTCCTCCCCTTTTATTAAATAAAAAGCCCCCACTTTTACTCTTGTCCTAAGTTGTACAAATAAAGCATTATTCTTATTTTTTTAAAAGAAAAAAAGCACTTTTTATCTCATATGGACACAAAAGTCAACTCTTATTTTCTCATTGGAGGATATTTGTGCACATGGATTACTCTTCTTTCAAGCTTCACCTTGATTAAATATTTTGCCTCTTAATCTCCATGGTCCATTCCTTTTCAATTCCTTTAAAAGGAGAGCTCTTTTTTCATTCTTAGATCCCCAACTTTGAATACTAATCTTATGCTGCAGGATTTCTTGGAGACTTTGGATCTTTGGAGATCTTCATGCATTTAACTTTCATTCTTGTATTCTTAGCTTAAGCTTTCATGGCATCTAGTTTAATTTCTTTTATGCTCTAGATTATCTCACATATCTTAATTAGCAAGGATTTGTAATACTTTCCTTTCATAGCTTAGCTTGCATCTTCATTCTTAGCATAGTTGCATTGCATTGCATTTCCATTCTTGATTCTTGAAGATATTGTCATTCTTGTCCTTGTCTCTTTGAATCTCACATTGTGTGGTTTACTAGCAAGGTTGCATGTTTCAATAGCTCTAGCTGAGAGAACCATCAACATCCTTATGACTTCATGCCTAGAGAGCTCTAGGTTGGTTTCTCAAGGTTTCCCATTCATGGATTCTCTTGGAAGTAATGACTTAGAGAAGTGCACTATTTAGTGTGTACAGTTAGCAATTTATTCTAACTTAGTTGAGGGCATGTTTAGGCAAAAACTCATCTTTTTAGATGTTGTTTTGAAAATTATCAAAAATGGCAAGAAACAACAATGGAAAAAATTGCCAAAAAGGGTAATTTTTGGATTTCTTGAGTTTTTAGATTTTTTGGTTATTTAAGAGTTTGCAGCGAATTATAGAGGCAATGAGTGATGAATGGAAAATATTGAAGGTTTCAAATATGTTTTTTTGTCTTGTAATTGACTTTTATTGTTAACAAAGAGTTGTGTACTACATCATAATTATGCGGAACCTTCCGTAGGTCATAAACTAATGCAAAAATTTTTAGAGGTCATACCTTTTGACTCAAGTCTGGGTTTTTGCTGAAATTTTTCAGGTGCATGCTTCAGGAGGTTTCATTTATTTTGCCAATGATCTCAGATCGATTGGGGTCTATTATGGCACATTTTCGGGAGCTGAAAGTTTCATTTAAAGCTCTGAAATCAACTTTTGGTATTTTTTCTCTAGTTTTTAGAAAGTTTTGTTATGTAATAAATCTAAATTTATGTTTCTAATCTTGGATATTAGTTCGCAAATCATTCTAACTTAGTCAAGGGCATAAATAAGATTATAATAAATAATAAAATATAATATATATAATATTTTTACATACTAAATAATAAAAGTATACATAATATTATAATCTATATATTTTATAATTATAATAAAAACAAAAATGTAAACTTCTAAACACAAATTTAAAATTTTAATATATATTTTGTCATCTATATATTAATTTTTATATATCATAATATAAAACATATTAAAATAAAAATAAAATTTAAAAATATATATTAACCATTTATAAATTTTATCTTTTATATTTAATAATTCTAATAAAAATAATAATATAACTTTACTTTAAAATTTAATTTAATTATTAAATTTAAAAATCTTATAACAGACTTTTTGATGTACATGTATAGACATCTCCCTTCAAACTCATAGGCACTTATTCATTTATGGGTGATATCTATGTGATTTTTAACTCATCAATATCTATCTTATGAATAAGAGTTATTTCCTTGTCTAGTTGTTTATTATACGTTCTATTTTTATGCATATGATTTTGTTTTCTTATTTTTGTGTATTTTCATATAAGAGCCAAAAGATAGGAAAGTGAAGAGAAAACAAATGAATTTTAACATTATAAAATGAAGTGTAGAATTAAAGTTATATTAGTAGAAATATATTCCATTGAAAAACTTTCCTATATAGCCACAACATGGATCCATGTACATAAAAACCCCTTACATTTTGATTTGATGTCCTTCAGTAAGTTGTTTATAACAGTTGCATCTATCCCTCACATGATTTTTCAATCTCTCTTTTGTTTAACAATAGCACTTTTTATCTGTAATGGCTATAAGTAGGACAAAAATAATAAAAAATGGACACTACTTATCTGTGAATCTCTCTCCTCATTATGGAAAAGGATTTTTTTATGGTGTTTTCAGACTATTTTTGTGTTTTATTCAATAGTTTGATAAACAAAGTATTGTATTACATGTCTAATAACCTATAACAATGGTGTTCTTTATCGATAGATAATGGATTATTGTGTTTCATTTATCTTTACATTTTAGTTCAGTTATTTTCATATTTCATCTAGTAAATAACGAAAAAACATGTTCTTGTTACCTGTGTTTGACCTTATTTTTGACAACGTTGAAGGAGTCACAAATGGGTAGTACTAGATTGGGTTGTAATGACCATTATTCCAAAAAGCCCCTATGGCTTCATTCTTCCTTAAGAAAACCTCACTAGAAATTAATAATTTGTTGGTTATGGAGATGCAACTTATCATGTTCTTTGTAGAAACTATATTTCGTACGATTTGCAATGTTAACAAGGATTTTATGATTGTTCTGATGGTGCCAAGACTTCTAATGTGGGGGAGTTCAAATTTTACATGGTTTGGTGTGGAATATTATCTATTGGAAGCTCTTATACATTGGGATCTTTGGTGTCATATCATTAACTTCTTTGTTAATTTTTTTAATTATAGTTGTTTTTATTCCTATGAATGAAGTATTCAGAGTATTCATATATGCGGAGAAAATTCAAAGTTGGGAAAGGCATGTCTAGATAGATATGGCCTTCAAGGATTTGCCTCATATTTTTATGGAGAGAGGATGAATTCCAAACAAATAAGAGAGTCCTTTGAATCAACAAAACTTATAGAAGAAAGCATTTTGACGCTTGTATTGATCATTAGACCTAGCTACCTTAGCTACCCAACTAAATATGTTATCTTAATTGACTAAATATTTATTTTATTTGTTGTTTATAATTTACATGATCAAGAAATGGAAGTAGATGATGAAGACATAACTAGAACATATTCCCTATTGCAAGCATGCCATATCCATTTGTGTGTGTGGATATATAATTGTCAAAAGAAAAATGATGTGAACGAGTCCCTCAAACTTACATTGTATGCAACAACGATACTAGTTGAGTTACTTCGAACCATATCAATTTTGATATCATTTTTTCTAAAAAGATATTTATTATTGGATTGGAACCTAGAAACGATTTTAATAAAGTAGAGGAGGTAAGGTTTTTTTCAATATATCATTAAAATAATATATATTTTTTAGCAAAAAAGATTAATACCTAAAAATTGATCGAGAGTAAGGTGCAACCATTGCAAAAAAATTTGACCCTATAGAATACTTTAAAAAGTAAAAAAAGTAGGAAAACACAAATGAGTCTCTATAACTATCTTTCCAAAAGAGAAATGCATGAAGGTTTGCATGCACGTTGACCCCATAAACATCTCATAGAAGGTCATAACAAATTGTGTCCTGACTTTGGTAATCAAAATAAGGTTTTCTTTAAGGATGATTAATGAATGCACAATATGGAAAACTTTTGCAAAACTTTTCCTACTTTTAGGTTTCTATGATTGTTTATTTCCTGCAAAGACCAAGTAAATTAATTATTTCTATCTACTCCAAGTTAGTTTTAAATATTAATGAACTTTCATAAATAGATACAAGCAAGTAGCAAGCCTTAACTCAACAAAACATTTAATGGATAAAAGAATTTTAAGATTAGAAGCTATGTGGTATAATATGATTAAAAATTCATTAAAATCATAAGTGGTTTACCTCAAGATTATACATAAATTGTGTTATGTTATATTAATAATATTGATAGAAAAAATGGCCATATTTTGGGAAAAACATGTACAAAAACCTACCATGGTAGGGAAATGAGATGAACAAAAAACAATATCCCTACAATTTATACCTCAGTATAATCACATTCAATGTAAAGTGAATCTAAAAATACCATGGTTGTAGGAAATACCACTACCCTCTTTTAGAGCATGAGGGGAAAAATAGAATAATAAATCTATGCTGATCTCTAGAAAGCTCCATATTCGAGAAAAAAAATTTGAAATTGGGATTCCACTTTAAGATCATTAGTTGTGTTAAATCTAATCTATGTCCAAGAGACGTCTCTTTTTTTAATAAGATATAAATTGCTACATTTCTAAGCATATTCTCAATTACAACATAAAATGTAATCATAAAATCTAACTTCCTACACAATAATAATAATATATTTCCCTTTTTTATCACAAATTACCTTTGATTGAGCCTTAAAGGTGGAAATGAGAAGATATATGTACTCTAAGGACTATGCTTGTCTTATCATTTAGACATTGATTTAAAATAGTTCAACAACTCAATGCTTTCAATGAAAAATACATACACAAACTTCAGCACTAGTTTTATAGCTTCCATGATGCCCAATTGGATTATATTTTACATTTGGGTCATCTTAAAATGCAAAAACCCAAACTTGAATATTAAGATATGGGTCACCATAGAATTCCTAATTTTTTATCTTTTTACATATGGGTCATCATGTCTCCATTAAAAAATGAAATAAATTAAAAGACTTACACCATTTTCATCAAGGTGGAAATGATGTTAATTTGGTCTTTCAATTAAAAGACTTAAAGGTAGAAATAAAAATATTTATGTACTTTCAGAAGTATGCTTGGATTTTAGTTTAGACATTGATTTAAAATGGTCGAACAACTCATTACTTTCAATGAGCACCACAAACACAAGCTCTACAACTAATTTTTCAACTTCCATGTTGCCCAATTCTAGGGTTAAATTTTAAATTTGGGTAGTCTTAAAATTCTAAAAAAATATTGAACTTTAACATTGGAGTCATCATATAATTCTTGGAACTTTAAATTTTTTATGTGTGGGTCATCATGGCTCCATCAACAAATGAAACCAATATCTTTAAATTGGGAGAGCTTTTTACTCAAACTACAATTCATATAGACTAACTAGGATCAAATGTGAAACCTTCTATTTCATGTTGCAATTATCTACCAACTAGATTATTGATTGTGTTGGAACCAATTTGTTGTCAATTCGGGTGTGGCTTATTTTTAACACCACATTAAGCCACATTAAAAATGTTTTAGGCTACTAGCCTTAATTTATTATCACATATTGATATGCAACTTGAATAATCTACCAATTGAGTTTTTTATTACGAAAAATAGGTTTTAAAGGGGCCCTGAAACCCAAACAGTATTAAGCATATACAGAAATGTAGCAGTTAAAGTTCACCAAGATACGAAAGCCATAGCCAAAAAACTAGGCATAGAGCAACATTAAACCAAATAGTGAAAACCAGAAAAAAGGACCAGAGACATAAAGAAAAAAGCTAGGCCAGGCCTAAAAAAACTAGGGGAGTAGCTCATGCGAACTCTCTAAGGATCTCCACCGCTTGAAACTTGAGCTCAGACGCCTTGTCCATAGCATCCTTGAGTTCAACTAGATCCTTATCAGTTTCTTGCGTCTCTTTCTTCATTGTGCTTGACCTAGTTCTTTTCCTCAGCCCTTTCTCCATGTTTTTATCTTTGCTATTGTTTGTAGACTCCTCCTTATTTCTTTGGTGTTCCTCAAATTTATTTATCAAGACTTTTATATTATCATTTGAGGCTTTGAGAATGATGTGGCTCTACTTAGCAATTTTCTGCAATGTCCCCTCCAAAATTTGCATTATTTTCTTTACTTCCTCCATTTTACTCTCCATCTCATTCTTCTCCTCCATAAGCATGATCTTTCTTCTATTGCCCTCCCTCTCCAATAGACCCACCTAGAATTTTAACTCTTGAATTTCATGGAAAGTCCATTTGGTTGTCCTGTAGCTATCTATGACACTGTTTTTGGCATTATTGAGGACATCCATCTAAGGATATTCTTTGGTAATGTCACTCAGAATCACCAGGCTAGGGTCTATGATATCCTCCATTTGTATCTTGCCTTCCTTGTTTTCCTTGACAAGGGTTTTCATCATTTCTCGCTTTAATCCCATCCTGACCAACACATTGTGGAAGTCTCTCCAAACCACACTCTTCAACTTGTCTGTTATCTTACATTCATACTGGTTAGTCCCTTGATCATTGGCATCCTTCATATGCTCTTCCTCTCTGCCCCGACCCTCATCTTCCTCTTCACTCTCCTTCTCTTCTTGTCCTTCTTCCTTATTCTCCTCTTCCATTTTCCTTCTTTTCCTCTACTTCCTGCCACAATCTGTAACTTCTTCCCTGTTCGCAAGCATTTTAATGGTGAATTTTCTCTTCCCCTTCTTGTTCTCCTTAGTTTCCTCCTCCTCCCCAAAAGTATCTTCCTCAGCTTCAGCATTGTCTCCCTCTGTGTCCATGCCTTCTGCTTCCTCATCATAATCCCTATCAGAGGAGACCTCAATGCAATGTTTAGACTCATGTTTCTCCTTTTTAACCTGGTTATCCTTCTTTATCTTCTTTTTCCCTTTTCTGGAATATGGGGAGGCATCAACACTTGAATCAGAATGCATGTCTTGGCTCTCCTCAGTGTTAGAAGGAACATACTCTTCTCCCTCCAAGTTGAGCTTTTCATCAGATTCTTCCATGCCCCCTTTTCCCTGCTTAATTTCCTTGCCTATGGTTTTTGCTTTGAAGTACTCATAAATTAACAACAACAATCCTTCATGAAAAGAAGGATTATTGATTGGTTTCTCCCTATAATCATTTATATTTTCATTGATTGATGAGTAGAGATAAAAGGGAATAGAGATTTTAGTCCCAGACCTGAAATGGTTGAGCAGCACGAAATGGTAGGAGTATATGCGATCAAACCTAGTGTCCAGAGAAATGTACTTGATTATCACTCTCAACACAAACCTCCACAGTGGTTTGATAGACCTCGACAGGTAGTAAGTACCATGTTTCTCAAGGGCCTTCTTCTCCGCTTTTCCTTTAGTAAATTCCACCATAGCTTGACCAGAAATGCGACGATCTCTGTAAAATTTCTTCCCCATAATTGGTATGCCCATCATAGTAGAAATGACCTCCTCCATTACATTAAACTCTCCCATCAATTTTTACACTCCCCTCCTTCCAGTTTCTCACCATTGTTTTGGTGACCAAGGGTTTCCATCCGTGCAGTCTTTCGATGAACGAAGTCACCTCCCCTTTGCTCAAAATCTCCCACACCTTTGATCACCTCTGCCATTTCTCAACCTCATCTTCAGGTTCCCTTCTATGGCATTCCCCCACCATAATCCTTCTCTTTCTACAAACATAGCTTCTGGTCACAAAGCTCTTCAAAACTTTGGGTGAATTGCTGGTATGAAAAATGTTCTCCATCCTTCTCTTTACATTTTGAGAAATACACCCAAAAAAAGGCCTTGACATGCAATGATGACAGTTATCCAGGTGATTTGTACTTTGGCTCATATTCTCCCACATCATACATCGGCACAAATTTGATAACACATAAAGTTTCATCATTATATTTTGATTTTTCTGAATCTGCCCGGGATTCTTTCACTTTCCATTAATTCCTTCATTTCAAGCAGAATTAAATGTCCCTCCATCCATCTTTTCACCTTGTTATTTCTGACAGCCCAGTTGGCCAACTTGTCAGCAACTTGGTTTGCCTCCTTGTACTCATGAGCTGAATGGATTCTTTCAAAAGACTTGAGGAGCTAGACAATTTCATTAATGAAGTTTGTAGTCATCCAGGTCAGCATATTTTTTCCATTGAGGCAATCGATTATGTTTTTTGAGTCACCTTCCAACCATAGGTTCCTAACTCCAATGTCCATAGCTAGCTTTATTGTTTGGTGGGTAGAAGTCGCCTCCGCCACATGGTTGGTTTGCACACCCAAAGGGGCTGAAATAGCCGCTATGTCTTTACCATGTTCATTTCTGATGATACCCCCGATCCTAGCCTGACCAGGATTGCCTTTCACAGCACCATCAAAGTTAGCTTTATACCATCCCTTAGGAGGAAGGGACCAATTGCAATCCTCCCTCTTGCTATGATCCTTCTCCATAGTAGTCAATTGAGTTATTGACCTATTTGTAGTCAATCTATCATCAATTTAGATACTACATTCATGACCCAACAAAATAGTAACCAAATTAAGCTCATTGTATGACTCAATGTGTGCAATCATGATGAAAATATTTTAGAGCTATTTATTTAACTATGATTCATATGGACCAACTAGGAATAAACCTAAAACCATCCATTTGATGTTGGCATGCCTTTTATTTCTCTTTCAACAATTTGATGCTTTTGAAGCACCTAGTTGACAGTTCAAGAAGTTTTTCTAAACTTTGGTTTTACTAAATTTCATTCCTTTTCCAAATTGTTCTCTTCTTCTTCTTCTTCTTCTATACTTTTCTTCTCATCTCTTCATTTTGTCGATCCTTGGAGCACTTCTTAAAACTTTATTAGAAACTTTCTTGTCTAGAAGAATCATTTGACTTACAAATAAGGGTGATCTCACAATAGTGTGTCCCACTTTTTGGCCAACTTTGACACAAAGATCAACATACTGAGAAAAAACTTCACTTTCCAACACCTGTTGCCGCAAAACTATTAGGAATTTGAAGATGATGTAAACTAGAATCATTTAGAATTTTCTTTCTAGTTTCTAAATATATATTTTTAAAAAAAATTTAAATTCATTTAAATTCATTTTTCCTTCTCCTTCAAAAAGTGGTTTACATGAAAAAATTATGTTTTTAAGGAGTTACTATCACTTGAATTAGCATAACTTCTTTTTAAAATATGATAACTATGTAATTCTTTCGAGATTATATTTGTAACTTCAATATCTAAAGGATGCAATTGGTTTTATTCATTTTGGGTCAATATTTCATAGTTTATTAAGTTCTAAAGTGATAGTAATTGTAATTTAGACATATGGTCACTTGGATCGCTCTAACTTGATCTGTGTATATCAAAATTTATTTTTTATTTTTTTCATAGAAAGGTAACACAAATACATTTTTCCTACATATTTTTTATATATACATTTTTTATAATTTACTATTTTTCTTGAAGTCTTGAAGAGATAGGTTGTTGAATGACCAAACAACCTATGTTTAGTTAAAGTAATATTTAAAACTGAAAATGAACTCAATATCTATTAAAATTATACTCATTAGAAAGCTTGTTCTGAATTGCATCATTTGACATCATATGTTTGAAAAAACCATCTTGTTTGGTCCTTGTTGCAGGTCTTGAAAGACCATTTTTTTTAAGTTCACTTATTTTTTGAGGGCAAAATTTTAGTTTTGGGGTCTTCCCATGAAGACCCCCTTCACCCGAAGACACTTAAGCGGCTTCATGTGAAGACCCTTCGCACGAAGCCCCTCAAGTGAAAATTTTGGAGAAGAAACATCCCGACAAAATTTTTCCCTGGGTACTTCGAGCAAAGTCGGCTAGTGAATTTATTTTGTAAAATTTTTTTAGAATGGTATAAAACTAAAACATTTTATTTCTATTTTATATCGAATTGCAATTAATAAATTCACATTCTCTATTATTGAAGGTATTTTTTGGAGGAGGATTTCCATTTCTATTTTTTAAAAAGATGCATAATTTTAGAGAGGAGAAATATTAGATTAAAGTATTTTTTGAAGAAGATAATTTTTATTAGCGATCTTGTGGAAGACATTTTTTGGAGAGAAGAAATGGGGAACAAGAAGGGAAGATAGTAAATCTTCTTGAAGAAGGTCACCTAGTATTGGACAAAGAAATCATGAAGCTACATTGACGTATTATCATAAAACTGAAAAAGTTAAAAGACAAGATAAAGTAGGAGGGTCAAGTCAAGTAGAAGAATTGCACATTGAAGAAGGGTTGGGATCACTCCCTATGGAAGCTCAAAAAATTGATGTTAGAGAAGGGTCAATATCATGTGCTCCTACTAGTATGGATGAAATTTTAAATTTACCTCAAACTGTAAAGAGAAATATTAATTATAGAAACTTAGATCATTTACTTACAATGGATGTGGAGAATTTGAGATCACTTGCTAATGTTCAACCCTTAAGTCTTGCTAAGAAGAGATCAATGAATATGATAGAAAGAGAAATATTGGTTAAATTTGATAATTTTGAAACACTTGAATGTCATGTCCCCTTTTCAAAAAATTAAAAATAATAACTTTTGCTAAGGCTGGCAGGCTCAAAAAGTAAAGTTTCAGGAAAAGGGGCTAATCTTTGGAAACCAATGGATTAATAAACGTTAATTATTATTAAAATATGTCTTATTTCCCCCTCTTTGTCATCAGTTAGGGTTATGCCCTCTTTTAAAGGGGTTTGGAGGCATTTCGGGGTCATTCTAGAACTTGATTTTTCCTCATTGCTTTGTTGTTCTTCAAAGGCTGTCAAACCTGTGGAGAAGGAGACCCAAAGATGGGAGTTTTTAGGTTTCTATGAGGGATAAAGATGGGAGTTTGAGGCCATTGAATGTGCAAGCTCATGCAGAGTTTTCCCTTGAGTTGAATAGTGCGGATTTGTGAGTTTTCGGGTCTGTTTTTGTAAGATTTTGGTGTTTTCGGTTGAGTTTTTCATATTAGTTTTGGTTTCTATTTTATTGAAGCTATTTTTCTATTAAAATAGAGCTGAATATATTCCATGGGTCATTATTCTACTTCTATGATAGATTATTAGAGTTTTATGGTGTTTCTAGGCTATTTTATGTTATTTTCGGGAGCCCAATGAGCATTGTTTTTGTCCTCCTTTTTGGAGCTTTTGTGTAAAATCTTTGTAGATCTGGAAATTTCCTATTTTAGGCCATTATGCTAGTGAAATTTTTGGAGAAATTTCTACTTTCAGATTTATCAATAATATGTGAAGCTGTGAAGTTTTTGGCACTATTTCGAGCATACCTGATTTGGGTTTTATTGAGAAATTGTATAATCTTTCAAATGCTATTTGTTTCATTTAATAATCTAATTAGAGGATGCAAATATGATATAAAAATTAGAAAGGGGACATTTCATTGAACAAGCTCAATTGCTTTCAATTGTACTTATAAACAAAAAGTTGGAAGGGGCATTAAACTTATTGGGAATAGACACAACATCAAAGAAGAGAAAAGTTGTTGACATGCAAATTGATATGATTGAAAATATTAGGAAAGGTTTGAACCAACTAGGGAAGCGATCTCAAACTTAAGATAAGACCATTACAAAAAAAATTATGTTGACATCCACTATAGGTAACACTAATATTGGATGAAAAAGATAGATATCTTCAGTTTCATCTCAATTTGGTTTTAATAGGAATATAATATCACTATATGTTAATAGGAGAATACTTTTGGATGATAGAACCTTAGAAGGAAATTGGGAAATCATGTTTAGAGATCCTCGTTCTAATAGGATTGGTGAAGGAATAAAAAATTTGGTCACATTATTTTGGAATGATAATACATGTCCTTCATCAAATAGTAGAGATGTTATCAGACATAGAATTTTAGCTAATCAATATGAATATCATACGAAACATTGGTTGGACATAGCACAACATGAAATGTATGTGTCATTTTGTAGTTCAAATCCTAATATAAAGATTGGGCAAACATTGTTTGAAAGATTGAAGCCATATTATATCAGGACAAACAAAGTGTTTGAAACTTGTTGTTGTTGTTATCATATTGAATTTGATCTCCACTATCAAGATTTTTGAAAGTTTGTAGAAGACATTTATGGTTTTGTAAATGATCCTCCTACTAGATGAAGTGAGTTCATCTCATCCATTTTATGTGACAAAAGAGATGATGTAGCTGGACAAATAAATTGCATAAAAGGATTATGTCAAACATGTTCTGATTTGTCTTTTTTTCCTTTGAAAAATGAAAATATTTATGTAACAAAGATGGTAAATTGCAAGAGTTACAAATATGTAAAGCATTCATCATGCTTTTTTTGCAAGATGGCAAGCACAAAAATTCCAAACATTGAGAGACAATTTCCCACTTGGAACTATTATATCAGTTCTTGATTTTGCAAAAAATTATTCATTTCTTCATCAAAATTTAATTCAAACGGAATACTATTTTTTAGAGAAAATTACTATTATCGTACGTGTGTGTTATTGACACACACAATTATATTTGGATGGTATTTAGAGCACATTTGAACCATAGGTCATCAAGAAGGAATATCATTTTTATATAAGTGATTATAGAGAGAATGACATTCATTATGTATAATACTGCTTCAAGATGTTTTTTGCAAATTTGAAAGAAAGAGGTATAAAAATTGATAAACATTATGTTTGGTCAAATGGATGTACTGCACAATTCAAATCATCAAGACCATTTTATGCACTATGTAGATATCTACGTAATGAAAACATACCACATGTATGGAGTTTCTTTGAGAGTGGACATGGAAAAGGTGAACATGATGGTGTCAAAGCTTGCATCAAACGTGCTATACGAAAGTATCAAATGAATTATAAGGGATTTCATATAAAAAATGCACGTGATGTGGTTGAATGGTGCAAGACACATTTTACACCAAATGAGAATGACACTTCATCAAGATTGACACATGTAGTGCCACATAGAAAATTTTGGGAGATAAAAGGTATGCACACATTTTTTAATTATTTTAAAGTGTTTAAATTTTTTATGATATTCTTTATACAAATTATATTTATAGAATGTATTATATATGCATTTGTTCAGGTGTGGATAGAAAAATTATGCATGGTTGCAATAGGATACAAAAGACATGATCTTTGCATTTAGTTATGAGTACAAATTGTCGCAATTAGATGTTGAACACTAGGGACTACTCATGCTTTTTTTGTCACTGCATTGCTGATAATTATGAGGAATGTATCAATCAAAACCGTGGATATGTAGGTGCATGGAATCTAGTGCCACTAGTTGTTACTGATACATTTGATAGAGATGAAGATGAAAACTTCAATGATTTTCCTTTGATTTCTATTGATTACGATCATATCTCAGGATTGGTCAAAATTGGTAAGTATATATATTTCACATTATATGGTACATTGAGCTGCATGTATAGATAAATAGATAGATAGATCTATAGATTGAACTAAGTTAATTTTAAGATCTCACACACGTATATATAAATTTACTATGCAGGAGATGTCTTTGCAGTGATTGATGAGGGTGGAAATGTAGAAGGAGTTGGTTATTATTTACTACGTTGTACTGCAGAGAGGATGAAGTTACTTGAACCTGAAGAAAGTGATGGAATGTTATTCCCCATAGGTTTGTACATGCTTTACATCAATATATTGAACTCAATTTGTAAATTTTAAATGTCAACCTTTTAACAAATTTCAAATTTAGTTTGTTTAAATTTATATATTGTTAAAATTTGTGACCTACGGGTTTAGTTGTTTTAGAGTGAACATATTTCAAGAAAATAAAAGTACTTCAACATGGTATTCACTTTTTTGATTACCAACTAGACAATAAGGTGTTTCAATATAGTCACCTAGTAGTTGCCACATCCATTTGTCTTCATACAGTTAAATCTCAACATGGACATCGTAAGTGGAGACTAGATAGTGAGGATCATGAGAGAATATTACATGTTCTCCATGAAAGGTATGAACCACTTGAGTTGGTCTAAAAAGTATAATATGTATACATATTTCATATGTTAGGACCTACTTGATATCTCTAGATTAAATTTCATTATAGTTTGTTTATATATTTAAACATATGCTGGACTATAATTTGTTGATATATGATGGACCTATTTGATGGTTCAATGCTTTTAATATATAGAATTTCATATGTGTACTTTGATTATTCAATGATTTTTATAGATTGCATATTAGTTAAATATATTATGTATGCTTTGATTATTCAATGATTTTTATGATAATTTTTATGATGCTTATGATTTCTAGATCCCCTTAAGACCTCCCCTTAAGACACTAAAAAGGGATGAAATTAGTTAGATTACTTATGACATGTGTTAGTTCTAGAATTAGTTAGAATAGCTATTGTACATCAATGGTTCATAGGACATGTATTAATGGAACCTAACATGTACATCAATGGGTCATAGGACATCCTAATATGTATTATAAGGTCTTGAGGGATCCTAAGTGTCTTAAAATGTCATAACAGAGGGATAAGGGTCCTAGAAACTTACTACTATAATTTTTTAACATATTCTAACAAACTACTAGATCATTTTTAAAAATTTAACTACAATTTTCTAAGATTTCTACAAACTAAAAATTATTTAAAACAAATAACTAAGTCATATTTACTAACTTTACTAAAAATGCTTGTATAGGTGAGAGAGAGAGATTCCTAATATTTACTAACTTTAAACTTGAAATTTTAAAAAAAAAAATTAATAATTTCTATAAGATCTTAATGTTTTCTAATATTTTCTAACATTTCTACTATGGTTTCTAATGTTTTGTAAATATTTTCTAACAGTTGCTAACAAACTACTATGATTTTCTACCATTTTCTAACATATTCTAACATTTATACTTCAGTTTTTAATATTTTCTAATATTTTCTAACAATTCTATTATGATTTTCTAACATTTATACTATGATTTTTAATGTTTTCTAACATTTTCTAACAATTCTACTATGATTTTCTAACATTTTCTAACATATTGTAATATTTAACTACAATTTTCTAACATTCTACTATCATTTTCTAACATATTCTAATATTTAACTACGATTTTCTAACATTTATACAAATAAAAAATTATTTGAAACAAATAACTAGCTAAAATAAATATAAAACATATAATTTACAATTAAAAAATGAGAAAAATGTGTGTACCTGATGCTACTAACAATCTGAAGACATCAAAAAAGCTCGGGAGGTGCTGATATCGTACTGGACGTCACAGGTTCGCTCCAAGTCCTGGGGTCCAAAAATCCAAACAGTAAAAATGAAAAATAAAAATGAATTGCCAAAAATTTATAAAGAATTTCGGTCATAGGGGCTTCGCGCGAAGTACCATGTGCAGGGTACTTTGGGTCAAGTGGGGTCTTCCTATGAAGCCCCCCACATAGGTTACTTCGCACGAAGTGGATTGACCACTTTTCCTGAAGTGTCAACTTCACACAAAGACTCTAAAATTTCTTTTTTTGGTGCGACACCGATTTTCTTGGTCCTGAAAAGTGGGACACAACTTTATGGGATCACGCATAAGTCTATTTTCTTTCAAGATTTGTTCTTGTAAGACTGGATTTTCCTTAGTCAGTTGTTTCTTTAGTTTTAAAAACTTCTAATACCTTTTTCTTTTAAATTTCTTCTAAACCTTGTTGATAATTTGATGAATTCTCAAAACTTTCTCTTTTTCACATTCTTTCTATCTATTTTTTTTTTCTTTTATTGACTCTTTCAACTTCTCTTTCAAACATTTTGGGGGTTTTAATGACTTATGGAAAGAATTAAACTTATTGATATGTCTTTGACTTCTTATTTTTTTAAATGTTCATTTGTCAACAATTTGTCCCTTTTCATTGTTTGAAAATAGTTTTGTCACTGTACTTTTCTTATGAACTAGCCCAATAGATAGTAACCAAACACTAGTTAAATAAGTGATAGCTCCCTCAAATCTTTATTTTTAATATTTGAAATAATTATCCCCCTCCCTTAAATAAACATTTGTGACCAAAATGAGGTATGACTAATTATACACAAAACAAAGTCCATTAATAATCTTTATAAAGGTAATACAAAATAGCGGAGTAAATTATTGGTGGTAAAAGAAAGGAGAATATATAGCACACAGACTATTTATATACTTCAAATCTGCAAATGGATAAGAAACAATGAGAGCACAAAGAGTAAAAATATCCTTAAAACAATATACAAATAAATAAATCCTAAATTATTCATAGCACACAGTCTATCAATATTCCTCTAAGATGGTGATAGACAGATCACTTTCTTTCCCTAGAGCATAGACTACAGAAAGAAATAAATCCACGAGGAAGAAGAATAATTATTTCTTCTCAACAAAATATCATTTCCATTATTTCTTAACTCATGGATCTTGAAATTTGGTTACAAATTTTTCCTGTCATGAGGGAAGCCCTTTTACAATAGTCATTTCCCTTTTTAAATAAATTACAATGTCCAAGAAGTTAGGTAACTACCTCAACTTCTTTTTACCAAATATTATTTTTCAAACAATCTCCCATCTATATTAACTTGCCCAATTTGTTTCTTTTCACTTTCACGGGAATTTTGAACATTGTGTGCAATAATATTTGCACATTACAATCATAGTTAATTCCTGAAAGAATTAATTATGTGAGAGATAAAATTGTGAAACTTAAATTCACCCATACATAACTTATTATTTAATTATTTTACAAAATATAACAATATTTAATTATTTAAAGAATTAAATATATGTGAATGCAAAATAATTTTTAATCTCATGTTATGTAGATGAGTGAGGGTTGCCAAGGATTTGTTAAAATCATGACATAGCATTCATGAGCTTTTTAGTGATTTTATGGGTTTTGAGGTTTCCTTTACTTACCAACATCTCTTTGAAGACTTCAATCATTTCTTACTATTGGACATTGACTTGTTTCCTGAACTCTATCAACAATTCAACTAGTTCCTAAAACCCTTTGAACTACCAAGGATCATATTTCAACTTTAATTTCTATGACATGAAATTGGTTGGTATTTTAATAAGTTTTGAGAACTTCCTTTACCACCAACTTCCTTTAGAGCTTGTAACAATGGAGTTCCCTTTTGAATATTAACCTCTTTGTCGAATGTTTTAATATTTTTGAGAACATCAAAAACTATTAATAAAAGTCCCCTTACTTAGACATGTATTAACCACTTGCACTTTTGTAATTTTGGTTGACTATGTCGGTAGCCAACATGGCTTGTCTAACCACCTTTTCTACCACAGTCTTCATATTCATATTTTTTTTGATGTTTTAAATTAAAATATTAACTTATAAATTTTCCAAAGTCTATGAGTTTAGTTTGTCAAATGTGTGTGTGCATTGGTATTTCATCATATGGATATGTGCAAGATCATGGTGGGCCAAACTAGGCCCTCAAGTGGTGATGAAAATTCAAAAAAAAAAAAGTTAGGTAACTTGATTTAAAATATTTAAATAAGTTATCAATATTATTTCAAAAATATGTGAGAATGGAACCTATAGAAAACTGGATGTACTTATTAAGATACTAGTTGTTTTCTAGAAAAAAATCTATTTGGTGAAATTTTAAAATTTTCCATGCCATGCAATATTACTAAAATTTCAAGAAAAATATAAGAAGTTGGTTTATGTTTGACAACCCTAACCACCACCAAATCATAATATTTTTATATTATTATATATATAAGTAGAATACTCATGTCCCAATTTGACACATTTTTTTTTTCCAAGTAAATAATTATTTATCAATTTTTTACCATAAATTTTTCAAAATATAAACACTCGTATGTCAGACCACCATAACTTGGTCAAAACTTTTCAAAATTTATTTATTTTAATCCTACAACATGCAAAGCATAAAATTTGACCCATGTTTTTGGATTTGAAAAATGTGATACCATTCAAAAGTTATAGATGTTTTTCAATCAGCCTATTAATCAAGAATTCAGTTATAATTCAAATAGAAAATGAATAAGAATTATTTATTAGATTCAACATAGGATATAATTGTTAGGGATAGGAACACTAAGAGCAGAGGGGGGGGTGAATCGGTGTTCTACAATATTAATTTATGATCTCTTGAAACTTAACTCAATTGCTTATATAATGAATTGAATACCAATGCAAGTAAGATAATTAATCATAACACATAACACCAGATATGATTACGGGGAAACCTTGACCAAAGGAAAAACCCCAGTGGGAATTAATACCCACTAATAATTGTACTTGTGTATTATAAACCTGTTAACATTCCTTAGCCCTGTTAGGAGCTGTCATTACAATGCTTAAGTACAAAGACCTTGTCAAGGGTTGGACCCTGTTAGGAGTCTTTTACAATTAACCCTGTTAGGGGTGAGGACATACTGTCCTAGAGCTCACTACTCAAATGGGTGAAGGCTACAACCTTCTGAATATCATATACACACTATATCTGCAAGGTGAACTGCTAATATGACACTACTTATCTGATCAGTAACCTTTGTACATTAATAATGCTTTAACCTCTTGTAAAACTCTATATCATTCTGACTACTCTTCGCATACTTATACTATTTTTGTATCAACTCTATATCTCATACATTCTCAAATACAAAGGCACATGTCTTATTTATATGGGCAAACAAAAATATTCACTAAGTCAGCCTATAACTAATTACATACAACACTTCCAAATGGATTGGCTCAAGCATGTTTACATACAATGATATTAAAAAGTCTATAACACATTTACAATAGGCACATATCCTTTACAAAACAATATTATAATCACTAACCAAAATACTAACAATTGGCTCCATACTCTGTTCTATTATGTCGCTCACTATCTATGTCACTTTAACTCATTTTATCTTCATCATACTAACTAATCTGATCATGCGCTCTTAACCATAGTTTAATAACATATCCAAAAGCTTCTCTTGAAGGGAGCATACCAAAACTTGGTCATACACACGTGCGTTGATTCTTTGTTCCTCATGTGCTATACTGACTCTCATGTCTTCATACTTAGCCCATTTTCTGATCTTTTAATTTATGTGTTGACTCCAAAACTTCATATTACTTTGTTTCCATAATGACAACACTAAATCATAGTCATATACAGCAGTATAGTCAGCTTGCCAACAATCTTCCCCTTTGTTATTAATGGAAACAAAGGAATATGCTGATGTTACAAAACTATATCTTACACCAAAAACTTTCTAACATATACTCTTATCTTATATCTCCCTTCTTCTATATACTCTACTCCCCTTTACATCATATACACTACTCCATATTTCTCCCATATTTCTCTACACCCCCTTTGACATTAATGACAAAGGTGCTCAAAAAATACAACTCCAAGTACTTACACTGAGAGTACATTCGAGTATGCAACCTCTAGGTTTTGGATCTCTTGCTGCCAGAATGCCTTCAGTGCATTTATTGTCTGGAGATGGGTGCAGAAAGCATAAATTAATTTCTTCATCTTCTCCAAATCTCTACATGGACCTTGATCATATGTCACAATAGTGGCATCAATCTCCTTGATATTCTGATTTAGCACATCCAATAAGGGTGCAAGTGCATGTCTCAACTGAGCTTGCCTAGCCCTTATTTGAGCCATTTCCATTTCTGCATTCTCAATCTTATCCACTTGTCCTTGGTAGACATTATAGCACATATTTATATCTATGGAGGGATCTATCACTGACTGTCTCACAACTTACATCATGGATTCAGCTTCCTGAATCTTCTTGGAAAGATATGATGTAAGTTTGTCTTTATCCATACAATCATCTATTATCTTTCTTCCTTTAGCTGCAATCTCCTTCAATATAGCATGCCCAACCTTTAGTGAACTAAGGTCAAGTGAAAATTTTTCTATTAGCTCATTCAATCTTTTCTTAAGATATTTCTCTTCTGCAACATTGGATGCTGATTCTTCTAGGCTTGAGAAGTTTTCTTTGAAGCATGTCAAGATGGTGCTGACATCATCCACTAAATATACACTAGACACTTTCTTGTCCTTAGGTAGTAACCTATTCAGAATTTTGACTAATTCAAAAAATAATGGATTCATCATTACTTGTTTCTCCTATGCCTTCTCCATTGCTAACAAACTGATCTTTATTAAGTCTTCTTCTCCACATGAATCTACACTTGTTGTGTCAGGGGTCAAACTTGACAACAATGACATTGAGGTCCTAGGGGTAAGGAGTGAACTTTGACTAACATCCATTACCTCAGTTTTTACATTCACTATAATTTCAATAGAGGGATCATCTATAGGTTCATCTTCCTTCTCACTTTCATGTCCTATCAGGTCTTCAACTTCCTTTTCTTCTTCCTGTCATGTTAGATCCTCAATCTGAACTTCTTCTTGCTGCATAGGTGAATTATCACCACATAGTATCTCAGCCTATTCTATTCTTACAAAGTCTTCCTCAAACTTATCAAGGTCTTCATCTGTGGCCGCCATTGATATTTCTAAATTATCAATCATGATAGTGTAATATTTTGTTTTAGGCATTGGCACAGACTCCATTGCTTCAGTAGGAACTACCACTAAGGGTGGAGAATCTTGTGGACCTATCATAGGTGCATTAGGGACCTCAGATGCTTTTACTTGCTCAGTGGAGACTTGTGTTGCAGGTGCATTAGGTGGATATATGTGTCTATCCAAGAACACCTTCTCAAATTCTTTTTCAATTTCATTTGCAACTAACTCATAATCCTTGTTCATGATCTTCAGAGTTCTCTACTTGGTTCTTAGGTGAGGCTTCACCAAATCCAATAGAATTTTTTTCACTTCAACTAAACATACAGGGAGGCTTTCATCCAGTATCTTCTCCATTATCCTGAAGTCTTCTTCTATAGCCTGTCTCTTAAAAAATTCTAAGATGTTCCATACACTATCTGGAATGACTATCTTAAGTTCCAAGACTATCTTCTTGAACTTAATCATGTGTTTTATGATCATACCATGGATCTTAGATTTATCAATCTCACTATATTTATCATAGAACTTAGCTATCTGATCAATTCTTCCTTCATCAACTAGCCTAGTTCTTAACACTTGTAGATTTGGTCTGAATCCTACCTCAGGAGGTGCTTGAGTGTTTCTACCTTTTCTTCCTCTTGCTCTAGAGGATGGGTTTGCACCGGTTTTCTTCTTCCTCTTAGGAATTTTGCTAGGCTCGGGAGGTGGTGTGGACTTCAGATCAATAGTAATTGTGGGCACAGGAGTGATTTCCTTCATCTTTATCTTCTTCTCCTTAGGTTCATTAGTCTTCTCTATTTTCACTTCTAAAGAAGGTGCACTCTCAATTTGCATTGCAATCTTGGCTTCCCTTGCCTTATCTAGATCTTCTTGAGTGACACCATGAATTTTTAGTATCTCAGAGGTGATCCTTGATCCTTTTCTCTTGGTCGTAGCACTGTTCAAGATGGAATCTACCTATCTTTTCTTCTCCTCATAAGTACCCCATCTTGGTTCATTGGGATCCTTTGGCACTGATAGGAGAACTTGTGAATATTCTTCTAGAATATGTTCCTCCACTTCATAACCAAGTTGATGGATCCACTTAGTCATTGGCTCCACTGCTTCCATGTATGTGATATCAGTCTCCACCATGAAGAAAATATTATCCATATACTTTTCCACTATGCTCTTAGGTATCCTATGCCTTCTTTTCATCTTTATTCTGAATGTCTTGATCTCCAATTCCATGTAATCTTTCAAGGTGCTTTCAACTGATGCCTTGAATGAAATATGTGGCATTGTAGGCAAATTCTTATTAAGGTAAAGATCTGATACTTTACCAACAATATGAAAGTAAATGTAGATGATAAGTGACCCAAACCTAAATATCTTGCTCTAATCATGCTTAATTTCCCTTAGGTTATCCATCAACTATGCACGCAAGATCTCACACAAGTTGAACTCTCCATTTTCTTTCATTATTCTGATAGTTTCCAAAATAGTGGTTGCAGACACACTATTTACCTTGTTCACATGTTGAAACTTATAACCCAGTATCATCACCATAAGCTTGATATCCTTCACTTCAATTGTCTCTATGGTCATGCCACGCTTATCACTTTTGGATTTACAAGCTTGTTCCACCAGTTTCATGACATCCTTACCAACATGAACAATGGCACCTATCTTACATAATCCTATCATGTCATAAATGAGATCTGAAGAGATATGAACTGGAGCTTCTCCTATCCAAAATAGGTCATCATGAATTCTACTCAATAGGATCTTAATCCATTTAGATTCATAGAATTCATATGTTGTCTCATACTCAATGATTGGGTGATTTTCAAGGTGCATGAACTCATCCATGAATGTCTTGTTAGGATTCATCATTGTCTCTAAGTGCGACCTTATTCTATCCAATCCTACTAGTTCCTTCTTGCAGTAAATGTATGTGCATATGTCCTCTACATGCATAACTCCCATCGGAGTCCTAGAGAATGCTCCTTCTAGGTCATATAAGACTGATTTAAAGGGATGCTTCTTGAAAATGTATCTCTTCCTTTTAGCAACATCAAACATAATTCGAGTGGCCACTACTTACTTGGTAAGTTACTCAAATAGGTTTCCAAAAGGGTTTCTGAATCATCGCAACCAAACTAGGGTTCCACAACAACTTTCACACTACTTCACTAATAAACCAACTTCAATCCTTAAATACAAATTTCTTTGATCTCATGTGCTCTCCAAAGTCTCTAACTCGAATGCAAATGTGTGAGTAATGGATCTTTGGTGACTTTAAATCAACTTTATGTCATTAATGCTTCTCGTGTAAACATAGAATCTCACAAAGAATTCCAATCTTCATTTATGCTATCAATCAGATAGTGTGCTCTTGCATACTACATCAAATATTATCCAAATTGTTATAACCAAAGGTGCATACTCTGATTATGAGTATACCAGCTGCACAGGGGTCTAGAGCTAATCTAGCTCCCCCTATGACCATGAGTGTCATTCATCCAAAAATAGAGGGTGCATCCATTGTGGATGCATCCAATACATATTCATCAATATTATCCTTCTTTACTTCTATCCAAATCAATCTCACATATTTTGTAACTTTCACAAACTTGACTTCTCTAGATTCATCCAGAATTAATCCTTGAGACTTATTGGGGCTTTCCTGTCTTTGCACTTTTGATCTGCAAAACTTAGAGATGTGTCCATCCTTGTTACAAGAGTGACAAATAACTGCAGTCCTTATATTCCTCAGTGTATTGATGTGAGTTACCAATTTTCATTGTCTACTTGTATAACCATTATAATTATATATATGACATGTAATGTTATGAGGACTTCTAACATTCTACTGTGGATGATGTCTCTTCTTTTGCTGAGTCTAATTTCTTTGATTTGATCTACAATTCATAGCTCTATGACCAAAATTATTGCATGAATAACATTAACCATTAAAAGGTCTTACCTCTTTACAATCTCTTCCTATATGTCCATGCTTGTTACAAGCATAACAAGTTTGGTTTACTGGCTTGCATTCATCCTTGGATGGTTCAGCTTCAGCTTTAGTATGATTTCCAATATTCTTAGCTTATGTAGATTCTTCTGATGCTTTCTTTCTTTCTTCTGTGTCATTGATTGTATTTTGTGCTTCATTGAATCCAATACCAGTGGTATCTCCTTTAATCTTATGTGCATACAACTGTGAATCTATTAGATCCTTGCTTGTGTGCAATTTGTCAATATGATTCTTTGCTTCAGTCAATTCAGATTCCATTTGCTTCTTAATGTTCTCTAACTCCAAGATTTTCATGTTTGCTTGCCTCAGTTCTTCATCCAACTGCTTTTTTTCTTTGACCTTTTCTTCATAGGCTTCTTGATTGTTAAATAGCTTTTCATCCAACTCTTCAATCTGATCCTGCAAAGATGTGTTTTCCTCATTCATCTTTTTGACCATTTTTCCTAAATCACTTGTTGAACAATCTTTCAAATCTTTTCTCAGTTTCTTGATGAATACTTGAGAACCACTAACCTTTAATTTCAATTCTTCAATTTCTTTCTTTGATCTGTCAAGGTCTTCAAGAGATGCTTCAAGATTCTTCTTCAGATGTTTGACTTCTTTCAAACCCATGATCTCCTTAAGTGGTTAAACTTGTCTTAAGAGGACCAAAGGTCAGATACAAATTGTTAGGAATGGGAATACTGAGGGGGGGGGGGGGGGCGGGGTGAATCAATGTTCTACAATATTAATTTTTGATCTCTTGAAACTTAACTCAATTTTTTGTATACTGAATTGAATAAAAATGCAAGTAAGATAATCAATCATAACACATAACACTTGATATGATTATGTGGAAACCTTGGCCAAAGGAAAAATGCCAGTGGGAATTAATACCCACTAATAATTGTACTTGGGTAGTATGAACCTGTTAATGTTCCTTAGCCCTATTAAGAGCTGTCATTACAATGCTTAAGTACAATGACCTTGTCAAGGGTCGCACCCTGTTAGGAGTCTTTTACAAATAACCCTGTTAGGGGTGAGGACACACTATCCTAGAGCTCCCTACTCAAATGGGTGAAGGTTACAACCTTCTGAATGTTAGATACACAATATATCTACAAGGTGAAATGCTAGTATGACACTAGCTGTCTGATCAGTTCCTTTTGTATGTTGATGCTTTAACCTCTTGTAAAGCTCTATACACTACAACATTTGGGGTCGAATTTTGATGGCAGTACCATTTGTGTGTTTTTTGTGTTCTTTTTTCAAGTGCACTCAATGGTGTCATAATAGCGATGGAGCTGTCATAATTTTGACACCCGCATGATTATAAATAAAGAAAAAGAAAAAGAAATGCTCATTTGTAATTTTCATGAGTTGTGAAGAGAGCTTGATGATTTGGATGCACGAAGAAGATTTGTGTATGGAAGCCATGACTTGAGGTAGGCATTCAAGCTTTTTCTTCTCATTAACTCAATTTCATTTTGATGGCATTTGTTGATTTAATGGCATAATATGAATGTTAATACTGGCATTGTTAACATCTTTGCATTTGGAATGCTCGATGACCTATGAGCTTTGAGAGCTAGGGCATCATTGCTATTACCTTCAAGGCATTGTGTGAAGTGTTTGATCTCTCTTTATTTTTTTTTTTGTTGATATTCACTATGTGGTAATCCCCGTTTATGATCATTTCATGAGGAAATGTCTTGATGGCTCGTGGGCTACAAGCTAGAGCATCATACATTGTTTATGAGCTCACTATTGAATACTGGCATTGTTTACATATTTCTATTTGGAATGCTTGATGAAATGCGTGATGGAATATGGATGAAGTGACTGAGAGGGGGGGGTGAATCAGTCAACCATAAAAACACTTCACAATTAATTCTTTCCAGATCCCTTAGGATATCTTAACAATGTTATCTGTTTTAGCACTCGGTAAATAGATTGTAGTCACTTTGAAGATGCAGAAAGTATTAGCAATATTATCTTTATATATTCATCATCATATGTATATGATTGAGAAAGAAATTAAGAACACAAGAGACACAAGATTTAACGTGGAAACCCAATATGGGAAAAACCACCAATGTATCTAGATACTGATTTTCACTTTTCTGAAGTGATGCCCGGTTAGAAGCCAACCCGGTAAAAGGTTACAAAACACACTGTTAGGTGTGACCTTGTTAGAGGATTTAAAACACCCTGCTAGGAGTGGCCTGGTAAGAGGTCTTGAAAACAATTCAATGGAATTGTCACCTTGTTAGAGGATTTACAATATGGTTGTTAAACCAACTCGGTTAAGAGATTTAGAATTCACTATTACAATGATAAGAAGGTAACAATGAAAAATGACCTGTATAATAATGCAACTGTCTTGCTGATTACAGATCTCTGTTCTACATAATTCTGATCCTTTCTGATCGAATAAATCTCTGCTGCTCCTCAAGGATATCTGAACATCCTTCACCAATTCGCATATACCTTTCCTTCTTTTCTTCTATAAATCTTCTACTATATATTTTTATTTTTCACATTTGACCTTTTATTTATATGATTTTGGATTTGTCAAATCGACATTATTTAGTATAACAGTCGGCTGAAATAAGAAAACTCTATTTGCAAAAATCCTTCAAGGGCCAACAGTGCTCGGTGACCATAACTTTCTATAATCTTTTGGAGACCGAGGGAACTCGGTAAACACCGACAATCTTTTACCTTCGATAACCGACTGAACTCGGTAAACACTAACTTTTCTTCGATGACCGACTGAACTCGGTAAACACTAACTTTTCTTCGATGACCAACTGAACTCGGTAAATACTAACTTTTCTTCGATGACCGACTGAACTCGGTAAAAACTAACTTTTCTTCAATGACCGACTGAACTCGGTAAATACTAACTTTTCTTCGATGACCGACTGAACTCAGTAAAAACTAACTTTTCTTCGAGGACCGAGTGGACTCGGTAAGCACTAATATTCCTGTCTGGCAGACTGACTGAGCTCGGTAGAAACTAATTGCTGTGGACTATGACATTGTGTGACATCAAAGACAATACATAATTGAGTAGAAATTTCCTTTAGACAATTGTTTCCAACAATCTCCCTCTTTGGCATTGATGGCAACACAATATGTCATATCATAAGAAATTTGAAAGAGTTAGCTTGGTTTTAGATTCAAATTTCCCTCTGTCAGCAAACTTCCTGTATCCTGAAAATTCTTCCTTCTGACTATTGAAAATTTCTTGAAGTAATAGCAAAGACATAGCAAACACTCCCTCTTTGACAACACATGCCAAAGACAATTCACATATTACCGGTGAAAATTAATGTACCTCAAGTACTGATTCATATGCAATGATTCCTTTAATATGCTACATCAACAAGTTGATTTTCAATCATGTTCTGGTTGATGCATCACTAAAACTGTATTTAGTGAGCCTCGGATAGGGGAATGACCCCTAACTTACCTCTTAGATACACAAATGCATCCTTAGGTAATGGTTTGGTGAAAATGTCTGTAATCTGTTCTTTTGTATGAATATATTCTAATCTGATTTCCTTGTCCTACACCAATTCTCTGACAAATTGATATTTAATAGCAATGTGCTTGGTTTTGGAATGCATCACTGGATTCTTAGAGATGTTTATTGCACTGGTATTGTCACAAAATATAACAACTGGTTCTTTGATTTCAACCTTCATACCTTCTAATAGCTGTTTAAACCAAACAATATTTGAACAGTTTATTGCAGCAGCAACATATTCTACTTTAGCTGTGGATTGAGATGTGCAATTCTGCTTTTTACTAGTCCAGGATACCAGTCTTTTTCCAAGAAAAAATGCTCCACCACTTGTACTTTTTCTGTCATCAATGTTTCCTGCCCAATCAGCATCAGTAAACACTTTCAAGTCTAGATTGCCTCCAAATTTATACCACAAACCATATTCTTTAGTTCCTTTTAAGTATCTTAAGATTCTTTTGATTGCCATCATGTGATTTTCCTTAGGTTTTGCTGTGAATCTAGCTACTATACCGACTGCTAAAGCAATATCAGGTCTTGTATGTACTACATACTACAATTTTCCAATCATAGATCGGTATAGGGTCTGATCGACTTCTTTTGAATCATCATTCTTGGTAAGTTTTAGTCTAGTACACATGGGTGTACCAACTGGTTTTGAATCTTCCATACCAAACTTCTTAAGTACTTCCTTAATGTATTTGGATTGAGTAATGTATATACCATTCTTGCTTTGCTGAATTTGAAGACCAACAAAGAATTTTATTAAACCAAACATAGACATTTCAAATTCTTTGTTCATTTGCTCTGAAAATTCTTTGCACTGATCCTCATTCCCTGTAAATATTGTATCATCCACAAATATTTCTGCCAATACAATTTTGTCATCCGGTCCTTCTTTAATAAACAGATTACTGTTATCATTAGCTCTTTTGAAATTAATCTGGATCAAATAGTTATGGAGTCTTTCATACCATGCTCTAGGAGCTTGTTTTAAACCATACAATGCTTTGTGTAACCTGTAGACCATGTCCCTTTTATCTGGATCAACAAAACCTTCAGGTTGTTCAATGTAGACTTCTTCATCAAGAATTCCATTGAGAAATGCAAATTTTATATCCATCTGATATACCTTAAATCCTTTGTGTGCTGCATAAGCAAGTAGAGTTCTTACACCTTCCAATCTTGCAACAGGAGCGAAAGTTTCTCCATAATCTATACCTTCTTCTTGAGAATAACCTTTACATACCAGTCTAGCTTTGTTTCTAGATACTTGACCATCTTCATTCAGCTTATTCCTGAATACCCATTTTGTTCCAATTACATTCTTATCTTTAGGTCTAGGTACAAGAGTCCAAGTTTTGTTCTTTTGTATTTGTTCTAATTCTTCATTCATTGCTTCAATCCAACTTTCATTTTCCAATGCATCTTTGATATTTCTAGGTTCAAAATCAGTAAGCAGACATGTACCTTTTAGCTTGCTTCTTGTCATAGTACCATCTAATTTGTTTCCAATGATTTGATCTGGTGTATGATGTCTTCTGACATATTTGGCTAGTATAGGTTCCTTGCCTTTTGAATGATTCATGTTGTTGTTTTCTAGGATCTCTTCTTCAGGTTGCTCGGGCTCGGTAGATATTTGCTCGGTAACTTTAGGCTGAGACTCGGTCTGAATTTCTTCCTGTGACTCGGTTTGAACTTCTTCCTGTGACTCGGTTTGTGACTCGGTAACTGTGCTCGGCTCGGTAGATATAGCTTCCTTATTGATAGTTGTGTCTGTCAATGTTTCAGGTTCAATGTAAACAAATCTTCTGTAGTTCTCAGGTTCCCTTTTGCTTTCTTCCTCAGTCTTTTCTGCAAACTCATCAAATTTTACATGTATACTTTCTATGACTTTGTGAGTAGATAAGTTCAGACATTTATATGCCTTGCTTTTGCTAGAATATCCTAGGAATATTCCTTCATCACTTTTCACATCAAATTTATTTCTTCTGGATTCTTTTAAGATATAACACTTGCTACCAAATATTTTCATGTAACTTACATTAGGTTTATAGCCATACCATAATTCATAAGGAGTTTTGAATGTGTCTTTCTTCAATTGTACTTGGTTCAAGGTATGAACTGCAGTACTGATAGCTTCCTTCCAGTACTTTATAGCGATGTTCTTTTCTATCATTAGAGTCCTTGCACAATCCATAATAGATCTATTTCTTCTTTCTGCTATTCCATTCTGCTCAGGAGTTCTAGGAGCTGATACCTGTCTTTTGATTCCTCTTTCAATGCAAAAGTTGTTAAAATCATGGGAGATGAATTCACCACCTCTGTCTGATCTTAAGCATTTCAATCTTTTCCCTGTTTCTTTTTCTACTCTTGCTAAGTACCATTTGAACTTTTCAAATGCTTCTGATTTTTCTCTTAAATACATAACAGTCATCATTCTAGAATAATCATCAACGAAAAGAATAAAGAATTTATCTCCAGTATAGCTTTGTATTCCAATAGGTCCACATAAATCAGTATGCACAATTTCCAAAATTTCTTTAGACTGATAGTTCTTACTCTTGAAACTAGTTTTACTCATTTTGCCAATCTGACAATTCTTGCATAGACCAGTGTCAGGTTTCTTTAAAGTAGGAATGCCTCTAACCTTCTTGAATTTTCTTATTTTTATCATGTTATCAAAATTCACATGACATAACCTTTTGTGCCATAGCCAACTTTCTTCTATTTGAGCAATAAAGCATGAATATTCATTGAGATCAAGATAAAATAAGTTACCTTTTGTTTGTTTGCCTGATCCAATGAGTTTTCCTTTTCCATCCTGCAGTCTTGCTTGACCATTCATGAATTCAACCTTGAAACCAGTGTTGATTAGCTGTGCTACACTTAGAAGATTATGTTTTAGTCCTTCAACCCAGTAAGCATTATCACATATGAGTTCTTTGGTTAATGAGATTCTTCCTTTTCCTTTTATACAACAAGGTTCATTGTTTCCAAATCTTACATTACCATTGTCACAGTCTTCTAGATATTCAAATTTTGTCTTGTCACCAGTCATGTGGTGTGAACATCCGCTGTCTATTATCCATATATCATCTTTGCTTATATGAGAAATAAGTGCCATCTTATCTTCATCATCATCAGATTCATCTTTTATAGCAATAAAGACAATTTCTTCTTCACTATCATCAGAATCTTTAGCCATAAAACATGATTTCTTACCTTTATCCTTGTATGATTTGAAATTATTTTTGCCATAGTACTTGTGACTTCTCTTCTCTTCCTTGACTTGCTTGTTTGGGCACCTAGCTGCAATATGTCCAATTTCTTCACATGAAAAATAGATTAAAGGAGTTTTACCTTTATACTTACCTTTCCCTCTAGAGTACTTCTTTGCAAGTAATGCTTCTACAATTTCAAGATCACTATCAGAACTTTCTTCTGATTCTTCTTCACTTTCTGACTGAACTTCTTTAATTTTCTTGTTCTTCTTTAGTGAAACCTTGGCCTCAAATGCTGATTCAATATTTTTGGAACTAGGAACATAGTTGTCATAGTTGTCTAATTCAAAAGCTGTCAATCTTCCAACTAAAGCATCCAAAGTTATATTGTGGTTTGTTTCACATCTTCTTTCTTGAATAGCTGATACTCTTATTGCATAGATAGGGAGTAATGTTCTGAGTACCTTACTTATAATAGTCTCATCTAAGATTGTTCCTCCAGAAGCTCTAATTGCACTTACACTTGCTTTGATTCTTTCAACATATTTTGCAATGTTTTCATCTTCCTTCATATTCATCTTGTCAAACTGTCCTCTTAGGCTTTCTGCTTTGGCTCTTTTCACATTTGCATCACCACCATATATTTTCTTCAGTGCCACCCACATTTCATATGTAGTGGTGCAGTCTTTAATATCATCAAATTCTTCATAGCTGAGAGAAGATGCAATGTCTATCATCATGGTGTTGTGAGCCTTTTTATTTGCAATGTCTTCAACAGTTAATGTGCCATTAGGAATTGTGTATTCTTCATCAATGTATTTGCATCCTGAATCACCAATGGAGGCTAGATGAAGTCGCATGAGACCTTGCCATGCTAAAAAGTTATCTCTGTTAAGCTTTGGAATTTCCCTCTTGTAAGACATCCTGATCTTTAGCTTAGGTCTTTGAAACCCTTCCTGCAACCACCAAAAGCTCTGATACCAATTGATGGAATATGGATGAAGTGACTGAGAGGGGGGGGGTGAATCAGTCAACCATAAAAACACTTCACAATTAATTCTTTCCAGATCCCTTAGGATATCTTAACAATGTTATCTGTTTTAGCACTCGGTAAATAGATTGTAGTCACTTTGAAGATGCAGAAAGTATTAGCAATATTATCTTTATTTATTCATCAGCATATGTATATGATTGAGAAAGCAATTAAGAACACAAGAGACACAAGATTTAACATGGAAACCCAATATGGGAAAAACCACCAATGTATCTAGATACTGATTTTCACTTTTCTGAAGTGATGCCCGGTTAGAAGCCAACCAGGTAAAAGGTTACAAAACACACTGTTAGGTGTGACCTTGTTAGAGGATTTAAAACACCCTGCTAGGAGTGGCCTGGTAAGAGGTCTTGAAAACAATTCAATGGAATTATCACCTTGTTAGAGGATTTACAATATGGTTGTTAAACCAACTCGGTTAAGAGATTTAGAATTCACTATTACAATGATAAGAAGGTAACAATGAAAAATGACCTGTATAATAATGCAACTGTCTTGCTGATTACAGATCTCTGTTCTGCATAATTCTGATCCTTTCTGATCGAATAAATCTCTGCTGCTCCTCAAGGATATCTGAACATCCTTCACCAATTCGCATATACCTTTCCTTCTTTTCTTCTGTAAATCTTCTACTGTATATTTTTATTTTTCACATTTGACCTTTTATTTATATGATTTTGGATTTGTCAAATCGACATTATTTAGTATAACAGTCGGCTGAAATAAGCAAACTCTATTTGCAAAAATCCTTCAAGGGCTGACAGTGCTCGGTGACCATAACTTTCTATAATCTTTTGGAGACTGAGGGAACTCGGTAAACACCGACAATCTTTTACCTTCGATAACCGACTGAACTCGGTAAACACTAACTTTTCTTCGATGACCGACTGAACTCGGTATACACTAACTTTTCTTCGATGACCGACTAAACTCGGTAAATACTAACTTTTCTTCGATGACCGACTGAACTCGGTAAAAACTAACTTTTCTTCAATGACCGACTGAACTCGGTAAATACTAACTTTTCTTCGATGACTGAATGAACTCGGTAAAAACTAACTTTTCTTCGATGACTGAGTGGACTCGGTAAGCACTAATATTCCTGTCTGGCAGACCGACTGAGCTCGGTAGAAACTGATTGCTGCGGACTATGACATTGTGTGACATCAAAGACAATACATAATTGAGTAGCAATTTCCTTCAGACAATTGTTTCCAACAATGCGAGGTTTGAGAGCCAGGGCATTGTTTGAAGTGTTTTATCTCTCTTTATTTGTTTTTTTATTGATATTCACTATGTGGTACTCCCCGTTTATGATCATTTCATGAGAAAATGTCTTAATGGCTCATGGGCTGTAAGCTAGGGCATCATACATTGTTCATGAGCTCACAGTTTAATACTGGCATTGTTTACACCTTTTCATTTGGAATGCTTGATGACCTACGAGCTTTGAGAGCTAGGGCATCATTTCTATTACCTTCAAGGCATTGTGTGAAGTGTTTGATCTCTCTTTATTTGTTTTGTTGTTGATATTCACTATGTGGTACTCCCCGTTTATGATCATTTCATGAGGAAATGTCTTGATGGCTCATGGGCTACAAGCTAGGGCATCATACATTGTTCATGAGCTCACTGTTTAATACTTGGAATGCTCAATGACCCATGAGCTTTGAGAGCTATTGCATCATTTATATTACCTTCAAGGCATTCTAATCCTCTTTATTTGTTTTGTTGTTGATATTCACTATGTGGTACTCCCCATTTATGATCATTTCATGAAGAAATGTCTTGATGGCTCACAGGCTACAAGCTAGGGCATCATACATTGTTTATAAGCTCACTATTTGAGCACCTCATGTCCCTATTTGATTATATAGGGACATGAGTAATAAAATAGGGATATCTTAATCTTTATGAGCATAAATTCAAAATAGTAAGTGTATTATTTTATTACTGATGTGCCTATTTTATTATTGATGTCCCTATTTGATCTAATAGCATCAATATAACAAATAGAGCACCGACCAATAAAATAGGGACATGAGGTGCTCAAATAGTGAGCTCATAAATAATGCATGATGCCCTAGCTTGCAGTCCATGAGCCATCAAGACATTTCCTCATGAAATGATCATAAACAGGGAGTACCACATAGTGAATATCAACAACAAAACAAATAAAGATAGATCAAACACTTTACACAATATATGTCATTTTATAAGATTTTATTAGGACTAAATATATTTTTTTATTAAGATTTCATTAAGACACAGTATTTTGGGTTAGTTTATGTTGTTTTATAAGATTTTATTAAGACTAAATATATGATGTAAACTCATAATTATACTAGATATATATAATACAATGGTATTGTATCATCTTAAAATAGAAGCACTTCCATGTTAAGAGAGTTTAGCTCTCTGAGTGAGTGGTCTGGGGTCATGTTAAGCACCTTTATTAGGTATTTTCATGTATCTAGTTGTTTCCCCCCTGTTCTGCTTCTCTCCTCCTTATTTCCATCCTTTTCCAGATAGTTTTCTCTGAGAATCTAAAGTTTCTGACTGTCTAGGTCAAAGATGACCTGGTAGGGTCCAGGACAACCTAGACCCCAACCTATGTCAAGGATGACCTTGACCATGACCTAGGGTGGTGTCCACCTCATCTCTGACCCTGGGTCCAATTATTAGATTTCGAGAGTTCCAGGATATTAGGTTTCAGAAAGATTTATTTTCCCACTTCCAGATTTCAGGTTTCAGAATGGTAAATCCTTAAATTGCATTTATTTTGGGTCCATTTCTACAGGTTAAGGTTATTTGGGATTTATTTCTCCAATTTTGGCCTTCTCTAGAGGTTTGTGCCCTCGATCACTATAAAAGGAAGCCTTTCTCTCTCATTTTCTCAATCAAGTTTTGCAATCAAGTTTGAGCAATCAATTTACATATGATTTTCATGAGCATTTGCAATCAAGAAAGCAAGAAGGAGAAGGAAAGAAAGAAATCATTCATTCATCTTCAATCCTATCATTCAAGTGTTCAAGTATTCAATAATTCATCAAGGAGATCCATTGTTAGCTATTGAAGGATTTAATCTCTTTGGAGCCCCCTTGAATATTTCTCCTCCCACATTCATCCAAGCCTCTTCCTATGAAAAGATCCATTCAAGATTAGTTTTGAAGATCTAATTCCATTGATTTGAGACATCCTACATACTTCTACATTCATTTGGAGCATCCCTACTTGTGGATTCAAGGATTTGAATCCTCTACAAGGACTTCAACATAAGCAAGGTGAATAGTTCCATTTACTTTGTTTATATATTACAATTTCAATTCAATTTCAAGGTTAATTCCAAAATTGGGGTTTGACCAAGGAAAACCCCCCATCCAAACAATAAAAACCCTCTTTTCCTTCTAGGTACAGGTATAGGACTGTGAATCAGAGCTTGGATCTGGATACTCTTTTTGGCAAACTTATGAGATCTACAAATAGATTTTCCATTGAAGTTGTTTTGGGTCAAGGATGACCTTCAGTAGGGGATAGGATATTTCCCCAGGGTAAGACCTTGCCCCGCTATCTGGGTCATGGATGACCTACTTCTAGAAAAACAAAATTTTTCTAGGTTTTCTCCATCTCGGCATTTCCAGTCAGAAACATGTTGCGGAATTGCCCGAAACTGTGCACAGACATTAGAAATCATCATTTTTCTAGATCTATCCTATTTTAAGGTTAGTATTTTTCTTCTATTTATTTCATATTTCAAGTATATACTTTTTATAGTAGATTATAGGATTTTCTCCTTTCTTCATATTCTCCATTATTAGATTCTTTTGTACATTGATCACTTCTTTGTGATTAATTCATTTGGATCTTTGCTTTTGGGAATTTGGATTGAGGATAGATCTTGTATTCCATCCCTATATCATACATCTTACCCCTATTCAAATTCTAACCCTATTCATTTTGTTGAACTACTATTTCATATCTATTCATTTTGGTGAACCCGACACACTTACCCTCTTTTCTTTTGTGGAATTAGATGCCCTAGTGTGCTTTGTGGTGTTAGATTTTCCTTTTATATTATCTTGTTGATGTTATATTTACCATTTGTGTTAGATCTTGCATGGTAATTATATTTCAAAAATACAAAAAAAAAATTCCAAAATTTCTTTCAAAATACAAAAATATTCATGCTTTATGTTTTCTTAGTTTAGTTCATTTTCATTACATTGGTTTTTAAGATTTACTACTAGTAGTCCTACTTATCATATTCTGGTTAGCCAAAGTCGTAGACTCTTGGGTTCCTTTTATCTTTAATATTCCTCCCCTTTCCTTAGGATCATGGGTGATAATTTGATTCTTCATGATTCCAATCCTATTATGGGGAAAAACTCTTCTCAGTCATCTCATGATGAGGATGACGCTTTAAGAGTTCCTCCTGAACATGTCCAAAAACTTTCAACTGAACTTGATAAAATGAGTAATTGGCTTATTCAAGAAAACCATAATCAAGATTCTATTCAAGCTATAGAGGCTCTTAAGAAAGTTCTTCACAATAGTGATCAAGGTGTTCACCTCTTGCATGGTATTACTCACCTCGTGCATTCAAATGTTAAACCTTTAGCTGAAGAAGCTCAAGATTTAGGGTTGATTCCTCATGTGACTAATATAGAACCTTCTTCTAATCCTTTACCAAGTGTTCCTACCTATACTCCTTCTTTGGTGACTGTGACGGTTCCCTCTATTCCTATGAGTGTTCCCTCCATGTCTCTTCCTACATCACAACCTTCTTATCATAATGTTCCTTTTACTGATTCCAATCTACTTCCAACTGTAGTTCCTAGTGTTCCTCCAATTGTGTCTTCCATTCTTATAGCTTCTTACAATTTACCTAGTGTTTCTAATGTTTCTATTCCTCCTATTTCCTCTAATGATTCAACAATCATCAATTTGGCTCAAAATTTGTCATCCTTACAACAATAACTTGCTTCTTTAACTAAAAACAAGTTTAGTGTTCCTACATGTGACATGGGAAGTCATTTGTCCTGAGACATTATTCATACTCATGTTCCTCCGCAAGTTGATATGCCTCATCTTGAGAATTATAACGGAAAAGGAGACCCTGTGCATCATGTTAAAACATTTCAAATCCTTTGTAGTGATTATGCTCATGACCGTAGGATTTTAGCCAAACTGTTTGCTATAAATTTCTGTGACAAGGCCTTACAATGGTATTGTTCCTTGCCTCTTTATTCTATTGATTCATTTCCACAACTTGCTAATGCTTTTATTCAACAATTTCAAAACAACATTGGCCTGCAAGTGTCCTTGACTAATTTGATGCATTGTAAACAAAGTGCTAACAAAAAATTAACTAAATTTATTAGTAGATTTAAGCATTTGCATGCTCATATTTCTTATCATGTTCCTGATATTGATATTCAACGTATGTTTATTTCAAATTTGTAAAAGGATATTAGAGATAAGATTCTTCTTACTGAATTTACCTCTTTTCAAAAACTTTGTGCAGTGCTTCATCATTATCAATTACAAGTAAGTCAATTTGAGAGAAACACTCCATTGGCTCCTATTCTAGTTGATAAAGTGATGCTGCTCCTAATCCAAACAAATTTCAAAAATTCAACAACTATGTCAAGATTTAAACAAACAAGTGAATGCGGTTGCTGATCAAGTTGTTGTTGCATCTCACAATGCCACTTCTGCATCCACTGCTTTTTTATTAAATCATACATTTAATCCTCTTTCTGAATCTTTACATTTTGTTATGAATAGGTTGTTAACTACTAATATGATTAATTTACCTCCTATTCGACCTCTTTTACCTCCTACGATTGCATCTAATGCTTTTGATCCTAATGCTTTTTGTCAATATCATCATCATAATGGTCATGATACTAAGAAGTGTTATTCTTTAAAACATAAGGTTCAAGACTTAATTGATTCTAATGCCTTATATGTTGATAATCTTGATGGTAGTGGGAATAAATCTGCTTCTCCTCCTAATAAAACCTTCAAATATATACGAATCCTTTACCTACACATGATACTAATACCATTGCTCAGCCATCTTCTATGGAAATTGTGTATGATTCAAAGATGGATGATCTCAATCACATTGTTAATCAAGTGGAGCATGTTGGTCAATCTGTATCTCCACCTCAACCTCAGCTTCAACCTCAAGTTCAATCTCAACCTCAGCCAAAACCTAAGCCTAGATTAAAAACTCAACCTAAATGTCAACAACAACCTAAGAATAAAATACCTCATGAACTTTTGATTACCTTTGAAGATTCTGAGACTATTAAAGCTCCTGAAGGTCCCCTTTATATTTATGCTAGGATTTCTCAAATACCTACTCGTGGTTATCTTGTTGATCCTACATCCTTAGTCAATGTTATTACTGAAGAAAATATTTTTATGAAAAATTTGCAACGTGATTCTTATGATACATCTGATGTGTGGATTCAAACTTGTAATGGTTTTCTTTATCTATCATTTGGTTCTATTAACTTGCCGGTTGGACTTTGTGGAAAGATTGTGAACACTACCTTTGTTGTTGTTCCTACTTCTGATCAATTTCAAGTTAAGCTTGGTTTTCCTTGGTTGAATGCCATGCATGATATTGCTTCACCTATCTATAAATGTCTTAAATTTTTTCATAATGAAGAAGTGAAGATGGTTAATCATAGTTTATATCAAACTTCTAGGCCCATAGATTGTGCTGCTCTTGATTTCTTTTGGCCTTCATTACCTAATTCATGTCCTTCTCGACCTGATAATCTTTTCCATTCATATCAAGCCTATAAGCATTGTAAGATTATTGAATTAAGTGTACTTCCTATAGATCTTAATCATGTTCTTTTTCCTACACCTTCCATACCTCCTTTAACTATGGCTTCTAGTTCTGTTAATCAAGTTCCTACTATTGCTGATAATCCTATTGATCTTCCTAAAGAACCTGTGAAGGATCCTGTGGTTGTTCCTCCTAGTTCTCAACCTATTTAAAGTAAAGAAAAATGTAATTGATTTTATAATGAATTTCATAAGAAGCATCATGCTCAAGCTAAAGCTCATAATTATTCTCTTCAAAAATCTCTACGTTCTTCAGATAAACCTATGCATGATGTGTTAGAAGAAGTTGTTACTAATAATGATGTTAAAATGCATGATTATGATGATACTATTTGTATCTTAGATCCTATTTTGATTAATCTAGATGAAGAAGATACTCTTGATGATATTGATGATGTTAATGATGAATATGAGCCTATTGACATTGACATTGATTTACGTAATATGCTTTCATCACAATTAACACTTAAACAGGTAATATCGAACATTGTGATTCTCAAGAGGATCCTTGTTTGGAACTGGTTCTCATTCCTAATGTGTTGGATGTAGTCCCTCTTGTGAGTTACCCACCTTCCCTAAATGATATAGAATGAGATGGGGAGAGTAGGCAAAATGCTTTATCGGCTTGTCCTTTATGGGAGCTTTGTGGTGTGTTTTCCTATTGTACTATGCTTCTCCCATGATGTGTTTACTAAATGTTGTTAGATTCTTTTATACGACCCTTGTTACTTAGTTTGTGCAAGGTGATAAAGGAATTGAACCTATTTTACAATTCCTCTATATGTATCTCTATTCTTCTATATGTTGTTTCATGTTATGTTGTATTTGTGCTATTATTTGTAAATGTTTCCTTGTGTAATCTTCCTAGATTCGAGATATGGTAGCACTGATTCTTTTTGGTCTCCATGTCATGGTCTAAAAACATTCTTCTTCGTATATCTTATGTGATATTTCCTCCTTTGTGATTGTAGTTTTACTTTCTTTGGGGAATAATGTCAATTCATTTACAATAATATCATATATATATATATTATCTTATGATCATACTGACCCCATGACAGGTTGATCTCTTCTGTGTTCTCTGTATGTTTTTGTGGTATTTCCCTTGAGTTGTCTTCATCTAGGGCATCTTGTAGTGCAAACGTAATCAGTGGAGTTGTTTATGTTTACGTTAAAGCCATTGCTCTTGTTAAAGTGTTAGAAATGAATTTAACATGGGGGCATACGCTCTGCTCACCTATTGCACACACGCACTTTTCAATACACATATATTATTTTTTAAGATACCTTTTTTTTCCCTTTTTGGATTAGTGACTAATCCTTAAAGCATGGATTTATATTTTAGGATCTCTTGATCCATCTAGTTTCAAATATATATTTTTTGATCCCTTAAGGTCAGAGGTGTCCTTAAGAATGGATCTCTTTTGTTTTTGGTTTTACTATTATGGAATAGAATATTCCTTAGGGTGAATCCTTGATGGGTTGACTAGTGAGTAGCCACATTCACTAGGTGGTTCAATTCCATCTTTCCTGTTGCGTTGTTTCCTTGTGTGGTTCACAATGGGACATAATTTCTCATTGGCCGAGATAATATCTCTCTCTGGAGATATCTCTCTTATTGTGATTGTAAGGCCCAACCTGTTTCCACCTTTTCCTCGACACTTCGATGACGGAAGATTAAGGGGTGTTGTAGTATCTGGATGATTGGTAAATCCCTAATGGAATTGTACCTCAGGATAGACCTATATATTGTACCTTCATATCAGTACCTATCAAATAAGTGTCGCAATGACAGAGGTTATATATTTGGGTTATTAATTGTGTAAGTGAATCTTGGATGTAGTATGTTACCCTGCAAATCATAGATCCAGCTAGACTATTAAGGTTCCATTGAGTACTTTTGTCGAAAGGATTAGATTCAAGTAGTTGAGATGTAAATGCCAAATTAGTATGTGTTAAGTCTTAAGTTTATCTTGGATTAAATTAATAAGTTGATGTGATGATTCTAGTAACTCCTACAAGGAGGATGAGTAATGTTTTGATGATGTATTATATGGTTATACCATAGTGACATTTTGGTGATATTCTTAGAACCCTGAACAAGGATTTGTTAGATCCTAGACTAATAGGATTATTCTGCATTTTGTTTTCCTAGATTAAGAAATTTAATCATACTTGTGATAAGAATTTTATAGGACCTGATTGTTATGGTTACCCCCTTACCGATGTTGAACCATCGATTTATCTTAAATATCATTCTAAGGAAAATTGAGAATCTTTGAGATTAGGAGTACTATGAAGTTATGCAATCAAATTATGTAGATTGAATTGAATTGAAATAATGAATGTATTCTATATGTTTGCAAGCTTGAATTTGGATTATGATCTATATGTGGGCATTGTACTTTATGTGACTTTGAGTACGCAGTAAAAATTATAACTTGTGTGTATAAAATTATATGCAATTAAATTATGCACTATATGAAAGTGATTAGATGTATGCATTGAATCATGAATTATGAGAAAGCGATTGTAAGAATTCAATTGAATTCTATGTTGCAAATGAATATCATGTTAGACATTTTCGCTGCATTGATGTTATGAGTAATTGATGATTACCTTGTGATGATGTTAGATTATTGATGATCATGATTTCAATTGAATTACAAGATTAGTAGGCATTAGAGATGCAATTGAATTATGAAATTGAACTAAGCAATTGAATTTTGATTAAATTGAAGATGTTATATCTTTTATGTTTATTCGTATTGGTTTTTCTTCCTTGAATTATTGATGCTGCATTGAGGAGTGTGCAGGTAAGAGAACCATGGAATTAATCAGAGAACCAAGGTTAAACAAATGTGAATTGAGTAAGCCAAGGATTAATCCAATATGGGATTAAAAGCCTCGTTGTAATGTGAACTCCTTGTAAATGTGGATCTTTGCAGGTGTGTTATTAGTTAATTTCTTGTTGTCATCCAGGACATGACCTTGGGTATGTAATGTGTAATCGTTAGTGTCATTTGACACTTGTTATGTGCTTGTTTTAATTCATCCTTGTTCTAGTCACTTCTAGAGGCCAATAAGGGGTTCTAAGGGTCATTTTTGGCATAATTTAAGTACCTTATGGATAGGGTTATGAGTTAAGAAGGTTTTGAGCATGTCCCTAATTCCCTACTGACCTTGGTAACCTATTTTATGACCCATTTGCCCTCAACTTCGAAATTGGATAAGTCATGATTTTTACCCAACTCCACCTTTTCTTTCAATCATGCATTTATCATGAGGGGACAAGGAAAGACAACAAGGCCATAGAGTCAAGTCTACATTTATGGATGGTGGGTGGGTAGAAATTTGGAGGCCTTTTAGAGGCCCTTAGGAGATTTAGGGGGTGTTCACCCGCTCTCTACATTTGGGGAGACATTAGGGTTTGGATTGAGGAAGGATAAGGGGATAAGCTCTTCTCAAATTTCCATTTCCATCACACTTGTGGAGGTCGGTTACTCTTCTCATGGAAGCCTTTCTACTTGTGCATTAGATTAGCTTGTATCTTTCTCTCTCATGTATATGAATCTTGATTCTTGTTGTGACAATGTGTTGTAAGGGAGGGATTTTGGGTTTGATTTCATGGTTTGATCTTGTTCTTTTTGCTTGATTGAGGGAGTTCTTGTTTATGGGTGTGAGGCATTACTCACCCTTTGGGAAGGGAAGAAGTGGCCTATGGGTGGAGGGGTTATTTGGGCTCTCCATGAGGTGAGAGTCTCTTCTCTTGGAGAAGAGGGATAAGTCCATGGTGTATGGGCACCATGGAAGCCATTGCATTCTTGTATTTTGAAGAGGATGTTAAGCAAAGTATGTGTATGAAGAGGCATATGGATATGTAGCCTTGAAGAGGTATTTGGATATGTAGCCTTGAAGAGGCATTTGAATACTCATGGTGAGAAAATTTGTATGTAATGGCATTCTCCCCTTGGAAAATCCCACCTCCACCCTCTCAATGAGCTTGTAAGACTCATTCGTGTAACCTTGGAAGGGAGTAATTTGTTGTATGTGCATTTGTGTAAATTGTTTGTGAGCATCTTGTTGATCTTGTTGCATACCCATTTAGCCTTTGTTCTCCAAGCTCGGGGGTGGTCTCATAAGAGACCTAGGTTGGGTGGTGAGCACCCATGGTTCTCCATTTTTTTTATTTGCAGGTTTGGATGTCAAGACTCATGTGGATGATGCTTGAAAAAGTCCACTCTCTTGGTGTAGAATTATCCTATGATGTGGTATTGTTGATCCTTGTTGAAGATCATCTTCTTGTTGTATTTTTTAATGTTGTTTGTATGCCTTTTGGCTATTGTGAAGTTGTAAGAGATTATTAATGAAGATGAGTTTTGTTATTCCGTCTTGAACTCTCATTGAGTATCTACACCAGTTTGGATTAATTAGTTGTAAATGTGAATACTTATTTATCACAAAGAATATGTATTTTAGTTGAGGAGATGACTATATTGAAAATGATGAATCATTTCTTCCATATCCAATGTATTCTACTTCTTGAGATAATGAAGTTATTCCTTCTTGTGAAATGAAAATCAAAGTTGATAGAATAGATAAAGGATATAGTTGCATTAGATTACATATTTTGATTGATGAAAGAATATAGCAGTTTCCATGATGTAGTTTGTATATATATTTCTTTACTCGCAATGATCAATTTTCCATTGAATAAGATCATACACTTATCCCTCCAAAATGTAGTGTGAAACAATGAATAAATGAGATATTGGAATGCAATGTGGAACTATAACACAACAAATATACAACCTATAAACCTCTCTAATTTAGTCACTAGTAAATCTATGCTTGAAATGGATCAAAAACAAACAAGCAAAAGTAGAAAGAAGAAACAACATAATCTTACAATGTTATTTTCCAGATTTCAAGAGCAAATTACTCTCTGGAATTTGTATGGGAATAACATTATTCCCATACCACAGAGAATATTCTTCTTCATTACATTATGTCCCTGATTAGTATTAACTTAAGTCTGAAATCCTAACATAACCTAGCTATTAGACACTAACTCCTATTAAAATAAGTTTCTCAACAATGTCATAAGACTATACCCTATCCTAAGCAAGCAAGAGGGACCCACCATCATTTCAACCCTTCATAAATATTATTATTTAAAAATTTAACTTACCATATAATATTGCCACCATAAAAGTGGCGCAGGGCTTTAAGTTAAAATGTATGGGAGTTGGCTAGCAAGTGAGGGGGGGGGGACCACTAGTCATGTCACCAACTTGACTCCCCTTCCCTATTACTCAAAACCCATGCCACCCTCCTTGCAATGATAAATTATTAAGCAAACTTATTTGCTGCTAGTGGTGGGGAAATCTGACATATTATTTAATGCCCCTTTCCCTTGTTGAAGTCTCCCACATGCCCACGTGAGCATGGACTAGGGATGAAACAAAAAAAAAGAATTTTTTTCAAACCTTGTTCTTCTACTCATGTAGCTTATAGGCTTTGGGAAGTGGGGGTAAAGTGGTGGGCCAGGTCTTTTCCTTTACCCCACTCATTTCCTCCTTGAATTGCGCCCACCTTGGGATGGGATGTTTTAAGGAGGGTACATGTTGGATGGGTAGTAGACTAGTCCCTAGGATTTTTTTGGTTTTGTTTATTAGGATGTTTATTTATTTTGGTAATTATATATTAAGTTAGATGAATAAGTTGGTGAGTGAATTATTTGATTAATGGGTATAGAACAATTAGGGACTTAAATTGCTTGTTAGGTTTTAATTATTGATAGTGTAAATAGAATTAGCTTTTGATGTATTAATTGATTAAGTTGATGTTTTATTTTATTCATTTGGTTATATGTGTAAACTAGTGCAAACAAGACTAGCAATAATAAAATTGAGGATTTAGTTAATTGGTGGTATGATACTTAAGATGATTGTCCTCTTTTATTATTAATTGAACCGATTAGCTAATAAAGGAAATGAATAATTGTTAACATGTAGAATCAATAACTAAACTATTAGTTAGTAAGTAAATAGATTGGTGAATTGTTAGATTGGGGTATACTTGATGTATGAAATTAACCATTTAGATGATAATTGTAGATTTTAGTCATTAAACTCTATTATTGGTAATCAATGCAATAGACTAATAGTTAATAGTATTAATGTCCCGACCTAACTAAGTATGAATCAAATTATTAATTTAGTAATTTATCGGGTATATGTTCTTACACATCTAGTAGGGGAACTTCTAAAAAGATAATAGTCAATTCAATTAAAGGCCATTTAGACAACAGGACCTTCGACATTAGTTGGATGAAGGTCTAATTGAGATAGAGTACCCTCGATAAACCCACCTATGGTTATACTTCATTGTGTACATTTTCTAAATGATTAACACAAGAGTATCGATAGTAAATCAAAGGACTAAGTTAACTTGTCATATATCAATGATGAATGGTGTTATGAACTATTGAATTGTTTGGTATAAAATTGGAAGAAAGATTAATACCCTAGGTACTAGGAATGCACCTAGAACTTGAGCTCTTAATGGAAACTGTATACACTAGGGTTCCCATTTTTCAGGGTCTGACTCTTACTACATTAGTTGATAGCTTGATCTTAGATTGCACCGGCGTAGCCAATGATGAATTACACTTAGCCTTTGAAAGACATCCCTTAACTTTTCACCCTTACAAAAAAATTTTGTTACATTTTTTTGGTTGCTTATTTTTGGGCATGACAGTGATCTTAGAGTTGATGAAGACTTGACTCTGTGGGGGCTTGAGGTTTATCTTTGTCCATTTGATTACTATAAGATTATCTTTTCATTATGATCTCATTTACCAAGAGTTTGCATCAAGTCCATACTCTTGCTAAAGTGGGGGCTTAATGTATCATCTTAAAATGGAAGCACTTCCATGTTAAGAGCATTTACCCCTCTAATTGAGTGGTTTGGGGTCATGTTAAGTTACTTGATCAGGTCTTTGCATGTATCTATCTATTTCCCCCTATTATGCTTCTCTCCTTATTTACAGTCTTTTTCAGATAGTTTTCTCTGAGAATCTAGACTTTCTGACTGTCTAGGTCAAAGATGACCTGGTAGGGTCAAGAAAGGCCTAGACCCCAACCTAGGTTAGGGATGACCTCAACCCTGACCTAGGCTGGTGTCTACCTCTTCCCTGACCCTAGGTCCAATTTTTAGATTCTAGGAGTTCCGGGATATCGAGTTTCAGAAAGATTTATTTTCCTGCTTCCGAGTCGGCCATTTCGGGTTTTGGAATGGTAAATCATTAAATTTAATTTAATTTGGGTCCATTTATAGGGGTTAAGGTTAATTGGGATTTAATTCTCCAATGTCATCCTTCTCTAGAGGTTGGTGCCCTAGATCACTATAAAAGGAAGCTTTCTCTCTCATTTTCTCAATCAAGTTTTGCAAACAAGTTTGAGCAATGAATTCACATCCAATTTTCATGAGAATTTGCAATCAAGAAAGCAAGAAGAAGGAAAGAAAGCAATAATTCATTCATCTTCAAGCCTAGCATTAAAGTGTTCAAGTATTCAATCATTCATCAAGGAGATCCATTGTTAGCTATTGAAGGACTCAATCTCTTTGGAGCCCCCTTGAAGATTTCTCCTTCCACATTCATCCAAGCCTCTTCCTATGAAAAGATGCATTCATGATTGGTGTTGAAGATCTAATGCCAATTATTTTAGACATCCTACATACTTCTACATTCATTTGGAGCATCCCTACTTATGGATTCAAGGATTCAAATCCTCTACAAGGACTTCAACATAAGAAAGGTGAATAGTTCTATTTACTTTTTTTATATAGTATAATTTCAATTCAATTTCAAGGTTAATTCCTAAATTTGGGTTTGACCAAGGCAAACCCCCCATCCAAACAACAAAAACCCTTTTTTTCTTGTAGGTACAAGTACAGGATTGCAAATTAGAGCTTGGATCTGGATACCCTTTTCGGTAAACTTCTGAGATCCACGAACAGATTTTTTGTCGGAGTTGTTTTGGGTCAAGGATGACCTTCGGTAGGGGTAGGATCCTACCCTAGGGTAAGACCTTGCCCCGCTATTTGGGTCAAGGATGACCTGCTTCCCAAAAGACAAAGTTTTCTGGGTTTTCTCTGTCTCAGCATTTCTAGTCATAAACAGGTTGCAGAATTGCTTGAAACTATGTACAAACATTAGAAATCATCATTTTTCCATATCTGCCCTATTTTAAGGTTAGTATTTGTCTTATATTTATTTTATATTTCAAGTATATACTTTTTATAGTAGATTATAGGATTTTCTCATTTCTTCATATTCTCCATTGTTAGATTCTTTTGTGCATTGATCACTTCTTTGTGATTAATCCATTTGGATCTTTCCTTTTGGGAATTTGGATCGAGGATAGATCCTATATTCCATCCCTATATCATACATCTTACCCCTATTTAAATTCTAACCCTATTCATTTTGGTGAACTACTATTTCATATCTATTCAGGTATGTAGTATAATCTATACATTTGTGAGATGTGATTAATTCCAGTTATATGATGTTTTGGGATCTCATTGGTGAGTTTGTATACTTTTTCCATGTTAAACTAACCTATGACTTCAAAGGAGGAATTATGAAATATAGTTGTAGGTAGTTATCTCTTCTATAATAATGGAGGAGTGAAAGGTAATGATCAATGAGGTCATTGCTATTAGATCATACATTAATACACTTACTATTTTGAATTTGAACTCAGGCATCATCCAATGTTATTGTTTTCATTGCATGCTTGCTCCTGTTGTGTACCATATATTATTTTATACACTATTTATTTCATTGAGACTGTGAGCTTGACATTTGTAATGTATTTCCTGTTATTGGATCAATGTTGCCATGTTGTTGAAGCTGTAGATGTCCTTTTACTAATCTTGTATAGACAACATATATACCATGTTGACTCATAGCACATGAGGTGTTTCTTGATAACACATTTGACATCATACCTTTTGCTCCATTTTGGTCTTAATTTACTCACTGCATGCACATGTTTCCTAATTGCACATGTTTTGTAGCATAGTTCATTTTAGAAGTGTATGGCTTGACTATGCACATGCATAATTGTAGATGAGGATCAGTTATAGGGTGCTAGGCATTGCTTAGATCCTTTGGATCTAACCCCATTGTTTCCTTCCTTACAGGTTTTGGATCATACAAGAGCATATTGGATTGAACCCCGGGTCAACACTTCATTACTTCAGGAAATGTCTGGTACCTTCATTATTTATGTTCATCCACTTATGTATGTTTGCATTCATTCATATTCTTCTAAAATTTGTCTCTTAGAGACCATATATGACCATTCTTAATGTTTTTGGGTCATTTGATGAAAAGATGTAAAAGTTTCTTAAAAGTTTATATTTTTTATTTCAATTTTTAAAATCATAAAATGAATAAAATTTAAAAATAACAAATTAATATCATCTTTGTCTTCACTTAAAAAAACATAAAGCTCATAAAGCATGGTAAAAAAGTAAAGCTCATAAAGCATGGTAAAAGAGGGCCCTAACTGTGGTAAAATGGGAAAGTTGCCACTTTGCACTGCTCTTCTGTTGTGAAGGTCGAGCTCGATTTGGAAGCTTGGATCCTTTTGATCTTTATATGGCAGCTGCTAAGGAACTATGTTATAAAATTTCAAGGTAAGAAATTTTATACTTTTTGACATCATACTTTTTTCTCCTTAGCATTGAGTTTAAAAAGTGGGGGAGTTGAAGAAAATATATGTATAGTTATAAAATTTCATGCCTTGAAATTTGGCATCAAATTTTATAACATAGTTCCTTAGCATTTGATCTTTATATGGTAGTCATGACTTGAGGTAGGCATTCGAGCTTTGTCTTCTCATTAACTCAATTTTATTTTGATGACATTTGTTGATTTAATGGCACAATATGAATGCTAATATTGGCATTGTTTACATCTTTGCATTTGGAATGCTCGATGACCCATGAGCCTGAGAGCTAGTGCATCATTGCTATTACCTTCAAGGCATTGTGTGAAGTGTTTGATCTCTCTTTATTTTTTTTGCTATTGATATTCACTATGTGGTACTCCCTATTTATGATCATTTCATGAGGAAATGTCTTAATGGCTCATGGGATGCAAGCTAGGGCATCATGCATTGTTTATGAGCTCACTATTTGAGCACCTCATGTCCCTATTTGATTGGTCGGTGCTCTATTTGTTATATCAAGTTTAGATCATATATTTAGTCTTAATAAATATTTTATAAAACAACATAAAATGAACCCAAAATACTTTGTCTTAATAAAATCTTAATAAAACAATATATGTAGTCTTAATAAAATCTTATAAAACAACATATATTGTGTGAAGTGTTTGATATCTCTTTATTTGTTTTGTTGTTGATATTCACTATGTGGTACTCCCCGTTTATGATCATTTCATGAGGAAATATCTTGATGGCTCACAAGCTGCAAGCTAGGGCATCATACATTGTTCATGAGCTCACTGTTTAATACTGACATTGTTTACATCTTTTCATTTGAAATGCTTGATGGCCCATGAGCTTTGAGAGCTAGGGAATTTTTTCTATTACCTTCAAGACATTGTGTGAAGTGTTTGATATCTCTTTATTTATTTTGTTGTTGATATTCACTATGTGGTACTCCCCGTTTATGATCATTTCATGAGGAAATGTCTTGATGGCTCGTAGGCTGAAAGCTAGGACATCATGCATTTTTTATGAGCTCACTATTTGAGCACCTCATGTCCCTATTTGATTGGTTGATGCTCAAATAGTGACCTCATAAATAATGCATGATGCCCTAGTTTGCAGCCCATGACCCATCAAGCCATTTCCTCATAAAATGATCATAAACGAAGAGTACCACATAGTGAATATCAATAACAAAACAAATAAAAAGAGATCAAACACTTCACACAATGCCTTGAAGGTAATAGAAACAATTCCCTAGCTCTCAAAGCTCATGGCTCATCAAGCATTCTAAATGAAAAGATGTAAACAATGTCAGTATTAAATAGTGGGCTCATGAACAATGTATGATGCCCTAGCTTGCAGCCTGCGAGCCATCAAGACATTTCCTCATGAAATGATCATAAATGGGGAGTACCACATAGTGAATATCAACAACAAAACAAATAAAGAGAGATCAAACACTTCACACTATATATGTTGTTTTATAAGATTTTATTAAGACTAAATATATTATTTTATTAAGATTGTATTAAGACAAAGTATTTTGGGTTCATTTTATGCTGTTTTATAAGATATTTATTAATACTAAATATATGATGTAAACTTAATATAACAAATAGAGAACGGACCAATCAAATAGGGACATGAGGTGCTCAAACAATGAGCTCATAAATAATGCATGATGCCCTAGCTTGCAGCCCATGAGCCATCAAAACATTTCCTCATGAAATGATCATAAACGGGGAGTACCACATAGTGAATATCAACAACAAAACAAATAAAAAGAGATCAAACACTTCACACAATGCCTTGAAGGTAACAGAGATAATGTCCTAGCTCTCAAAGCCCACGGGTCATCGAGCATTCCAAAAGTAAAGATGTAAACAATGTCAGTATTAACATTCATATTGTGCCATTAAATCAACAAATGCCATCAAAATTAAATTGAGTTAATGAGAAGACAAAGCTCAAATGCCTACCTCAAGCCATGGCTGCAATATGAAGGCCAAATGCTAAGGAACTATGTTATAAAATTTCAAGGCATGAAATTTTATAACTGTACAAATATAAAATTTCAAGGAATGAAATTTGACCTCTAATTTGACCTTGATAATGTCCCCTCCATTGCTTATGCTTGATCATGACTACCTTGTGTTGATGGGCATGGTGGGTTACTGTTGTGGATGCATCATTTGGAAATGATGCCATAGAAACACCAGATGGAACAACAAATCGGGTGTTGTTGTTGTACTATTTGGATGATGCAGCCATAACAGTGATTCACCAAGTGTTCATAGAGACATAAATGCAACCACAATAGTGATTCACCAGGTGTTCATAGAGACATAAATGTAGGGCTTCATTTGGATTCCAACACCTATACATTGCACATGTTCCTGAGTGCATTTTCCTAAGTGCACATGTTTTGTAGCATAGTTCCTTTTAGAAGTGTATGGCTTAACTATGCACATGCATAATTGTAGATGAGGATCAATAATACGGTGTTAGGAATTGCTTAGATCCTTTGGATCTAACCCCATCCTTTCATTCCTTGCAGTTTTTGGATCATACATGAGCATACTAGATTGAACCCCGGGTCAACACTTCATTACTTCAGGCAATATCTGGTACCTTCATTATTTATGTTCATCCACTTATGTATGTTTTCATCTATTCGTATTCTTCTAAAAATTGGCTATACTCATATTCTTCTTGTCTCTGATTCTTCTAACTATGATCAATTTAATGTTGTAAATCTTGACATAGAATTTGATATCAACCTATCATATATCTATTCCAAATGATATAACTCTATTTGAATAAATATACATGCCAACCATTTGACAAAATGTCCATATGAAATCTAGAGCAATACATTAATTTTATAGTGAATTCATGATTTATAATTCAGTTGTAGCCGCTCAATGTGTTTGAACTCAAGAATATGGGCCCTTACTTGGTTTCCTACAAAGCCTTTGGCAAAATCTATCAAAAAATTAAAAGTTTGGTCGAAGTAAGTGTATAAATGAAGAATGAAACACAGGAAGCTATGAGAAGCTATGAGAAGGTGACATGAAGCTAATGAAAGGAGGCATCTCCAATTTGTTTTGTAGTTATACATATTAAAGATCATGTCAGATAATACAAGGTAATTCAATCAAAATAGGGAGACAATTGCTAGATTGTTGTCTAACTTTCAAAGAGAAGGCGATGACAAATGTTATTGTCCATGCAAGAGTTGTAATGGCTTAAAGAAAAGAAGAATCAAAATCAAAACACAAAAGAGACATTGTAGGGAGAATGGTCACATTGAAGGGGGGGTTTGATTATCATCTAGTGGTAAGTTGTTTGTTATATTGTTTTCACAATTAATATACATATGAACCATGCAAGGAGGTTTGATTATCACATTGAAGGGGGGTTTGCTTATCATAATTTTTATATAGGTTGATCTCCCCAGTGTGAATATAGAGGAACATGGAGGTGTGAGTATTGAAGTTGAAGATCGTGATCCCATGGAAGATGATGATCATGTGCCAAAAAACACATTTGAAGATGATGGTATGAATGCATTAATCATTGACACATTTGGTACTAGTGCTGATGGTGTTGTTGTTGATGATGATGATGATTATGATGAGGATGACATTAACATCATCCATGATATACCTCTTCTTGAGAAGGTGAACACAACCCTTTACGAAGGCTCCCAATCTACTCTTCTCTCTAATGTATTGTTTTTGGTGAATTTGAGGGTTATGAATGGTTTATCCAACATAGAAATGTCACGTATGCTAATGTTTTTCATATATGTCATTATAGTCTATAAAAGGTGAAACATGTACCATTAATATTTTTTATAGTAACAACTTATATTATTTGTGCAAATTGATAGGTGAGTTTTTTTTACTACCATCAAGTGTTCTCCCTCACTCGTACCGAGAATTATGTGCCACTATGAAACATATTAGAATGGAGTATCAAGAAATAGATGTGTGTCCTGAAGATCATATTATTTATCATAAAGAACATGAAAATGCAACAGAACTCCCTAAATACCATACAAGCAGATATTGAGATGATCAAATGACAAAAAAGGTGCCTCGCAAGGTTCTTCGTTACATCCCCATTATTCCATGTCTGAAATGATTATTCAGGTGTAATAGCTTGGCACAATTTATGGATTACCATGCACGTAGAAGGAGTCAAGATGATATTATTCAAATGACTGCAGATGGTTCATAATTTATGGACATAGAGGAAAAGTAGCCACACTTTAAAGAAGAACCTCAAAATCTCAAGTTTTCTTTGACAGCAGACAATGTCAATCTGCATGGAGAGATGAGATCCATTTACTCGGTGTGGCCTATTTTTTTTATAAACAATAACCTTCCTCCATGGATTTCAATAAAGAGGGAGCACATTATGTTGGCAATGATTATTCCAAGTATCTTATTATTTTATTTTTATCTACATGTAGTTATAAGTCTTGGAGTGAAATGGCCTCAATAATTATCTGATGTTGTTGTTAATTCAACTAGGTAAATACCAAGTGATAGATATGAATATATATATTTTTCCTCTTATTGACGAGTTATTGGTGTTATGGATTGGTTTCACTATGTATGGCATCTCTAGACCAATTGGACAAAGACAATTTCAATTCCATGCAATGCTTGTGTGGACAATTCATGATGCTCTAGGGTTGACACATTTCTGTGGTATGTTATGGTGAATTCTAGTTGTACGCGATAATTCAAATTCTAAAAATATACATATTTAATCCAATTATATCATTATCTTGTAGGTCTTCAAACAAATGGAAAATTTTCATGTCCAATGTGTGGTCCAAAGATGAAATCTTGTCATTCCAAAAGTTTAAGAAAGCGGGTGTTTGATGAGTATAGGAATTGCCTCCCTAGAAATCATAAGTATCGAAGTGCAGAAAGACATCTTTTCAATGTGAAAGAAGAGACTACATCAAAGCCCCAAAGAATGACACCTCACCTATGGTAGTTGGAATATAATAGAATTCAAGGTAATATCATTCCACCTAATGGTCGATTTTTGAAAATTATATATTTTCATTGTGTTGTGTTGGCTAATTATGTAGTTGATGATCTTGAAGGTCATGAAGGCATCACCGACCAGCTTCCAAAGGGACTAAAATGTTATCCTAGAGAATTTAGTAGGCCACCCTACTATGAGAAACTACAAATTGTGCTTTTATTTGATAATATGCATATTGGAAAGAATGTAATAGAGACACTGTGGAAAATATTGGATGGAAGGCGTGACAAAGAAAAACTTGGCAAAATTTGTAGTGACATTCATGATTCCAATCATGCAATGAAAAATATCATTGAATCAAATAGCAATGGAGAACGGATTAATGCAAGTGCTCTTCCTTGGTTATTAATAGAGAAACAAAGTAATGCCATAAAAGAATTCATCTAAAAATTTTGATTTCCTATAGGATTTATTGTGGATATAAGCAATCTCATATCAAAGAAAAATGATTTTGGGTCAGGGATGAAAACGCATGATTGGCATACCTTCATCAAGGTAAGTCATAGTCTTTTGTATTTACAATATATTTGTGTAACTATGTTCAATTTTCATTGTATGAAATGATCAGTTAATAATTGTTGCAGTATTTTCTACCCTTATCTCTCCCAGAGAACTTTGATAATAATATCAAAAAAGTGATATATGATATTGGAAAATACATGAGGTAAGCAGTGATATTTGTTCAATATATCAAACAAGTAATATATTGTAAAGTCTCGTATTTATATATTTATATGTCTTGAATCCCTTGTAGGTGGTTGTCATATAAAGAAATCTATAAAGAAGATATAAAATATTGGAAGAAAAGAATTTGTCGACTAATGTGTGAAATGAAAAAGTGTTTACCTTCAACTTTTTTCAATGCACAAGAACACTACCTCATACATCAAGTTGAGGAGATTGAATTGTGTGGACCCGTACATGCTAGGTCAATGTGGATGGTTGAGAGACATTTGAAATTTTTGAAGGGTTTGGTGTGACAAAGAGCGTGTCCCAAGGGTTCTATGGTTGAGGGATATATCGTATACCAGATGATGGTGTACGTTACTCAATATCTTCCTAATCTTGCAGCAAAGACCCATATAGATTGCATTTGGGATCTCGAATCCATTAAAAAATTTGAAGGGGAGTACTTGGTGGGCAATGGTAGATTTAGGAAACTGAAAGGTAATTGAGATGTTATTGTAGTTAATTAATTCTTAATCTTCAAAATAAATCTGTTGTAAGTCATCTATTTACTTTTGTATAGTTGCTAAAGAGTGGGATGCAATACATTTTTTTTATTTCAAACAATCAAGATTGGATGACAGTATGGATTGAACAATGTCAACATGATGGTCATAGATTAACATGGTAATCTGTGTCTTCATTGGTTATACAAGCTCATCGTAATGGAAATCCCAATGTTACACAAAAAGAAATAGATTTAGCATATGGTTTAAGAGATCGTTGGATACTTATTAATTTGTTAATTAATCAACTATATGTTTTTCAAATCCTGATGCAACAATTTATACATGTTTGACATTATTGTAGGTGAAACACCACAAGGCTACGTTATGAAATGGTTATAAATTTTTCATCAAACAGTTGGATGACATGAAGAAAACTTGTGATTCTGGGATAAGTGCAGTGTTCTAGGTGACTAATATTTCATCTAGAAATGACTTACATCCTCAAGAGTCATAAAATTGATACTATGGTATTTTGGTTGATATACTTGACTATGACTTTAATTCCTTCAAATTAGTTCTCTTCATTGTGAAATGGTAGAGACTACGACTCAATAAAAATGATCCTAATAGAACTATTATTAAACATGACAATGGGTTTCCAATGATTAATACAAGGTTGTTTGAGTCAGTTGGAGAAGAGCCCTATGTTCTTTCAAGTCAATGTGAGCAGGTATTTTACTCAGAGGTTCCACATAAACTAGGCTGGTCATTTTTTGTTAGACATGATCCAAGAGGAAAGACAATAAATTATAATGCGATGGAAGAAGATATCGAGGAAGATGAAGAAGTGGAAGATGATGTAGATGATGATCACGATCGAGAGCTAGTCGAAGAAGAATATGAAGAAGAAGATGATGATGATGCTGCTAATGATGATGATGATGATGATTCTACTAATGATGATGATGATGAGGATGATAATGCTGATGATGATGACGATGACGATGATGATAGTGGTGGTGATGATGTCGTCAATGATGACAATCTTGATGATGAGATGGATGAAGAAGAATATCAATGACATGAATGAAATGTACAATTATGCTAGATGTTTGGCATTGCTAATGATTATTTTATATGTACTACTCTTATTCACCTTGTTTTATATGTCCTACTTATATCTTTGATCTTTTGTTAAGATAAATTTCATTCTAAAAGAGTGTATTTAATCTCTATATGCTTAAACAACCTCACTAGTTAAGACTGTTCTCATTTGTAGTGGGCATGACAAGAATCAAATCACTTGAAAGATACCAGTATTTAGACATGCACAAATTAGTGATGTGATTAAGAAAATTACCTTTCTTTATAATTTTCTAGGGTATTTTTTTATATCAATGCATTTAATCTAAATACTATCTTATGAGAGTTTCTTCTGCTAATTTTCTATTTCCTTGCACATAAATGATGTTAAATCACAGGGGATTCTCTTTGTTCCCTTAAATGGAGTGAGCTAATTCTGAAAGTATAAATAGATAATTTTAACAATGTATAAAGTCCTTCACAAGATGTAATAAAAACACTAGAAAGGCACGAGAACTATTTGACAAAATGCCACAATAGTGGTGTCTCATGCAATGCTGAGATGTTTAGTTATAAGCAATGCTGAGATATTCAAAATATTGTTGGATAAATAGATAACATTAATAATGTATAAAGTCCTTCACAAGATATAATGAAAATTATGTAGTGAACTATGTTTGTCTGATTATATAACTATTATCTTATGTCAGGTATCCCACACAGTCTCATGGATTGTCAGGTACAAGTCAATGCACCCCATAGAGATTAATGTCTTTTACAATTTGTAAAATATCTCTCTCATTGCATGAAGTGCACGTACCAGTGGATAGGTATTTTTCAGAATTATCTTCCTTGAGCGAGGAAAATGTTGGAATGGAAGAAGAAAGTGAGACATTTAGTATGTCTAAATCAATGAGATCGACTCTAGGTCAAAAGATCAAAAAGAAATTCAATAAACACATGAAATTTTTCCTTGCTCAAGGGGGGTTGTGTTCTTATGATGATGAGAGAAAACGTGACTCCGATGTGCCCTTTAGGTACAAACATCTATAGAAACAATGGGTCCCCGATGAACTTTCTTCAATAAACACTAATTTTTGTGTTAAAGAGAGGATATATCGCATAGCATCGTCTTCATTACATGGTTTGGGCCTATTTTCCAAGGATGGCATAAAGGTCTCTTACAACAAAGTTGTCGAATTCATGGATTATGTTGGACCTTGTTATGATTACAATAGTTGGATGCAGATTATTAAATATAAAAAAATTTATGTGTAGGTGTGCACTCGCGAAAAATTATATACAACAAAAGTTAGTGAACAAAGTAAAACAGTAGCTATATATGTTGATGGAAGGCCAAAAGCATCAGGGAATATTGTAGGTTTTATAAATAGTACACAGTCTGCATCAACTAAGAAGCAAACCAATTGCATATTTGAGACGCACGAGGGAAATCACATATTTGTATGTGCGATCAAATCAATACATGGAGGTGAGGAGCTGCTTATCGATTACAATTTGAATCACATAGATCTATACAAAAAACCCCATCACTATCATGGACGAGGTGGTACACATTTTGATAATTGTCTATTATTCAATGTAACTTAGAATAAGAATACATGTGTTTTAACATGTCTGAATGATTTTTTTTTGAAATACAGAGCTATAGTATGGATCAAAAGCCACATGATATGCACGTCGATGATAGTTCTCATAGGACTTCTTCCCGACAGGTAAAACTCATTGTTGTTGTACAAATGCACATACAAGAAAAATGTTAATATGTATTTTTTATTATGTTAATGCATAATTTTTTTTGTTCTACTATTTTGGATTTCTTTTAAATAAAGTGCTAATAATATTGTGCTCACAATTGAGTGTTGATCAGAAAAAGGGAAAGGAACAAGTAGTCCATGAGGAGGCGTAGGATAAGTAGGATCCATTCAATATTGATTTTTTATTAGAGGTTAATCATGTGCTTGCACTGTAAAAGGTCTTTCGTGCAATATCAAAAGAGTTAGCTCGAATGGTAGATATTCAACCTCACAATCCTTAGATACAGAGGAGAGAGGATGTGTTGATTCGTTGTGTTCAGAATTATACAGTAAGTATTAATGTAGTTTTTAATTATAACAAAAGTTCAATAATGATTTTTATAGTATATTATTTTATTTATGTCATTAACTAAAATATATATGTGTTCTCTTTATAGAGGATGCTAAATACATTAAAGGGTGATGCCTCAGATGCAAATACTTTGAGTTGTACATCACATGTTTTATCCTCCATCTTGTCCATGGTTATCCATATTTTTTGATGCTCTAACAATATTTTTGTTTAGCACCTTCTATTGATCCTATATTGAGTACGTTGCCAGCTACAAGGATCAGATCCATAGAGGTACTGGCACTCGCAATGTTGGCAACACGTAGCATGACCATAGATGGGATGGAAACACCTATTATTGGTAAGTAGACTCCTCTTTTTCTCTCTCATTTATCATGTGTTTATTTCACTTGAACTATATATTCTTTTTTAGGGGGCATTTTGTAATATTGGATTCATTTTATGTAGGAGGCGATGATGCAATTCATGGATGTACTCGTGTTAAATGTATGAGAGCAATATAGAATTGTGATCAATTTCTCGTGAGCATTGAAGATGGACTTCCCTTGAGAGTAGCCCAACTTCCAAGTACTTTAAAGATTGATCCTTTCTTTTACTATACAATATAATACTCATAATGCAATGCACTAACCCCCTATGTGGTCCCTTGCAATAACTAGTTATAATAATCTCGTTATTATCTTGCAAGGAATAATCTATTTTATGAAAAACTTAATGATGAATGTTTGCGCATTTTTGGGCTGACCATTCGCACATGGTATCATATTTTGATTTCATTGCAAGATCAGATTTCGTTTCATCCCTTTCTTCAAGTATATTAAAAGGTAGCTTCACTTCATTTATGAATCTAACAATTTTTTTTCTTAAAAGGTGGTCATCACAAGATAAAAGGTTAAAGAATAAACTCATTGACTCTATGACAACACTTTTTGGACCCGATGTCTTTCATAGACTTAAACTCCTTGACAAAGCGGGCCAAGTTTTGAAGTATATTAGGGACAACTAGAGGCCCCAAATAGAACATAACCCTTATTATGAGCCACCTTCCTATATTTCTATTAATGAGTGGGAGAATCTTAAAAAGGATGCACTTGAGAGAAGTGCAAGACATAGTGGACAAGTACTATCACCTGAGGAAAGAAGGTACGTGATAATATTAATAATGAAATTATGTACTATTTACTCTTTGCACTTATGTGATCTAACATATTTCAAACATCACATAGGTTATCTAACACAAAAAAGGCAACAAAAGCAAGAAAACAAAAGCACAAGCAACACAGGCTTGGTTCAGGTGGATATTCAAAACTTGTTGCATGAGTTTTAAGTATTATTAAATGAAAAATCGTATGCAAACATTTATAAATTGCAATAAATTTAGTTTTGATGAAATTCACTACAATAAAAATTCATGATACCAATAAAAATGTAGGCCTTGGAGTTCAAAAAACCAATTATAGAAGAGGACAAGAAAATAGGCTACAAACAAGGCTATAAAGTCGTGGCTGAACAATACCAAACAATGAGTGCACAAGGTTCTTCTGCTGGATCTATTGATCAGGTAAATAAGCCAATTGATTTTTATTTCAAGTTAAAAACTTTACCAATTACTATATTTGATGTTAAGTTCCAGCATAAAGTGAATATATTTATATGTATTAAACTGAATGATTAACATTTCTCAGTATTTGTCTTGTATTTATATGTATATATTATCGATAAATGCACTAATTAGTTACATTGGAATGCAGCCTACCAATATTGATACTACACCGGTCGAGCATGACGAAGGCGTCGATTCAAATGTGAATTGTAGTACTCAAGGTATACATTTTCTATTCAAATTTTGATTAATGAATATTTAATACAAGTAAACATGTTAAGTTGAATTTGGCATAGTAATAAAAATTTAATTATAATGTTGGGATTAATAAAACATTTTGTATTGCAGTTGTAGGGGATGTAGAGGTTGTTCTCGATGAGTGTGTTGAGGTTCAAGCCATTAGGCAAGATGATGTGGTTGGACAAGGCAAAGAGCATCACGTTTATGTTTTTTAAAGTATTAAAATGCTTGTAACAATAATGAATATGTTTTTAAATTAACCTTAATTATGATAATATATTTTTAATTGAAGTCTTTTATTTTTTATTGCGGAGGACCCACCTTTACAAATGACAGTGAGATCACATGCATAGCCGAGAAGAAATGATGATGTCGACATGGATATGCCTTTGCAACAATATAGGAAAGCAGAAAAAAAG